>CM022548.1:14279904-14879904 GCA_012273795.1 Dendrolimus punctatus | reverse complement strand
TCCCTTGCGGGGTAGGCACGATCAACAGAGCGTCATATAGGCTTATTCTTACACACCTCACTTGCTTCTTTGACACTCATAGCTCTTATGCACGCTCGTCGGTTCTTGAGGCTCCTGCCATCACCTTCTGCTAGTACACGATCAATTTGATCATGGAAGGTGTGTCGTGGCCTTCCGCGACTTCTGCATCCATCCACTTTTGCATTGTATATCTGTTTAGTCATTCTTCAGCTTGCTAATGGTTTTGGAATAAAACCGAGAAAGGAACTATCCCAGAAGGAAGCCGCAAAGTTAGAGAGAACTGTGTGTATAAACACTAAAACTATTAGTATAATAAAAGCTAAACAAAAACACGTACTTTGTATTCTGTGCGTGTTTAGGTGTCAAGTGTCAAAAAATTACAAATTCAAATTAAATAATCACGTCTACAATTAGTGATGTTAATGGTGTCAATGTTTAAAATAAATGCTACCATAAGTAGCTGATCGGATAATGGTAGCCATCAAGAAAAAAATAAAACTTTGAATGAAGAATGCGCATAACAAGATATAAACAGAACTGTCACTGCTGTCACCGCTTTACGTACCCATATAAAGTCGTTGGAAGATATAAAGACAATAAACTATTATAATCAGAAGCCATGATCCTAGTGAGAGTGTGGACAACCGGGGGACGTGGCGGCGGACTGGTGGCGAGGTGAGTTTCCCTTGCTTCTTCTTCCCGTCCCTTTACCTTCTCCCGGCCATCGCATCGCGCCCGCAGATAAAATCATTTTTAATTGTTAAAGATAAATAATAAATGAAAATATAAATGACAATCTAGTCTGTAAATTTAATCAAATGCGGTCAATGACTTAGAATCAATATTTCAAGATTTTTAAAGAAGCGTATGATTTGTTTACTCAGGTCGATACTAATTTACGTAATTTTTGCGATTATTAATTGGTTTTTATTTATGAAGTTGAAATGCTTCGTTGATACTACTGTCTGCGTTTAAGTGAAATGCAGATTACCCACACTCCACTGTTCTATGACCCGCGGGCTGATAGGGTGGAGTTCTTCAACCTGTTCTATCTACGAATACACATCTGTACTCTTCCTTTCGCCATTGGCCAAGGTCGTGGAAATAAAGGCATTGTCAATGTTACAACTTTAGCTTACGTGGGTTTATCTAACAGAGGATATTTGAATCTGTATAACAAGTTTTTATATTTGGCGTGGCATAGTACTGGCCAGCAAATATAATGTTTGAATTTAGAACGTAGGCTTTTTTTTACTTTTGTAATTTTTTCTCTCAATGTAAATATCTCATAGCTTCGCACATGTATTTTTAATTATTCAAGTATTTTCAGTCCGCTTACGGATCATTAAAAATTAAAAAAAGTGTTTTACATAGCGCGTCTTTTTTATAGGTTGGTGCCAGAGCCTCCTTTGAAAATCATTTCAGGTCTAATCCAGATGAGAGAGGCGCGCGCGGGGCAGACTACTTCTTTCACATTATTATTGATTTAAAACAGAAAATCAATATACAACCACACTTTGGTGCTAATGAATAAGTTTTAAATAAATTACTTTTAAACAAGTACATAAATCACACTAATGTAATCGGAATAATTATTTGGGTAAATAACACTGACCGATAAATCAAACGTCAGTAAGTTAAAAAGATTTTCAATGGTTAATTATTTTTGCTCTCATCATTCGTGTATAAGCGGTTTTTCATAATTAATTATTATTCAAATTTGCATAAGAACAAAACGATACGATAGTTTACGTCATAGCCAATATATTTGTATACTGACGGTAATTTCACGTCATACCTAGACTTTTTTAAAGTTATAATGATCTGTCTTCACTTCGTCTGACGTAAGAAAAGTCAAATTAATGACTTTTAAATAAGGGTCTCGATACAAAATACATCCGAGCCAAAACTACGTTTACGTTAACAAAAGTAGCTTTCATCTATAGCAATGCATTTATTTACAATAGTGAAGTGGAGGTTTTTCAGATATTTCTATGTTCCAACTTTGACTTTTGGACGTTGGATAATAAAGAACAGTATAATGTAAAACTATCATATCCGAAGCAGTTCTATTTTTACTCAAAGAGAATTAGAAACAGACTGGCTGGTACAAAAATAGAATTCACGTTTGAAAGTAGAAGCAGCAAGTGTCAAACATTAATCATACGTCAGTGTCATATACCGGAACTCGACACAAGATTTTGTAGAAAGCCGACATATAATATCGTATATCTAACTATGAACGAACTACCATAGTATTTTAAACTGTGTATCAAATGAAACTAGAAAATATATCTATGAAAGCACTGGATATATAATAAATATGTAAACCACACCCAAAGAAGTAATGAATGTTGTGCTAAAAATGGTGGGAGTATATATAAACTAGCATTGTAAGGTTGTAAAACTCAAATCAATTTCCTTCTATTCTTTATTTCTTCAATCTTACATATATTTCTTGCAATCAAATAAAAATGCTTCGAGCTAAGCGTTGTAGTAAGGCGAGCCAATCAAGATACTCCTACAAACGCTTGGTAATATAGGTATCGGGATTGTAATCGCCTTAGAAAGCGCTTACATAAAAATGAAAGGAAGCACAAGCGAACATCTGCAACCATCCACTCTTCAAGAATAAGGATTTGAATTATAAAAGTTGCGAAACAGAAGACGACCATTATATTTCATCAAGTAATACGACCACTACTATGCGAAATGCATTAATAAATGTGATTTGACATGAACATCCGTTTGGAAATAGCAGCAGTGTTGGACGCCCGATGGAATTCTCAGATCTATCAACTAAATAACCTTGGTGTTCGATCTCATCGCTGTTATGTCAGAACCTCGGAAACCAAGGACGCATGCGAGTATAATCAATACCTTAAATGAACACTCATTCTCGTTGTTACAAGACTACAAGGATTTATTTGTAGCTCAACTAGTCTCGACATGTAAGGGCAAGACGATATTTATAACACCACCACGATCGATGGCATGACGCGTATCTTAAATAGATCTCAACGGTTTAAATCTGCTGTGGGCGAATCGTAATGGATTAGTAGAACAATATTCGATTAAATACTCTGTAATATCAGCAAACGGTTAAATAGACCTTGAATACACACGAGTTGTACGAACAGACATAAGAAGAGATTATAGTACTTTGCGTCAATGTTTGCCAGCGAATTTCTTAGACTGATATTGGTTGAAAACAATCAACATCCTGCAATTATTATTCATCTCAAATAAGAAATATATGCTATTGAAATGTTAACTGCACTATAAAATATTACTTTTCAAGTTCCTCAAATCTCAGAAGATATGGGAGTAGCAAGTTATATGTTATTACAATTAGCTCAGACAGAGATATATTAAAGAAATTTTTGAGGATCAAGGAAATGTCTTATTTGGCTCAGCCTAGGTTTTTACTGATAAGCTGCATACAGCCCTAAACAAGAAAGACCGCGGTAGGCAAAGGCTCTTGTTGTATTAAATTGAACATAAGAATTGTTTCTGGGCATTGATGCGTCATGCCATGTTCTTGGTCAATATATTAAATGTGGTACTAAAAATAAACATTTCGGTACATAAAAAGCTGCACTCAACTGATTGTAGAATATGTGTACACATTTAATGTCCTAATGTACTGATACTTAACAAGCCATTTGTTTTAACGACACGTGCCAACCCACTTTTTTAAATGATGGACATTTAAAGAACACTTCCGATATATCACGGAATGTCCATGGCATAGTCGTTTAGATAACAATTCTTGAAAAGGCACTTAGTTCGTCATTAACTTGACCAGTCATTTAAGTACCGTAAACTTATTTTAGAATGAAAATGCGTCTTCAAAACATTGATAAACTGTCTCCGGTGTAGACACATAGAGTATCCTGCAGTGTTTCAGAGGCCTTACTCTCAAGGTTATTTCATCGTTCTTTCTCGCCCGATCAGCCCAAAAAAGTCAATGAATTGTTAGACAGAATAAAGAACAAAGATTTCTTGAAAACAACAAAAAATTCGAAAACGAAAGACTGAAAGTGAACCTCCAGAAACGACTTCTTGATATTTTCTCTTGTCTTGTTACTGGGATCTATTGTCCTCATAACAAGCGTTATTGTGCTTATCTTTGCTATGTTTGTTTGTCGATTGTGTTTATTTCAATTAATTCAATTGTTTAATAGCAGAACAATAAGCTATGCGTTCATCTGTTGGTAATTCGTGGTCATTGCTCTCGGAACTGTTGCACAAATTTTTAAAATGTTCCATTCAAACTGCAATGTTATAAATACGAATGCAATTCTGTTTGTTACCTTTTCAGGAATATACAGTCGAACATATCTGAATGAAGGACAATGGGAGATTTATTTTATCCTGGGGACAAATATATTCAGCTACCATTTGTCTCAGAAAATAACCTTGAAGAAGGTGAAATAAAAAATTAAAATTAGTATGTGCGACTCATAATAGGATTATTAACAGCTGACAGTCAAGTCGATTGATTTTTATCATCTTACAAATCGCTGAAGGCCCCTAGATTTCGTAAGAGATTTTAATTAATGTTTGAACGGTTATCAAAATTGTTTTATGTGATATCATAAAAGCAGGTTTATAGTATGAATATGAAAAGTTTTAGATTTTATTGTAACTTGTGTGTCATTTCTACTCAATTCCTTATGTCAGATTTAAGTCAATATTCGACGGTTTGTTTCTGTATTTCAATTGAAATGAATCAACCAAAGCAATACACATAAACATAACTTGAATTATTCAATGTCGTTGAGTATTATCTTGTAGTTTAGTTGTGTGCCTTTCAATTAAGTGAATTCAATTTGGTTGATCCGCTTAATATCGGCATTATGAAAATTCATGATTAGCTTTTGGTAAGAAATAGGTATTCCGTGACTTTTACTTAATTTAGAAAGTAAATAACAAATCCGGACGGATTCGCGTGTAACAGCATAACCAATTAGTAATTATAAATTGTATTGAGTTTTTATCAGGCAACCAATATAAATTGTTTGATTTGCTGATTGTTTATTTAAATCTTCCCAGACCTGATGGAGTCTGGATGTTAGTCATCGGTTAAATATTTAACGCCCATAATGAGTCTAAAATTAAATCTAACCTTGATTTTAATATCTTTAGCATTGAGATGATATATCAAGGGAAATTTAAAGCTTGATAACTTAATGCATTAGAAACGACCAGAAAATATAGAATTGATTGTATGTTCATTTGGGCTTAGACATAAGTAGCAATTTTACAAAAAAATGCAAGATAAGATAGTTCCTTGTATCCTAAGACATATTAATGTACTTTTTTGAAAAAAATATCATTTTATTTAGGACTAATCACATTAGACTGGTGGTCGCCCGTGCTCGAAATTCGACCATAATAATTTGTTATCAAAGACTATTATACTTTTATAATCACAGATTTCGCCAAGGCTACACTGAACGACTTTAACAATAGACATACATGGTAGTGTGCGTAATGTTTTTTATTGATTTAATGTATTTTTTATGCATAAATTTTAAAAAAATATATTAGTATTCGTCGTTTCTTCTTTATATAAACTAAAAGTGTGCGAAATTTCATACTCCTCCGACCGTGCAATTCTTGTAAAAAGGCGTACAAAGTTTTTGCTTCACGTATTAAATATATAGATACTATATAATTTAATAATAAATTTAAAACTCAAGTAAAATGATCTTGATCTTGATCTTCCACGGAGCCCTTAAGGTATCGTCACATTCGTCACGGTAGACATATCGTTGCAAAGTATGATACTACAATCTCAAACAATATGTTTTTTGGATATATTGAAGGTTTAACGAAACCTTAATAAAACCATAATGTCGGTACGTCTAACTACGATATCATTATAATAATTCTGCTCAGAAACTGCTGTATCTATACCGAGAAGGTATAAAACGGAGATGCGTTTTATGTTCCACTAGATGGTGTAGGAACCTGGCCAGGGCACGCGGAGCCGGGAAGCCCATTTACCCGTTTGATTTACCCTGGCATAAGGTCGCAGGACACAACACTTTAGTGCGTATCACGAACTGGAGAGTGGTAATGGAGTGGCACCAATTTTGACTGGGCGCGCTAGTGCCGCCCCTGATTTAGCAAATCCCACACACGGGTCGCGATTTATCCCCCCAGACTTCAGTGCCTGTCGCTTAGACCTCAAACGGATTTCCCCAGGGCAAATAAAAAAGATGGTGCAGGAATGTCAATAAAATTGTTACAGATTGCTGCCATACTATAGAAAGCTAGATACATAACTCTATTGTTTACCACAAACACATAATAAATCCTTTAAAATAATTTTATGGAAAAGCAGGAAAAACGAATGGCCTTATCGCTCTTAAGCTATCTTTTCCAGACAACCCTGATTGCGGATTTTATATTTCTCGGGGTGATAATTTTTTTAAATTAAAGCTGATGACTTTCGTCTTTAAGTAAGTAGGTGGAGAGATATTTGCGTTTGTAAAAACACGATTTGTCATTTATTTTTAATCATGATAAAGCAAATTAAAGTTATCTTAGATAACTATTGCGGCATAATTAGCAAGATTGCGTATTATTTAGACGGAGTTATCATTACAACGGAGATTCCCATATAGACCTTGTAACACGCTTCAGAATATTACTGATTAAACGAAAATGTAGCACGCACATAATTCTTAACATTCAAAAATATCTTTTAATTTGCGTTATCTCTTACTCATTAGATAATCCATTTAAGCCAAAAAGCTTGTGCACGCCAGGTATATCTTACTTTATCTGTGTTAGAAAAATGACATTATAATACGGCCGGCGTAACTTGCGAATGTGAACATAGGCTCTGCAACTTCAGCGCATGTAAACTCGTGAAGAAAATACAGTGACCAACTAGTACAAAGCAATGAAAACATACAGGCATGAAGGGCGACCAATTGTATTCACTGACGAGTCGAGCCCACTCATCACACGAGTGTACATGCTCTTAAGTTCGCAGAGCCTATGTTCACATTTGCCAAGTTACGCCGGCCGTATTATACTTCTATGAAATGTGCCAAAATAAAGATAATATTAACAATTCTTGTATAATATACAGGTATATCTCACGATTCTAATACAAAACAAAGACTTTGTCTTAATAAATTTGAGGTCACACACGTAATGAGGCCGACATATCGTACAAACAAGGTTCGAGCACAAATACGGTTCACAGATAATATAATTGTGCATAGTCTATATTCCTTGACATTGGCCAGGCATGTCAATTGTAATTGATATTTGACTAAACTGTGTCAAGTACTGATCATAATATTTACTGGCTAATGTTACTACTTCAAACTCATTATTGACCGGGATATTAGACCAGGTTTGGTATACGCAAGCACTTCTATCTTCTTCGACTTTATCTTTCACTGCTGAAGCTTTGATGGCAGTGAACTATTGCTCTCTTCCAACGAGATCGGTTCTGAGCACGGTGGATGGTCAAGTTCATTGAAATATCCAGCTAGAGAGCAATCTGGTCAATCCACCTGTTCGGAGATCTACAGCGAGGTCTCTTCCCTTCACTTTCCCAGTGACGAGTCTCTCCATGTTATCTAAGTTCTTCCGGGCTATGTGGCTAAAATACTTCAGTATAGGTTATCTACATACTGTTGATAACTTCTGGTGATCTCCAATCGGCGCCGAATGCTCAGCTTGCCGAACGAATGCTTCCATACTAGAGCAGTTCTATCTAAGATCGAATCTTTACCGCCAGTATAGTATACTTTTGTTAGGAAAGATGTTTTTATAAACTTTTATTTTATTTTAAGAACTAAAACCGATGTCTATGAACAAATTAATAGTAAACTACCTTTTGTAAAAAAAAATATACTTAGGTCCAAAATTTCGCTTACGATAAAATGGCTGTAAAAGTTCGGTATGTTTATAGTATACATTGTAAACTATACGATGCATCCTTTGACATCTGTCATTAAAAGTCAGTCTATAAACTTTGCGAGTGTACATAATATTTTATTGCAGGCTGAGCACATAAATAGTGACGTTCTCGTCATCTCATGCAAAATAAGTTATTAATGTTGCAAATAAAAATTCAATAAATACCAAGAGCGTACTATATTTTACGAACAATAATACGGTTGACGTCAAAATACGGTTTAATATACAGGAGTATCTTTAAGACTTTAAATTCTTAGATGGTGTTATTATAAATAAATATTATCTAACAAACTATTTAAATATCAATGATAAAATCCAAATCTTGATAATCTTGAGTGATTTTATCTTTTAATATTTATTACCGCTGTCATTGGAATGATTATAAGACAAACTATAGTCTGTACTATACGTAACTATAACTGTCATTTATCATTATTTATAGACTAGACCAACGTCTGCATTAAAAATCTATTAATGCCTGATAAGGGTTTTGCCTGGAAGAAAACGCTTTTTAGGGTTAAAGTCGCCCGCCGTACTATCACATGTATTTTTCTACTTCTGTTTATTTATACTTTAGTTCTACAATAAAGAGATATCTATTTATATATCTAAACATTTGTGTTAAGATATGCATACTTATTAAAGTTCTTTTTACTCTCCTACTTAGAAGTAGACGCCGGTGGACGAATTCCTCGAGTGTAAATAAATACTTTAACTAGTTAAATATTATTGTTATAATTACTTTTTTGACATTTATCAGTACTTTTCGTGCGTTTCATCAAACATTATACAGTCTAATAAAATTTATTATAAATATTTGTATGTTCCTATCTACTACCAGTGTACAGAAGGTTTGACGATAGCCTCATGATGTCACGCGTCGACGGTTAGTAAGGTTGATGAAAAAAAGTTACATAAATAGTTGTTGCAATAAATTTACAATTTTTATTTATTATTGTATATACTTAGCATAAGCATACGCAATAATAATAAGTAATACAATAAAATAACAACAGTAAGTAATCATCGGCAAACCTTCTGCGCACTTCTTATAAACAAAACATGTGTACACTATGACATATATATACCAACTCTTTAACCATGAATTATTTTTGAGCATTTTTATAAAAGAACTAGCTGTCCCTACAGACGTCGTCCTGCTCGGGAAGAAAATAATCGACATGCCGACAGCAGCGCCACCTACCGGGTCCAATTGTGAACCAACTCGGAACCTTCTCTGTCTCATGCACAACAACTTTGCTAAAGATGATCACATGACCAAATGTATAGTTTACGATTCTATAAAGGACATGCAGACAAACATTCATTTTTATATTTAAGATTTAAAGATGGAGTTGAAAATATACTGCTATGTTTAGATCAAGAGCGTTTGAGCCCAAATCTATAAATCACTATACTTAATTGGTTTTATATAATTACAAAAATTAATTTTACGCAAAAGTAACATAATCATTCAATAGTGAGTATAATCCCCATAGTAACAATGTGTTTATCAAATTTTTTAGTTCCCTCGTAAATATAGATTCGTTTTTGTACAAGGTAAGATATATCTTTATGTATTTTTAATATACGATTAATTAAGTTATTTTGGTATAATCTATAAATTAATATTGTGAAACAACCAGTCACATTAAAAAACTTGCTTCCCAACATATGTAAATAGATATAAAGTTCCTATAGAAACATTAGTAATATAGAGCAGCATAACAAAAGCAGTAACATTTATATCTCATTATTTAAACGATAAAATTATTTTTCACTGTAGTTCAGCAGACAGGCAGACGGCCCACTTGATGAAGAGCGGTTACCATTGCCTATGCACATTTACAACACCAAATGTGCTGCTGCTCTCTTAAGGGAGACTGAAACCTGGCCACTAATGCCGAACACAACCCAAGGTTGTTATGGCGACATACTCTAGACCAGGGCTAGCCATCCAGTCGGGCAAATACCCTACCACCTGGATGTGGGTTGTTTCGCCGCCTCTTACGACAGGCCGTCCGGCTGCAAGAAATTATATACTTTCTCTGTTCCTACACGGATAATGATGGAACTGGACTAAAAATAATGGAACAATATATAAGTTATGTGAGTAACCTTACAAAAATTGAAATATATTATTTTTATTTTAAAAGATATTATATTATATATATATATATACGGTGTCGCTTCTTTACTCTTCGGATCAGAATCCCGTAGAAACTACTCCTTATTTTCCAACAATCGTTTTCTAAGGCTGGTGTGCACCGACTCTTTAACTGATGGTTAAAATAAAATAATCGCCAAAAATGTATGGAAAAACAGTGAATATTCTTGGTTAACCATCGGTTAAATTTCGGTGCACACCAAAATATGTATTGCGGTGAAAGCACTGACACTAAGTTGCATGTGTCTTTTTGCGCATTCTTCATTTAAAAGTTTGTTATTTTCTAGATGGCGTGGACGGTGAGGAACATTTATAAGGTGTTCCTCGGCGCAAACATGCTTTGTTGATAACAAAATGAGCGCTTATCAATTATATTGCAGTAAAAATGAATGATCAAACTACTCGTTTTAAAATACCTGGTTGCGGGCAATGATGCGTATTTGAGAATCACCCGTAAACAAGGAGAATTGCTCAATATCATAAATCAACTACTATAAATCCATAAATTGGAAATGGTATAAATTAACATGTTACAAAGTGATGATTTTGTTTGCCAAATAGTAACAGTTATAATCCAAGCCCGCTTGCCAAAAAACTACTTCACTTTCACCTGAACTATTCAAGCAGACTGACGATCTAACAATAACATTTTAGTGTCCGCTCTACCTGCGTTTGTATCTCTTAAAACATTCTAAAAATACTAGTTTTTTTAAAAACCATCAATCATGAAACTACTCAAATTGTAATCGATTTATACCTGTTGAATCCGCAAATCGATTACCAAAGTTTATACTGACTGACAATGATCGCTCTTACTGTTTACATTTAAAGAAAAACGACGCGATCCGTGATTTTTTGGCTTCAAAGTAGACAGGTTTACTTTCGTTCAGCCACAATACATATTGATATGTATTACATTATGGATAAGGTTCATTTTAACACTATGAAGTTTAAGTGTACTATCAATATCTACATACTCATTTGAACCTAATTGCTAATATTTTATAGTGCATTTTTGTATATAGATGGTATATGTATAAGTCTTTTGACATCACTAAAATAGACGGTCAAGAACATGTTACGAAACTTAGGAGCTGGTTTTAGCTATGTATTCGATTTTTTTTAACATAAGTCTATCGTAGCGCTAGTTTGAACATTTATGGCCTCATTTATAATCGTTAGTTAAATTTTAAGAAACTGCTCAGCAACTGATTAGCGAAAATCTTACCCATAAACTCCTCTTAAGGATAAGAGGTGGTGGTAAAGTAACTCATAAATAACTATCAAAAACAACCAACATTGAGAGGTAGTTTAAGTGATTGCTAAGAGGCAAGATGGCAAGTTGTATTTGAAACAGCCATTAGACGGCTTAAGAGAATTTAAGAGATGGGTAATTCTTTCTTAACGACATTATTATAAGTAAGGCCCTTAGCTTCTAACTCATCATTTTCCATTTATAAGGCCGGCAATATATCTGTCTTAAATTTGATGGAATAAATAAATGTGACACAGGTCTATTCATGGATCCTGTAATATCTCTTATAATATATTTGTGACTATGGGAACCGCTTCTAATTTGAAAAGCAATTTTATTTGGTAATCCTAATGAACTTTGAATATTAATAACTTTTCAATGTCAAAGAACATTGCCATAGTATTTTGATAATAAGAAAGATTATATCGAAGCTGAACAAAATGTTAATCTTTACGTAACAGATATTTTTATATTATATTATTTTGCAAATCAGATTGGCTAATCCATCAATTATATTGTTTACAGTGCTATGTTAATTAGTTGGAGGACAGCTTAATTGGCTATTGTTTTGGCTTCTTATGATATAAAAAACCCGCTAGCTATATTTCATATTGAGAAACTGCGGTTTGAGTCAATTAGTGTTAATGTAGGGAATAATATAATTTACATTTTTAATTTATTTCTCACTTCATTGTAAAATGGACGAATATGATATGATTACAAAACTTCTGAATATAAGGAGGTTTGCACTGAAAAACAGCGTTGTGTCGAATACATTTCTGGCACAGCAATATGCTGATTGCAAACCTTGTTTGCTGAAAATGCGGCGTACAAATTGTCAAAATATGCTCTGTGTATAATAAAACTGTATAAGTAATGTAATTACGTCGCTATTTCTGCAAATAAAGATTTTCTTACTTTCTATAAGGAAAATTACAAAAATTACATAATAATATGCAGTTAAAAGAAAAGTTATGAAACTATCCATACTTCTAAAACTCTGTAAATATATTATGGTTATGGAAGTAGTTCCTATCTGTAAAAAAGTTCATCCAGCAATATTGCCTCGTTTGATCGCCATACTGTTTAAATATAATTTACTTAATACTAATGTTTGCTTTAAAATAATTTTCTGCTCTCTGAGTAGGCATTGATTTTGATCTGAATGAATATAATTTCGAATCAATAATGAGAAATGACTCATAGTATGCAACGCAACAAACTAAACAAAGGTGCACTTAGTCCCAGTGCAAATATTGCTGGCTGGTAACAAGCATTATCATAAGTTATTGATCTCGATTTAAACATCGGTTTCTTCCATTCGATAAACGCGAAAACGATTATTCGTTTTTAGAATTATAATCATCGATATAATAATATCCATTGACGGCGGCCATGTTGATTGCGTGATATTTTTTAATGATAATGGCAAAGGTTGTTTCTAGAATACAATTATATATTCATTGGTAGTTGAACTTGATAAAAATACTAAGTATATATATATTTAAAATGTCTTTGATATTGAAACTCAACCGATTATTATGACTTTTTATGTAGACATAGACATAGACGTACTATCGATCAATATGTAGTTTACTTGAGTAAAGCTGCCTGAAAAGCTCTACTATGTTTAAAAATTCTAATCTAAAATCCGGACGTAATCAAATGCAATATTTTTTTATGTATACTTACTTTCCCGGTAAGCACAAGATACGAAATTAGATAATCAATCTAATTTCGCACCGATCTTGCCATTACAATAAGATCCAAAAATATATATTACCTCAGAGGTGACTAGGAAGAAAATTTAAAAATGTCAAAATCTTTTACAAAAATAAGAGACGAAAGAAAAGTCATTAGTCTAAGCTAAAAATACAAAACACGAATACTAAACAATGCATTTACAATGAACAGTTGACAATGTCACGGCAATCATGAAAGTAGTTATCACGGATGACACCTAAATGGCGAAACGCCAAGAATATTTTTTTAATTGAAAATTCCTAGCCAGTTTTAAAATGAAACAAGCAACATCTAAGATTTTTTGGGATACCTGATGATTGAATTTTCCTTCCAAAAATTAGACGCATATCTGCTTAATAAGAAATTTTAAATTTGGAATTATATAATTACATATTTATAAATGTGCATGGGTTTATAAAATACATTAAAAATTGTCTACTGGTCAATATTATCATGTTTGTCATTGGCAGACCATTGAAAGCGTAAAGCGTACCAACCAAAAGTAAAAGCACGTAGTGTTGGGAAAAGGTTCAACTGATCGACAAAATCCGGAACTGAATTTAATTGATATTTACAGTTAGCACAACACTAGGAGGAAGGAATGTTTTTTAAGACTATTAACGTTATAATCTGTCACGTATTTAATCATGCAATGACATTGATATATTTATGCAATAATTAATTATCTAATCAATAAACATCGGAAGGATAGTTTTGTTTCCTTTAAGAGTAGAATATCAAGGCTATTTTTAATTGGCTGTTTTACATAATGCCCTTTTTTCAATTTTATTAGTCTCTTTTATTTAAAATATTTGGGCTCTGTGGTTGGCTAATGTAACCGTAATGTTTACATTTACAAATGCAATAATTAAGTAAACAGGTCACATATTTGAGTGTTTAATTATTTATGCAATTAGGGGCCATGTCATATTAAGAAACTAATTTTGATATAACAAGTTAAATTGGTGATTGAAATTGTAGCTTCAGGATAAGACTTATTGTCCCTTATTTTACTGGAAAATATAATAGTAATTAATATTAATTCCTGAAGCAAAAACTTTTTAGCCCTTTTTAAGAAAATTGCGCGGACGGAATACGAAATTTCGCACACTTCTAGTTAATATAGAGAAGCTAAGAATGTTAATATTTTTTAAAAATTATGCATAGAAAATACATTAAATCAATAATAACATAACACACACTCTTTTTTTGTATTATTAAAGTCAATTAACAGTGTAGCCTTGGCGAAATCTGTGATTATAGAAGTATATACTCTTTGAAATTAATTATTAAGGTCGAATTTCGACCACGGGCGAACAGTAGTTATCACATTAAGTTCAAATTATTACTAAAATAATCTAGACAAACTTTATTGTGCTGTAGGAAGTTAAGACATAACCTCGACAAATCCTGTCATAATTTGACATAACTTACAATTTTGTTTAAGTTTTACATTCAAGGTTAGGTCAATGCACTCAACAGTTTTTTCATTTTGCAATCTGGCCAAAACTATTACTGATGTCATAACAGAATAATCAAAATTAGGTTATTTCTATAAGATTATGCCGGATTGCATATTGAACTACTTTTTGCGCATTATCGTACGTACAACACACTTTTTGCCGATATTTTTAAATATCGTGATCTTGTAATAAATTCACGTCTGAATTTTATTGTCATCTTTACTAGTTTGTATTACTATTTCTTTTTTCGTATCTATGGTATGTACATAACTCATCTACACATTTATATTGTGAACAGTTAGTGTGTAAGCTTTTCTCAGAAAAATTAAGCAGATTTATATATTTTTTTAATAACATGCATATACTTAATTATTGTTTATGATAGCTGTTGGCTAGCCAGTATTTTATCAAAAGTGAGACGGATTGTCTATGGCAGAGCTAAAATTGGAAAAAACGGAGTTTTTTGAGGAACTGAAAGGAGATGTTGTGCTGTGCAGTTTTGTTTTCTAAAAATGTGTAAAATTACTCTAAAATGAACAATAGTTGTAGGATATCGATAGTTTTGAGTACTAATTATGTGTTTTATGAGAAATGTGAACTGTATACTAATACTATAGTCAAATGTGGCCTTTTGAGTTGTCACAAAAACTCCGTCGAATGGCACTAGCTGATTACCTACAGTTCAGATGGGCTTCACATATGCTTAAGAAAATGAAGAAACTATATTGTAAAACAAGATCTGGCTTAAAGGCCTAGCTGCCAAGCCATAACCTAAATAAATAATAATAAATGGAAATTAAACAGCATTCTTTATTTAAAATTAGATCAATTTAAATGACATATCATATCAGTTTACAATTACTCCCAATAGTTGCCATGTTCAGAGCAGCATTATCCGGACAATTTGTAAACGCCAATTCAACCTAACAACTACCCACGTTGTTCACGCCAACAACAATTGGTCGTTTATGGGGTCAGGATTGGCACGGTGACTAACATCATGAGAACGGAACTGCATCTGACAATAAAATCTATGACATTACGATCTACAATATTTTCAGTTTAGAAATTGAAATTGAGTTGTTTTTATCTCATGCAAAGATGCTGCTTCGTTTGCGTAAGCTTTGGATACTCGTCCCGTGAATTATATCCCAATTTGAATCCCGTGAATCCATCATGAAACATCCATATAACCAAACCAACAAATTTTATATCGTTACGAGCTACAGGACTCAAATTAAAACGCCGTTGGAATTACTATAAAATTTATTAGAACAACACAAACACGTATAACACGGGTACAAATATAACTGGTCACAACCAGTACAAACTGCACGCTCCAATAACACGCGCAAAGACCGTCACTATATTGTTTATCGAATGTACTACACACGTCTTGTTCGTATCGTAATCGTCGTTTGACTGCCTCAACCTCCCGTTCGGGCATCGTTTTATACTAAACTGCACTATACAACAAAGGACCGTGTGGACTGATGTTTCCGAGAAACCGAAATCTGCACACGTGCGGCCATAAACTAGTACAGTAACAATAGAATGTTTTTCGTAATTATAAATTTTAAACACAAAGTAAACAAAAGAAGCGGGAAATGCGGGAAAGGTAATAAACCAGGTGTGCGTTTACTTTGTCGGCGTGTAACAATATTTTATTACAAACATAACTCACAAATTTTACAGAATTTAATACCAATCATGAAGGTTAGTTGTGTAGACATCTGTGCCTTATTATTTAACAGCGTGAAACATTACTCGATAATGTAGAGTTCCAAAAAAAAGTTACGATATTATAAGACACTTTAACAACTTAATATAATTTCCCACGAAACACAACAAGTAGATTGACCAACAACCATTACTTTAGAAGATAAAATTTACACTGTTTATTTAGGTACGCACCAAACCATTAGAGTTTAAAAAACATCCCATGTGATTTACTACTAATTGCCTGTAATGTTTACGACGTTTAATGGAGGCTGTAATGTTAGAATTTCCACATAATCCATGTTTGCTCAGTGGTCTGCTTTTATTATTACAATTTTATTCGCGCGGGCTTCGTAGTATATTTCACATTCATAATTTTAAAAAACTATCAAAGACCATTTAAGAAATTATATAGTAATGAGAGCAATTCCAAGACCTTCGAATTTCAAAACACCATATATTGCATTGATGGATACTATTTTATATCTTATTTCAATGCATTAAAAATCGAAACTGTATAATAATGTACAGCGGTCAGCATTTTTCGTCTCTATATATACTATAATGTATTAGAAATACACGTTTTCATCAAAATTATTTGCATTAGTATAAAACTAGCGGCCCCGGCAGTCGTTGTCCTGCTCAGAAAAATAAAAATCTAGGCGCCGATCTCAGCGCTACCTACCAGTTCCAACGGGTTATATAGATATCCTATGTCCGTCTCCTGGTTCTAAGCTACCTCCCCGCCAATTTTTAGCCAAATCGGTACAGCTGTTCTTGAGTTATAAATAGTGTAACTAACATGACTTTCTTTTATATATATAGATTAGTAATATAAGTTTTCACCAAAATGGACCCCGAGACCCCTTTCTGTATATTTCGCCTAGGTATTTATAACATTACAATGTAATTCATCATATTTGGCGCCTGTATATTGAACAACTAGTGATGCAGTATAAAACCGTCTCAAGTGTCACTTAAGATTAAAATATCCGCGTCAGAGTAACAAATCACATTAAACTTAAGTATCATTTGAAACAAGGTTGTAATGGCCTACTCAAGGCCTATCAACAGATTGGACATTTTATTTTTAATTAAAACCCGCATTGAATTATGTATAGCTAATTGTATGTAATGAAATATTTGTTAATTATCATAAAGATATTTTTAGCATATCTTATTATGGCTGTAAAATATGCAATTTAGTTCTTTGCTCGGACTTGATACCGTTCTAACCCGCGTCGTATACACGCGGGTTAGAACGGTATGATATTATTTCATATTTAATAGACTAAAATCACATCATCATTTTTATAGATACTACGGAAAATTCTGAACATGATTTATTTTGTTGGGAAAAAAACTCGGTTCTGGCAATACAATTTAAAAAAATCATTCTTGATTCAAAGTAACTACGTCAGAAGTCGTTGGAAATCTATAATATTATAAAATTTAAACATGCCGTGTCTGTTACATTAAAGCTATTAAAAAAACAACTGGAATATATTATTTAAATGCTGGAGAACACAATGCATTGTTTTAGATTTCTTGTCTGTTTATCTACTTGTCGGTTTGTCTGTTTGTTTGGAATTAACCTAAAACTACTAGGCCGACTTCTATGAGGTTTTCGCTGATCAGCAGCTAATTTTTAGACTCTAAATCCTGGGAATCTCGCGAAATTTTTTCTGAGAATGATTTAAAATCGTATTCCAATGTGATTTTTTCACTGATCGATGGCAAATTTTATGTAATAAAATATGTGATTTTTTTATACCAGGAGCGGTTTGTAGTTGTTTTTGTGCATAAAAATTGGCTTATTCCGACACAACTTTCAGTAAAACGATAGGTAGCTAACATTCTTAACTTAAATGTTGCAGTACCTATTTTGTATCTCGGGAATGCCGCGGGTAGTTCAAGTCAAATGTGGAAGAAACCGCGGGCATGTCCCAGTTAAAAATAACAATCAAATGAATCAATTCTTCATTATTGAAGCAAGAAACGAGATAATGAGTTCAATAATCGCATAGTGATTCAACAAATACTATTCTATTTTTAAATTCTGAAACATTTCTCGCTTTGATGCAAATGAAACAGTCCGACGGCAATCATTCGACGAAAATTATCGAGAACAGTTTAAAATACCAATTAAAAATAGTAAAGTCCGCGCCACAAAAGAATTCCCACGGAATATAAAGAAACTAAAAGTGGCAGCTCCGCCATTTGATAGAATTTTGATCGTAAAGTAGCCAAAACATAAATTTAAAACTTTAATTAGGGAATAATTTGTATTTATTATTCAGTAATTACCTACATTGATTTACAGATTAAATACTGCGATTGCAGTGCCGCGTCTATGGGACTTCTTTCGTGGCGCTCTACAACGAATAATCTAGATTAAAAATAATTCTATTAAAAGAGTAATGCGACTCATGCGATTTTAGGTATGATTAATAATCAGAATAGTTTGCATTGTTCTTATTGTTTTCAGCCGTACCTACCATACATTATTTTAAACTCAGTCCGTTTGTTGTTGCAAAGAATATTATGGCATTATGATGTGTTTCGATCAGTTAGCAGCTAGTTCACAAACTTTCTGTGATACATCACAATGTTTCTCATTATGCTTTGCATTTTACGATAACTAATAAAAATTTCATATGGTTTGCACAATTAGCGTTGATCGGACAAGGAAGTTGTAATCATGAGATATGTATGCATAAATATTGTCCTGTCGATTCAACACACGCTAATATTTTAATGCATGTTCTGTTGATTCCAGGAATAGTCCTTTAATCACCTTGTTTTTGTGTCTTTGAGACGTTCTTCTTTAGGACAAAGAACTGCACTCCATTCTATAAACATCAGTCAGCGATAACTCCAGTATTTCTAAAAATATGTCCAAATTGCACCATACGTTATTGTCGGTCCTCATCATTCATTCATACTCCATTGAAATCTTACAATTTAAGGGCCGAGTATTGCATTTGTTAGAGGACGCAATTTTATTTTTGGGACATGTGTGGGGGGTCAATAGAATCTTAACCTCAAGTTTGTGGGATCGCCACCCTTGTCCCCCGGCCGCCATCTTGGAAAACACTTTTTTCGCGATATCTCGGAAACTATCCGTCTTACCAGAAATTTGTTGAGTGATAATTTGTAGCAAATTGTTTAGTCTACAAATATGTCATATAAGTTTTCCCCTTAATTAAAAATTAAAGAAGTTATAAGCAAAAAAGTGAGATTTTTTTTTATTCATTCTTAACTCTTTTCTTTACCATAAAACTAACCAAATTTAACTTATCGAATGTTAAGCAGGTAGAAAAGGTCCCGGGTTTTCCCCGCCACCTATGAGGTAGAGTCCGTAGGCGCGTTTTTTTACGTGGTATCCCCAGTAGGCCTACTACACGGACATCTTGCTTATAAGGTAATCCTCGACATCATAATCACCTCAAGATGGCGGCCGGGGACAAGGGTGGCGACCCCACAAACTTGAGGTTAAGCTTCTATTGACCCCCCACACATGTCCCAAAAATAAAATTATGTCCTCTAACAAATGCAAAGCTCATGTAAGATTTCAATGGAGTATCAGTCTTGTTCTTGCTAAGTCGAACATATTGTGGAAAACTTTCAAAAAAAAATTAACGTAAGACGCTGTACAAAAAGAATGACTTCCAAAACTTGTAATGCAGATTCTTTAATATAAAGAAATAATTTAAATAATGAATCATATTCGTATAGCGAACTTGAACAGGGATTTTAATTAAAACAACTAGCGTATTTAGAAAAAGAAAAAAGACACTGGCCATAACGTTGAAAAAACAAAACGATTAATATCACGTTCCATTTATGTTGGAACAATTATTGGCCTTAAGCAGAACTAGAAAGGTCGAAATAAATTAAGTTAGATTATTTTGTAATTCGAATTTCTGAAATGATCTGATACAATTGGATTGCGATCTTATGACTTGTTCTTTTGTTAATAGAATTACAGGTCCGATAGAGCTTCTTGTTTTATTTGTGTCTAACTGAGGTGAGTGGCTAGCTTTTGTCTGTTTATTTATAGTAAAACTTTATCGAACCATTTTATGACCGTAACAATTGCAACGAATGTCAAGAATAAACAAATACATCCATCTATACATGTAATAAGAGATCCGCTATATTCCTTATTAAATATAAAGCTTACTAAGTATATAAAAACAAAAATAACAGCAACATAACGGTATAAGGGGAACCCCAAGCGTTGAATTGGCATCACAAATTAATAGCGTGGAATAATTTATCTGAATCATAATAAGTTCCAAATTTAAAATAACAAAAATGACTAATAATAAGACGTTTTATCCATAGACATTAAATAAATTCCAGATTATTAAAATTCATAATACCCAGGCAATGTAAAGCATTACATTGTCTGGGTATTATCATGAATTTAAAGAAGAATGTATAGATGAAGAAGAATCTATAGATTTAAGAAGCAAAACACGAAATTCTCTTTTATAAAGTAAATAAAATTCTGTGTTACTTGTTTATAACAATAATTAATTCCTTTGTTTTAAATCATAATTATGCCAATACAGAGATTAGCTCCTCATTAAACTAGGAATAAATTTCATCCATTGTTCATTTTGCTTGTATCTAAAGACTTAATAAGTGGGATTTTGCATATTTTGCACAAGAATAAATAATTTCTTTGAGAGAATGTCCACAGTCCACTTTTTATCTGTGAGTCAAAAGAAATTTAAAAAAACTTTAGAAAACATAGAGAACGTAACGTGTGTTATGCATCTGAATTAATTAATTGTTTTAAAATGTTTAATTTATTTCTCATGCTTTAAAAATTTCAAGGTTCTACATGTTTCTATAAGTACTAGATTATTAGTTTTCTTCAATAAGTTTGATTAGACCCCTTATGTAAATTCAGGTTAGTCTTTCTAGAAACTTGCCTTTACATGTCTTCTTAAGATTTCAAAACTTAACATAACGATGACTCGCAATAAATTATCGAAACAAAATAGATATTTGTGATACTGTAAAGAATATAATAAATGTTAATAAAGACCCGGTACGGTAAAGACCCTGGACTGTTTAATAGACTGACATAAAAAAATAAAACTTCTGACTAATTAGCTTAGACTGAATAATTATATTTATTCTTTGTACAGTAAATATTAATGTAATTAAACTTTACAAAAATTTCGGCAATGTATTATGGGTAGCTTTTTTTCTTTGTATTATGCGTAGTAGCTGCAAAAGGTTTGCTCAAAATATGCTTGACCTGCTAACTTTTTTAGACTGATCAGAGATAATTTCACCACTCATTGGACACCGTTTTGTTTCCTCAAGATGAACTCTTGGGGAAGCATAGCATTAGACTCATTAGAGCATCCAACGCTTAAATAAAATTTCTTTCACGCGAGTCACAAATACCAGAACTTTTTTCCAGTTCTTCGACTTCGCCGACCCCTGTCAGATTGGGGTGTCAAAGCGGTAGAGGTGTCAAGCCTAGGCGCTTTATTTGCCAGCATTTGCTTATAGAACAACTATCCTGCAGTAATACCAGAACTTTATATTTGCAAAAATAAAGTTCCAGTATTTGTGACAGAACAGATACATAGATACCTATACAGAAATTTTGAAAATATAACTATAGCTCCCGAATAATGAAACGTTCATGCGTACTACCTCTAGGTTTTTTTACCGTGGACAACATGAATGTTATTCCAAACAATACTGTCTCTGGAATATGATTATCCCAGTTCCATTTAATGGTTCATTGTACCTATAAAATTTGGATTTCTCCCTAACGGTGTATTAATAGTAGTCCAGACATCAGGTTAAATAACCTGTTTTTTCACGTTTTATGCCATGTTCGTTCTGCGGATAAAACATCACAGTAACATTCCCATAACACAGGTTCGATCTAGGCAATAGAGCATGCATCGCCTGTATAAAGTGGAAACGTATTGAACGAATTTTTGAGAGGTTTGGTGTATATATAGTATAGATATCGGTGGTAATCGAATGATTTACGTTAATTTATATTACATTTTACACAAAAAAATGTATGCTTAAAACAGAAGTTACAAGGTAAGTAAGTATAAGTATATAAGTAACAGAATTTAATATAATTAACATGAACGCTGCCGACAAACTGCGTTACAGTTTGGCAATGTACATAATTGTTTGAATTATCTTGTAATTTTTTGAAAAGAAATTTAAAAAACGCGTATACACTTTTTATTGTCTCAAACAAGCGAACCTAGGTAGTACCTAGATCATCACGGAAAGAAAGTTACCAGCATTGAATAGTAAATTACGACGCCCAACATCCCCATATCATAAGCCAAGGGGAAAAAGGGAACACCTCGCCCGAAAATTCCTTCCAACTCGTTGTTCTCAGCGGAATGAACATTCTAGAAATCCGCTACATAGTTGAATATAGCAGCTCAAGGAAACGCTGTTGAGAACACAGTCTATGGCGATGACTTAACATGTTTAAAATTTCACCTGCCGGCCATTATGGAAAATGTCCTAACTTGCTCATTACAATTACTTGTATAAAACCAGCCTACTTTGCGACGGCGGGTTCAAACTCTTGAAACTTGGTTGCAACTCCTTTTTAACGCGTTGTCTCTAGCATTAGCCTGTTTACGTTATTAATTTAATTCCTACTCTATCAGACAGATTTGTTAGGTTTGCAAGAGCATTTAAAAAATGTTGACTGTTCTATCGCATTTTTGGCAAAATAATCAAATTCTCACAATAATCTGAACATTATTAGATTTATGTATGTATTTAATTTACATACTGATTTTAGTATGAAATTTTAAATTGTCCAGTTTTATATCATTTTCCACCTAAAGCGCCGGGTTGACTAAGAATTTCCTTAGTTACCTGGAAGACATTGCTTTCATTGATTTAACTTGACACTGGCTTTAGTCAAGAAAGAAAACAATATGCATAATTGTTTATTTTGTTGAACATGTTACAATGTTATTTATCTATGCAGTCTTCTATAAAAAGTCTTAAGAAACGGAAGGATTGATAAATTGCAATTTATTGTGGTCTTGAATCTTGAGTATTGATTTATTGTGTATTTTTTATATCGTTCTTATTGAATAAGCATCGTGACCTTCTTCTAGCGGAGCTCCACCTTTCAAACAATTATCTGATTACGTTAGTAAAAAATGAGGATAACTTTTTTGGATTTTCCTCTAACATTCAATGCTTTTTAGCGTTAATGTTTACCGTTTAAAGTTATGCATTCATTGTTCTGAGTAGATATATAGTTATTATGAAAGTTTAGCTGTTTCTTTTGGTTTGTTTACTAGCGTCTGCTTTTAACGCGGCTAACAAAGAAGTAGGTATAACCAGTTGCAAATATGGCGGCGCTGCATAATTAACAACGGATTAAAAAGCCGCGGAAGATTCCGTCAAATCTAAATTTTATTTTATTAATTTATTACCTACATAAGTATTTAGATATATTTTTCTGGAAATAGTTTAGAATTTCCAAATGTCGCAAGTAAATTTGATGACGTAATCTCCTTATTATCATTTTTCGAACATTATAATACGGCTGCGTCGGCTGCAGGGGCTTTCAAAAGAGCACAGGTAAGCAACCCGATACTAACGTTCTAATAATACTATGTGATTTGGCTCCCGGCCCAACATAGGGATGTTGAAAGCCAAAAAAATTAATTACCTTCCTCATCATCTACGGAAACGTTTTTCAAAACAATTCAAAACTTCTATCAATTTTTTTAAAGAAAGTATGTTTACGAAACATCAAATCGACTGTTGTTTTTTATAGTATTATTATTGTATTATTGTTATTGTTGTTTAAAACAACCTTAAATATCATATCCTGGCCTTTTAAAATTCGTTGCATGGTGTTGAAAGTCATCACTTTCGCTAGTTTACAGTACTTCATAAACGCATAACATTTTGTTTTACTTGCGCTCTCTCTTTAAATTTAATTTTTTAAATCTTATAGCAACGTGAACATCATTTCTGTAACATTCATAGTATTCATAACGGATTTTGCATATGCAATTCAACCTTGGAATTTCAACATTTAAATACATCCTGGCTTATTAACTAATATTTAACAACAATCTTATCGATGAACATACCGATTAGAAATAGTCCTCAATCCGGGCCGTCTGCAGAATACGAGCAGGGCAAGCGAGTTCGCCGCAGTGGATACTAAGAACAACGCAAGGAGTACAATCTCCTCAACAAGTCGGTCTTTCCCATCCATGCCCTCTGACATCAAACTGTGTCCGGAAGACATAAGAGAGGGGCTTTCCATGAAAAAGTCATCACTAATCACTTCAAAACACAATAATCAACACTCTCAGTTTGTTTTAAATACTGCAGTTGTTGATCGCGTAAAGTTTAGAGAACACGCTGGTCCAACTGGCCGCGTCTTTCTCCTGTCGCTGTCTGGTGACAACTGAATCGAAACGGCTGTTTGTTGCGTTGCGAGCTGAGTCGAGCGAACGCATGGCTTGCCCCTCCATGCCGATACATCACAACATAAGTAAATCTACAACTCGGTCAACACACTGCTATTTTATCACAGTGAAATTTCGCGACCCTTCATTTCTTTTGAGAAATGATCTAGCGTTTGATTTGTCGCGGTCAGAAGGCGTCGTCCCAAATCTCAACGACAGCCCTAACCACACAGATAAAATAAAGTCTCCAGACAACCGTTCACCAAGAAATGTGGACATTTCGGGTTCCCGTCGTAAATTGAGCGAGTGAGCGTCAAGGTTGTAGTTGATTTATAAGGCAGCTTTCTCGAATCTTCCGTATGGTGCAGGGATCAACCTTGAAGACAATATTTTAAGTTTATTATAAATTTTGAAAGTTTTTCCAATATTATACGAATTCCAAGTAATTAATATTCTTTAGTCTCTAATCTCTATAGATTGCAGCTGGTTCTTCTTTTTTTCATGTACGGATTTTCAGGATTTCTTATCTAGCCAAACTCGAGTATGCAAATTTTCAAGCTTAACTCCACCGACATATCGTGACAATACCAATCAAGTGGACGAAGCGCTTTGCTTCCACTTTTATAATACATATGAGGAGGAGTGGAACTCTTTACCAGTGTCCGTTCTTCCTGAAACCTTTTGGTGCCTTCAAGTCTCGCGTATAGGTATCGTCTAGGTAAGCGTGCTTCATCTTAGAATGCTTGCGACCTGACATTAGGTGCAATGTAGACATGTGGGTCAAAGGCGAACCTAACCAATACAAAAAAATTCTCACATTAATAGGCAAAATAATGATTCGTTTTTAACCAATATAATTATATTTTTTTTAATATACAAGAAACAAAAATTCTCCAACTCCGCATGAAATCTTCAACAATGTTTTCACCTCGCGAAATCTAAAAACCAAACTTAATTTGATGACGAGATAACTGTTTGCATTGGACTAACTTCAAAGTTCCGTCTTAAGAGCAGATATCGTGCCAAATTAATTCGGGACTCATTCTATAAGATAATTTACCAATAAAATCAACCTGATTTAATTCCAGAGATTGTCCAGATAAAGTTAAATTCGTCGCTTAGCAAATCTATTTCTTAAAATATGTCGTATTAGTCGTGTTGCCATGTTATTAGGGTTATCAGAGTAAAATATAGTTTCGAAGGAAATAATAGTATCGGTTTAAAAAATAAATCGGATATAAATGATCTGAATAAATAGAATGACGCTATACTTAAATTGATTAATTATCATGTAGGATATTAAAAATCGAGTGCTCAGAGAGAAGCCGCCTATAGAAGCCAATTTTAAAAAAGGAACCCGATCGCGCCGCAATGTGTTAGGAGGACTGAGTATATTGAATTAATATGGAAGGCGGAATAGTTTTCAGTGTATATATTACTATTACCTACAAAGATGCAAAGTGTACGTGTGAATATGAAAAATGCTCTACTTCATTTTGACGCCTTTGTACACGTAGACTCCGTATTTACTTTACTTTTATCTTTGTCCATAGTAATACGAAACAAGCAGTTTGAGTTTTTGGCGAGATCTGAAAGGAGATGTGGTGCTGTGCAGTTTTATTTTCTAAAAAAGTGTAAAATTACTCTAAAATGAACAGTAGTTGTAGGATTTTGATAATTTTTAAGTAGTAATTATGTGTTTTCCGAGAAATGTGAACTGTATATATAGTCAAATTTTTTTTTTTTATTGCAGGAGGTCAGCAGATAGGCAGACGGCCCACTTGATGGAGAGCGGTTACCATCGCCTATGGACATTTGCAACACCAAAGATGCTACAAATGCGCTGCTGCCCTCTTAAAGGAGACTGGAACCTGGTCCACTAATGCCGGAACACAACTCAAGGTTGTTATGGCGACATACTTTAGACCAGGGGTGGTAGCCATCCAGTCGGGCAAATGCCCTACCACCTGGCTGTGGTTGTTTTGTCGCCTCTTACGACAGGCCGCCCGGCCGCAGGAAATTGTATTATTTCTCCGTTCCTGCACGGAGAGAAAAATGTGGCCTTTTGAGTTGTCACAAGAACTCCGTTGAATGGCACTAGCTGATAACCTGGAGTTCAGCTGTGCTACACAAGAAAACTATATTGTAATCTAAAATCTGGCTTAAAGGCCTAGCTGCTAAGCCATAAACCTAAAGAAATAAATGAAACAAGCCGTTAGTGGTTAACATACTCGCATTCTAAATTCAAATAAAGCGGAATCTAAAAAAAAGCTATGCACTTCTTAGGGAGTTTTTCGATCAAATATGCATATTGGTACAATGACTACATGCCGATGGTAAAGTAACAGTGATTGTCATGAAACCTGTAGTTCGAGATCAACCGATATGTTAAACCCGACAAACCACCTGGGACAAATATGGCGGGTACAATGTCTATTCTCCGAAAAGTAGGGAGGCCCAAGTCTTATACTAGTGGGATTTCGATGGGCTGTTATCTATAATATTATACAATTATAAACATGCCGTGTCTGTATACGATGTAATTTTTTAAAGATTTTTATGTCTGTTTGTTCGGGATTCACGTAAAAAGTAGTGGGTCGATTTCGATGCGGTTTTCGCTGATCGACAGCTAATTCTTAGATTTAAACTCTGAGCTATTTTTACCCTGGGAAACCCGCGGTACTTTTTCTGGGAATGATTTAAAATAGCCACATTAAAAAAAACGGATTTAGTCTCCCTTTAGAGAGCGGCAGCACATCGTTAGCACCTTGGGTGTTACAAATGTCCATAGGCGATAGTAACCGCTTTCCATGAGGTGCGCCGTCTGCCTGTCTGCAAAACTCATGCAAGAATTTTTTTATGGTTAATTTAGAATTCTTCTATATATCAGACAAAGAAAGACAGACCTATCTATAACAGGTAGCGATGTAAATTCTAGAAAAGTTGAACGTAAGAATTTTCTCTTCTTAGAATTTCAATGTAGCTGAGGCTGCATTTTAAGAAGTACTTAGTTTTTTTGAAGTGAAACTTCTTTATTGGCGTTGGAAAAAAATAAGGTCATAAAGAAGTTTCACTTCTTACGTGTGTACAACTAGTACACGCACACATTTTTTTTATTGCTGAATTTTCACAGACAGGCAGACGGTCCACTTGATGGAAAGCGGTTACCATCCCCTATGGACATTTGCAACATCAACGGTGCTAGAAATGCGCTGCTGCTCTCTTAAGGGAGACTGGGATCTGGTCGCTAATGCCCGAACACAACTCAAGGTTGTTATGGCGACATACTTTAGACCAGGGGTAGTAGCCATCCAGTCGGGCCAATGGCCTACCACCTGGCAAATGGCTAAGTGAAATAAGAAACATCTTAAAAGTCTTTGTTACCAGATCATAAAAAATCCTTCGCTCTAGGTTCAAGCGGAAGATCAGAGTTGGTCCACCAGAAAAAAATAAATGAAAAAGTATCAATTTTTGAACTTACATTTGCACGGTGTTAGTATGTGGTTGTGTTTCTCTTTCCATTCGTCCTAAAAATAACCCTGTTTACTTTCTTTCTTCTAAAAAAGAAGAAATAGCATATTGGGTATTCAAATTAAAATGATTTAATATAATAAGAATTTCATAAACAGAAAAAAGTTTGCAAGATATTTCAGACTCCGTCCGGCACCTGTAATTATTAAAAGGCACTTGATAGTCAACCCAGTGAGATACTTTTTATGGTTTCAGGAAACTCTGAAGCCGCCTACATTTTATACCAATTTATAACGTCATGTACTTAAACTGTTTGAGTTCAAAATAAATGTCAAATTTAAGTGAAACCTGCCATTTATAAGATGCCTCATCATAAATGAAATTTTATCAAAATATTTCAATAAAATAAATAAATTTTGAATAAAACTTTTGAATTCGAATATTTTTTAGAGCACGTAAGAGGTAAACAAAGCGACTTATCTATAAATTAATTGTAGAAATAAAGTCATTTAGGCATAGATAAATATGAAGACATTACTGGTGCAGTCGAAGGGAATTATGTAATAAATAAAATCAAAACCACTTACCGTCAAGTGGGGCGGTAGATTGTCTGCTGTACTCTAGCAATTAAAAAATAACAGGAATTTTATCTCAAATTTTATGTAAATATTCGTTATCATGCGGGGTTCGGAATATATTGTTACGTGCGAGCGGGGTATGCACTTAAGATTGGAAGGAAACACCAGTTTTTAAATAAATACTTTTATTGACTTAGACAGCCGCACGTAATACCTCACCGCAGGGTTGCCCCTATACGCACGACTAACGATGCACAGTCCCGACGATAAATTGTCTCACTCACAATACCGTCGCCGATATTGCGTAGACACCTCCTGCTATTGCAGTGCTCACCTCCGATATTACCTCGTGTACCTCGTTTCTTCTCTTGAACTACGCTACACACCTCCTTCACTTAACAGTCCACTAAACTTGTCACTTAATTCACCAATTAACTCGTCACCGTCTTCTATTCACTTCTCTTCCAACTTTTTGTATCGCACTTGTCGCTTCACCGTCTTCAACTGAACTCAACTCCAAAAACGCCCGGTAGGCGCACCTTACGCTGCTTATATACCCGGAAGAATCTTGTAGAATCCATAATTTCGTTATTCTTTTATTTACTATCTGTCTGTCATCTCTGTCTTTTCCTTCCCGAACCTTCTATTCGGAAACTTTCGTTAATACATTTATCCCTTTCTAACATATATCTATCTCTGTCTTTCCTTTCCGAACCTTCTATTCGGGAACTTTCGTTTATACATCTATCCTTTTCTAAAATACATTCGTCCTTGTCTTTTCCTTCCAGAACCTTCGACCTTTTTCTAAAAATCTTGCGAACGGTTTACGCTGCTGGAAAGTTCGGTCGCCACAATATAAATGATGAATGACTCCTGCATTAAAAAATGCCGAGCACAATTAGGCTTGATTTACACAATGTTACAGTTCACGATTCAATGTCGCTCCGGTCTCGGTCCGTTCCCTATACAGTTAAACATTCTTAAACGAGTTCCGATTCGATATCGCGTCGATACCAGTTCGTTGAAAATAAAATTGACTGAAGCGAAATCAACCCTGCCATTACTTCCACCTACAGTATGAATACGTTTTTGTTTCAACTCATACTAGTAGTATACCAACAGCGAGATTTGATTGGACCGCGACTGGAGCAAGAGTTAAATCTATTGTGAATCTAGTAGTATGTATTGCGAGATTTGATCGAACCGAGACTGGAGCGAGATTGAATCGTATATTTGTGAGACTAGTAGTGTAGCGAGATTATCGACCACTGAACGAGAACATGTTGGAGATAGATCTACATATGCAGATTGATCAACGAGACCGAAGCGAGATTGAACCGTGTTGTGAAAATAATAGTATACACTCAGCAAGATTTAATCGGACCAAGAACGGTTCGAGATTTAATCGTGTTGTGAGAGTAGAAGTCCACACACTGCGAGATTAAATCGGACCGAGACCGAAGCGAGATTGAACCGTGTTGTGAAAATAATAGTATACACTCAGCAAGATTTAATCGGACCAAGAATGGTTCGAGATTGAATCGTGTTGTGAGAGTAGAAGTCTACACACTGCGAGATTAAATCGGACCGAGACCGAAGCGAGATTGAACCGTGTTGTGAAAATAAAGTATACACTCAGCAAGATTTAATCGGACCAAGAACGGTTCGAGATTAATCGTGTTGTGAGAGTAGAAGTCCACACACTGCGAGATTAAATCGGACCGAGACCGAAGCGAGATTGAACCGTGTTGTGAAAATAATAGTATACACTCAGCAAGATTTAATCGGACCAAGAATGGTTCGAGATTGAATCGTCTTGTGAGAGTAGAAGTCTACACACTGCGAGATTAAATCGGACCGAGACCGAAGCGAGATTGAACCGTGTTGTGAAAATAATAGTATACACTCAGCAAGATTTAATCGGACCAAGAACGGTTCGAGATTGAATCGTGTTGTGAGAGTAGAAGTCTACACACTGCGAGATTAAATCGGACCGAGACCGAAGCGAGATTGAACCGTGTTGTGAAAATAATAGTATACACTCAGTAAGATTTAATCGAACAAAGAACGGTTTGAGATTGAATCGTGTTGTGAGAGTAGAAGTCTACACACTGCGAGATTTAATCGGACCGAGACCGAAGCGAGATTGAACCATGTTTTGAGGCTAGGAGTCTACACACAGCGAGATTCCGTCGGACCGAGACGGTAACGAAACAGTGTGAATCAAGCTTAAATCTATAATGAATATCCAGGCGATCCATAAATTTATTTCACTCGTTAAAAGTCGTATTCAAAATGTGCCAACAACGACGTCAGATTTCCGGTTCTCGTATGTCGTTCACGGACAGTCTGACTGTATACAAATCACTTTAAATCCGTATTTCTACGTCACAACACTCACCTGCCCATAAATAAAGCCTGTGTGTTTGTACGCACTAATCCTCAAAAACTACTGAGCCCATTCTTATGAAATCATCACATTATGCGTCATTCGGTTTAGAAATGTGGAAGATTTTATTGACGAGATAATTAGTATGTTTTAGGTATAAATAAACTTGGATATAAAGTAGGAGAAGGCGGTCACTGGAAAATTTTTGAGAAGAAAAAACAAGTTCTGGTTTCGGAAACCTTTATCTTATCTTATTAATGACCATCTGTTAACCATGCTTTCAGTAGGCTTGTGTAGTACATGTACTATGTACTAAAAGGAATAAATTCCTGACACTGAATTGAACGAACTATTCCTTCTCCGTTTTAGGACATCGTTCATTTAGTACTTCGTCGTTCGTGATTCGTATAGAATAGTTTGAACTCGTGATGTATTCTTTGTCACTGGTACTCTCTGGTGACTCTGATTGAACGAGCGGCAACGATATGGTATCAGTGCATGAAAGATTGAGATGCATAATAATATTCATTTGCCAACTTTGATATCTGATAACTCTGATTCATGAAGCTATTTTGAACCATTTTGGACCATAAGAGGGTAAATCACAATTAGCTTTATGTACATTAGTTTAGAGTGTATATTCATTTATCAGTAAATTTGACACCGGACTTAAATGAACTAAAAGGTTAAAACATTCATTTAGTACATATGTACGTAGAAAAATCAAAATATAATTCACTATTCATTCAGTGTACTAAAATATTGATTAGAATGACAGTCTTAAGCCTGCAAAGTATGAATAAAATTAAAATATTTTTCTTATTCGTTCAGTGTACTAAATGTCCTAAAAGACCGAATTAGGACATCTGACAAATTGTACTAGTACGGATCAGGAGTTAGTAGAATTCGCCACAAAGGTAGGCAAAGAAATCTTAGTCCATACAGCCAAGTCTGATACATAAATCTTCGTATAGTAGCGTAGTTGTACCGTAGGCTACAACCGACGCTATTTAACAGAGTTCTTGTGAAAACTTGAAAGGCCACATTTGACTATACAGTTCACATTTCTCACAAAAACACATAATTATGACTAAAAACTATCAATATCCTACAACTAGGTATTGTTCATTTTAGAGTATTTTACACATTTTTATAAAATAAATCTGCACAGCAGAACATCCCCTTTCAGTTCCCGCCAAAAACTCTTTTCCAGTGTTAGTTGACAGTCAGTTAAGTTATCTGAGACTAGGGTTGCCAGGCGTCACGATTGCTTTTGCCAATTATGGCAAAACGAAGACAAAAAAATGTCAGGTGCATATAAATATATATAGGCAGGGTTGAAACAGTACGTACGTACGTACGCAGTAAGTAATAAATGTTATTAATTTTTGAAAATTTGCATTATGCATACACAAATTTGCTATCTACTAAGGTAGAAGAGTTCAAACTGACAGGATGGGAGAAATCTATGGAATAATGGTATAAAGGGTTTGTTTAATATTTCCTTAAGTTTTCGAAACTAGTATACATTGAAAACTACGTTTTAACGATTTTAAGCGCGGTAATTTGTTTGATTTTTATTATGCCGACTTTTCGGCCACTTGTCAGGTCCGGTGATTACGGAAAGAAAGATGTCAAATGTCAATGAGTATTGTTAAAGGTTTGTAAAGGGGTTTTTTAAATTTATTATTGCGTAAGTTGAGTAGACAGGCAGACAACCTACCTGATGGATTTTTTTTCATCGCCCATGGACATTACTAACACCAAAGGAGGCCGAATCAGCGCCAGTAGTGTTGGAGCCAAATCGCCAAAAACAGAATAGAACACCAAAGGAGTCTGGAACCTGGCCACTAATGCTGAAACACAATGCAAGGTTGAAGTAAGTAAGTAAGAGTTCTAATCAATGCAGATGGTACGCAAAACCTTTATATCGATAGCTTTAAATATTGTTTTCTGCAGTGAAAAACAAAGAATTCCTGCAATATAGGACTTTAATATTTTCTTGTCATGGCCATTTCTGGTAGTAATAAGTAGGTCATACACTATTTCAAGAGACATTATCTGTATCAAAACAAGTATTTCTTTATCACGCTGCCGTATTAATAGGGGGACAATAATAGGCTATTCTAGGCCACGATTAGGGCATCGTTGACGTCAGAGCAGAAATCAAATACAAAAGGTAATTCTTCTGTTTTGTAATATTGTATTTCTTTACTTGTGAGCGCTAAACACGTAACTAAAAGTTTGTATTATTAAAAATAGAAATCTAGAACCCAATTCCAGCGTCACCTAACGCGTAGAATTGTGAATCCAAACCATCCCGGGAGCCACTTAAACATTATTATTTTTACACCTTGGGTTACATTATTGAAGTTTTAATAGGGATCTCTAATTTTTCTAAGTAATAAATATAGCCTTTTTTTTTTTATTGCAGGAGATCAGCAGACAGGCAGACGGCCCACTTGATGGACAGCGGTTACCATCGCCTATGGACATTTGCAACACCAAAGGTGCTACGAATGCGCTGCTGCTCTCTTTAGGGAGCCTGGAACCTGGTCACTAATGCCGGAACACAACACAAGGTTGTTATGGCGACATACTCTAGACCAGGGGTGGTAGCCATCCAGTCGGGCAAATGCCCTACCACCTGGCTGTGGGTTGTTTTGTCGCCTCTTACGACAGGCCGCCGGGCCGCAGGAAATTGTATTCTTTCTCCGTTCCTGCACGGATAGCCTATATTAATCTGGATAAATGTAGCATTCCAATGGTGAAAGAATTTTTGAAATCGATCCAGTAGTAGTAGTAGTGTAGTTTTAGTGTGTATTCGTTACAAATATACAAATTTTTCCTCTTTATAATATTAGTAAAGATTTATTTAATTACTTCTTAGTACTTTTCCTCTACACTAGTAGTAACATGTTCTCCCTACAATAAACCCATAAAACCTGGGTCATGGTCTCTTATGATTAAGTTGCCTAGAAAGTTTGCAACGCCACGTTAGATTGATCTCTAAGGTACTCACAATTGAAGACGTAAGTGGATGAAGGTGATATGTCGCATATTCGGTTTTTTGCTTTTTTTGCGTAGATGAATGTTATAAGTCTATACCAAATGACTACAGACCTTAGACCATATATATAAGGCATATTTAAAAAATAAAAAGTTGAAAAAGGTGTTCAGTTCAGTTTCCAATAAAAGTAAAACTTTTATTTGATTTACTCAGAATTGGAATTATGCGACTTATCACCTTCACCACTCATGTCTTCAATGGATGCCTAGTATAGTCTGATTCTTTTAATATAACTGTATTTTTAATCAATATAAATAATAACAGCCCGTAAACGTCCACTGGGCTCGGGCCTCCCAAGTACATCCGAAACGCTTGTGCAAGGTGGCTTGTAAGGTTCGACAAATCGGTTATCTCGATGCCCCGGTTTCATCGCGATGTTTTCCTTCACCGTTGTTAGGACGTGGTAATTGTAGCAATATGCATATTAGGTCAGAAACTGCATAAATTGTGCATGCGTTCCATCCAGAATTCGGACCGCGCCCTTTGATATTGGGGCGTGTGCGCTACCATGCTCAATAATTGCATCAAAAACAAAAACTGCTATTATTCATTAACAGAAGTAAAAGCGGCGGTGGTAAAGTTCATTAGACTCTATCATAGAGCTAATAAAAAAACATAAACAAAAATTAAATAATTAAAATGAACAAATTGGGGTAGGCTTTTTTAATGCATGAGTCCGGCAGACAAGCAGGCGGGCCACATCATGGAAAGGCGGTTACCATCGCTTATGGACATGTGTAACATCAAAGGTGCTCCCAATGTGCTGCCACATTCTAAAGGGAGGCTGGTACCTGGCCACTAATGCTAAAACAAGGTTGTTAAATACGGGCTTACTACCTCGCTGTGGGTTGTTTTGTCTCCTCTTACGACAGACTGCCCGGCCGCAGGAAATTGTATTCTTGCACGGATGGTAAATGACAAAACTATAATATAACTATGAATTTTAATTGATATCATTTTAAATTAATACACAATTTTATAATTTATTGGTTGACATTTTATTAGGTAAATATAATAAATAATAAGATAATTATATTATAATAGAATTTGAAAGCAGGATACTTATACATATGCATGCCGAATTTGGAGGGCTGTACTATGTAAAAATTAACACCTTTTGTATTCCCATTTTCGCATTAAATAAATTGAAGTGATGACTACCGAAAAGTGGCTGAAACGTCGGAATAAAAATCATATCAAATACCACACTTAAATCCGTTAAAGCGTAAAAAACAAAAAAAGTTTATTTTGCGAATTCATGACTTTCAAGAATCAGTATAAACCAGGTGGTTGAACATATAAAATTGTTTGACCAACTTGTATATATACTTACGTCATTAAGTATCGTTAATTACTTTTATCGAACTATAAACGCAAAGAGTAAATATTTCTACTTTTTCTATCATAGTTCTACTATTTGGGAAAGCTGCCGGGATAACATTTTCATTTTCATGACTTTGTCTCTCTGTCTGTCATTGTGACAGTCGTCATACGCTTCGTGTCGGATATAATTCCGGCACTGCATATTCTGAGTGCCTGGAAAATTCGGTGTACAAATTCTGAAAACTCCTATGTAAATAATAACGTGTAAGGATGTAATTACGTGGCTATTTCTTTCTCTCTCGAATCTTTTCTTCCTTTTTTTCAATTTCATTATCTTTGGCCGATTGCCACTGAGCGAATAGATCCGCTACAAATATAATATGCATTTGTTTCTTAGCAATAATATACTATAGTTATTGGTTTATGATAACTGATTATGGACTTTAAATGTTTGATTTACCGAATTCCTTGCTGATAGTATGTTGACTATAATGTTAGCGATTATTTGTTGAATTGTTATGATTCTATTGTTATAAGAAGTGATAATATTGATTCTTATGAAACCATAGATATTCTAATCTATACGATTTCAAAATATTATTTCGTTTGTATATTTGTTATCAAATCTGACAGTAAGGACAAGTTTCAACTTTTTCAATAATTCTCGTTCACCTGATGAAAAGTCATTACCGAGGCCTATTCGTAATTATACATTTGCAACTAAATTCACTAAAACTAAAATCAGAAATCAACATAAAACTTGAGAGGTGTCAAGGGACACCCAGATGGAACGAAGTTCCTTTCGATTAATTAGTGAAGGAATTGTAATTTTTTTAGTTATAATATTTTTTTTATTAACAAATATAATGTAATATAAACTTAATCTGTAGGCTCAACTATAGCAACAAGTGTCGTTACAACTTTTGGTCTTAATTTTTTCCGTCTAGCCCCCTTTCGTAAAGCGCAATAAGGAACTTCGTTCCAATAATTATAACAATTCCTCGCCTATGCTCCTATTATTGATATAATATTAATATTGTGTATATTCATTTTTAGACTGTCACTATGTATCATAGCCTAATGTATTCTACAAGACTCTCTGCGACACGAATAAACCATGAGGTTTTTCTACCACAGTCGAACATTTATATATATATATGAATGTCAGCATATTAGACAATTTTTTTATTTCAAGGGTTCAACAGACAGGCAGAAGGTCCACTTGATGGAAAGCGCTTACCATCGCCTATGGACATTTCCAACACCAAGGGCGCTACAAATGCGCTGCAGCTCTCTTAAGGGAGACTGGAAGTTACTAATGCCAGAACACAACCCGAGGTTGTTATGGTGACATACTCTAGACTCTATACTAAGGGTGGTAGCAATCCAGTCCAGCAAACACCCTACCACCTGACTGTGCGTTGCTTTGTCGTCTCTTACGATACGCCGTCTAGCGGCAGGAAATTGTATTCTTTCTCCGTTTTTTATACAAGAAACAAAAATGCTCGAATTGAATTAAAATAATTATATTGTTACGAGTGCGGGACTCGAATTAAAATGCTGTTGGAGTTACTTTAGACTTTATTTAAACTAAACAAACACGTATAACACAAGTACAAATATAACTGGACACAACCAGTACAAACTGCACGATTCAATAACATGCGCAAAGTCCGTCGCTATATAGCTTATCGTATTTACACGTCTTTCTCGAATCCTCGCTTAACTGCTTCACCCCTCCGTTCGGGCGTTGTTTTATACTGAACTATACAATACAACACTCGACCGCGTGGACTGAATTTTCCAAGAAAATGTAAACTGCACACCTACGGCCATAAACGAGTACAATAACAATAGGATGTTTTTCTAATTACAAATTTCAAACACAAAGTAAACAAAATAAGTCCAAATGTTTTATTATCGTGCAGGAACGGAGAAAGAATACAATTCCTGCGGCCGGCCTGTCGTAAAGGCACAAAACAACCACAGTCAGTGTAGGCATTGCCCCTGGATGGCTACCACCCTGGTCTAAAGTACGTGCATAACAACTTGAGTTGTGTTTCGGCATTAGTGAACAGTTCCAGTCTCCTTTAGAGGACAGCAGCGCATTTGTAGCACTTTGGTGTTGCAAATGTCCATAGGCGACGGCAACCGCTTCCAACAAGTGGCATCTGCCTGTCTGCTGAACTCCCAATAAAAAAAAAATAAAAAAAATGTGGGTACGGTAAACTGCAGGTGTGCATTCACTTTGTCGGCGTGTAACAATATATTGATTATAAGCTTTTACTAATAATACTTAATGCTCCTAGGAGCTAAGTTAGATAAACAATTTAAATCAAAGCTAAAATTTTCGCGCCATTTTTCGGCAAGTTTATGAAAACATCCATAGCTGAAGATGATTACAGTTTTTGTAGATTTTTTGCCTTTATCGACAATGATGACAAGTGTGATAGCCGTTCCTGTTGGCCCAGCAGGTATTCTCAAAAACGTTATTAATCTATTAAAGATTGTAGATAACATATTGCTTACACACTTTAGGGGCCCTGTAGCCTAGGAGCCCCGTATTATTGACACGGCTGATATGGCGGTAGCTACGTCCTGCTTCAGTGATTCAAAAGTAATTTGAATATATAAGATTCAAATCTCAGTTTTATCCTAGACCTAATTTGATAATACTAGTCTGGATTAGTCAGATTTCTTATATCGCTGTATTCGTTATCTCAGATAAGATTAACAGTCTCTGGAAGCCTTTACATAAGCTTTAGTTACTTTGTAAATATTAAATTTCCAAGAGTGTCCAGCTGTTTATAGTACAGTGTTTATGTAATTATATTTACCTCATGCTGTTGTTCTTTGTAGGGAGGAAGGCAAATGGTGGACACACTGCTGCCCATCAACCTGCTGATAACGCAAAGACTAGTCATCGTATCAGTAAATAATTAGTATTAAGTTAAGTTTTTTTAAGACTTCTCCGCGCCACCCTACTTATCTGGTGCCAGGATATTTTTTTTTTTTTTGCTTCATTACTTAGATGCTATCACGGAAAATCAGTATGAAACTGTTATATTTGACCGAATCGTGTTTAGTACAATGTGTGAGAGTTGCTACGGCCCATTTTCCCTCCCCCTTTTTTACCCGGCGAAATGCTATTGAGAACAATCAGCCACACGAAAAGGAGAAGTTTTATTTTTATGTTTGTTTCTTTCTATTCTGTTTTGTCTCTTTTTTCTTTTAATATTATTTACTCTTATCTATAAACTTTACCCTTTGTAAACTACTTACGTCTATATCACTGAAATCCCTGGCTGATCCTTGAACGTCCCATGTGGGCTGTGGGCTCACTTGCGCGGTCACCTCCAGCCTAGACGGAGTTTCTCCCTCCCCCATCCCTCTTCCCTTTCCCAACCTTCTATCCTATCCCTCCTGTCGCATCCTAAAGGCTAGCAACGCATTTACTTATTTGCTAACTTCACCATAAAAAGAATAATTGAAATGAAAATCATTTTCAACATGAACCGTTGAGTAGTTTTTACGATATGAGATAGAATAGAATAGATAAAACTTTATAACTCACTAAATATACAATTACAAAAATACACGATTACAATGTTGCCATGGTAGAAACAATAGGCAGCCTTATCGCTTAAAGCAATCTTTTCCAGGCAACCTAACTTAAGGAATAATTTAACCTAATCTGGCGATGTAAGTGTTGCAGATTATTAGGTTTGAATTTTTTTGAAATTGAACCTAATAATGAAAATGAGTTAATAAAAATCTATTATTTAATTAAAATTAGTTAGATATTAAAATTAATTATTAAATTATAATTAATTATGTAGTTAAAATTAATCAATTAAACCTAATTAAAATTAATTATTTAATTTAAATTAATTAGCCTATACATACATACATACATAACTTCACGCCAGGTCCCTTGCGGGGTAGGCACGAACAACAGAGCGCCATACAGGCTTATTCTTACACACCTCACTTGCTTCTTTAACATTCATAGCTCTTGTCATGCACGCTCGATGCAAGGGGCGATATTAGCCTATATTATAAGAATTGGGCATAATTATTTAAGATATACTATTGAGATGGAATATTACCATTTAAATGCTTGTTTTTGGTTGCGCAGCCAAATTACGAAAACTGTGTACGCTTGTGACACCTACGAAACCCTTCGTAGTTAATGGATGCACTTGTCTTATTTATTTTATAACAAATATTACAAAAGTTAAAAAATAATTAAAATGGAAATAAAACAAATTACGAAACTGCTATTTCAATTTACTAATTTCTTGATGTAAAATGGTAAAATGTGTGATTTTACACTAGGGAGGAAGAAGTCTTACAAATGTGACTATCTGTGATAAGGACGGGGGTGGAGTGAATAAAATATAAAATTCACGTGACGTAATATGCGTATAGACATACTACGTCTGTATTCTGTATAGACAGAATGAATGGTATGGACAGTATAGTATAGAGAAATGCAATACAGGGATAGATTAGGAGTCAGGGAACTGGATCACATAGAGGCTATACAGAACCCGTGACTCATTTCTTTATAAGCGACATCCCTCGCACAAACAACTCGCTATCTGAAGTTAATCTTACCACGCTTTCAAAACATTAATATCAAATTTGCAATCATTTGAAAAATAATTTTATCTTTAAACATTTAAAAACATGTCCGCATGTGAATCATTGATAGATTGAAAGCTTTAACTGAATATCGATGACGTAATTATGTTATATCTTAGATGCAATAAAACTATTGTAAGAAAACCCTGTAAAACGTAAAGAACTGATGTTTTTAAGGCGGGGGAAATTAATTTCGCACACTACCGGGTCCTTTACTAGCGATTAGACCAAAGCGACGAGAGGTGAGACCACGAATGAGCACCAGAGTCAAATCGCCGGCTTGTGTGGAGACTCGAATACTCAATACTCCACTAAAACCACCCACCCTCCTCCCATGTACCCCGCGCTTATGGCGGGAAGAGCGTGAGACTTAGAACGTAGTTATACCCACGCTGATCCTAGCGCATCAGTGCTTAAGAATGCCCCAGGAAGCAGTGCAAACTCACTTCGTCAACAACAACTGCTCCCTGCAGCGGTATTTACGGGAGTTGATCTTACGCATGCCTGCGCCTCCGAGACCCTAACTGACGTCGGTACCCGGGAGATGCGTACGCATCTGTCTCCCTTTCTCGTTATGCAGCCTCCTTTTGAGACATCTCGCAGAAATACGTACATTAATGTTGCTCCAAGCGGTGTTAGCGGGACACGGGACACGGGACTGCAGACGCGGTGTTCTGTGCATTGCGTGCTCTTACAACTGTCCGTTTTTTTTTTATTTGACTTGACTTTATGTTGTTGGTCCGAAGACTTCACAACTTTACCGGGGTTTTCGAGCCCGGGGGCAACTTGCTTGAGGGAGCTCCCTAGGGAGTTTTACCTCGGCAGGACTGTTGCCATCAGAGGGAGATGAATCTGATGATGCCCGCCAATGGGCGACACAGTGAGCTAATTGAGAACGGGCAACGGGTAATACAAAGCCCGAGAAGAAGGATCCCGGCGGACCGGGATCGGCGGTTCGCGGTGGCCTACGCTATCTTACTGCCGTTTCGCAACGTGTTATGGCTGGGAGAGAAGAAACGGCGAAAGAAACTTCCCAGCACCACGCCTAGGCTATCCTGTGGGGGGGGGGGACTATGTCTCCTGGCGGCCCTCGCGAGGACGTGGAGAGATCGTGATTGGCGTTGTCTGAGACACCGCCGTCTATGTCTGTCTGTCGGTGCCTGCCAGCCTGCCGCGGGCGGACTGATCCGGGCCAGCCGTTTTGTGATAGACTACTGTCCGTTGGAGGCGTATAACTCCTTATATATGCAATGTACTCTTGCAATGCGAATAACAAAACATTTCCTTAGCCTACATTCGTTAAGATATTATAATTCAAGAAATTCAATCTAAATTTCACACTAAAATACTGGCATAAAGTTCAATATTCAATGCACTATTACGCACAATTTCTTTTGATCTACATATAAAGGAAGTATGCCTTAAATATGTATTATTTAGATTTTAGATTTTTAGATTAGATTTAGATAGGTTCATTAAATTGAAAATACTAACTGGTAAAGGGAAATTTGTTTTATTTTCGCACTAAACAAGGTTAAATTTCATGTGCTTAGTGTCACTGTTTCGTTTCATCGATTTTCAAATCTCAATAATTTTAAAGAAGTTTTATTTCAAAAGGAAGAAAGAAGGAAAAATATTTAATTATTATTTTTCTTTCGGGCCATGTTTCTTTCCTATTCTCCTTGGGAATCAAGGATCTCGTTTTGATAAGCGCCAGTAGTCAGTGGATCTCCGATTCAGGGGACAGCAAATTCAAACTTGGCAGACAAATACACAACTCAACATTAACGCAACTGACCACTGAGATGTCCAGTAATAAGCACATAAATTCATTTCCGCAGTTCGCCTGAAATGGTTATGATGATTAAGGTAAAAATATCTGCGAGCGGGCCCGGAATTTTTCAGTTTCTGCCTCCTCCCCCCCGCCACTAAAAACCCCAGGGGTTTCCCGAAATCTATTAAAATAGCACACGACCCAATCATTATATAAATAGGTATGTAGACTATAGTTTACATAATTAAACCTCACACATGAGCAGCGATAAATGACACGTAGAGGAAAACCAAACAATAAAATAATCTTTGTAAACACAGCGAACGGGGACAATGAATAGAAAACGTGTTCTTTATATAAAAAAAGTGTTTAACCCCGGATTTGTTCGCGTTTATATGGGTTTTATCAATATTAAAATTGTGTTTAAACAACGACCGTCTAATAGTTATTTTTCTATCCTCGTATTCTGCAAGTGAGCGGTTTTCATGCTAGGATGGATGCGGGACTACAGTCCAGTACCTGCAGGAAGTCCATCAGCGTCTAGACGTTGCCGAAGACTTCCCAAAAACTACCTGGGGCGTCCAGATACTTCACCTTGTACTGAGCCACCCCTCTGCATTTTAGCAGAACATGGGTGGCTATTTCTTCTGCTTCCAGATAAGGTCTACCAAGAGGGCGGTCGGTTTTCTTTCCGTCAGAAATAATATTTTACACGCTTTTATTTATCTTGCAATGGATGTAACTATGTAAGTTCGGGTGGAATCTTGCATGTTAAATTTAACCAACTTTCCGGTTTTCGATTGAGCTGAAATTTTGCACATATATGTATATCGCGTGACAATGCAATAATATGGCCATGGAGCTGATCTGATGATGGAGTCGGAAGGTGGCCATAGGAACTCCTGTACTAAACAAGATGGACTCGTCGTATTTGGGCTCGTTTTACTTGTCTTGGTTGCTGCTACATGACATCCAGGATCTCAGAAGCTTGTATTTTTAAAAATATTTTTTTTAATATAACAATGTTCTTTACTGTCTCTCTGATGAAGTATATAAAACATTTTATGAATTTCGGTTGAGTAGACGTGAGAGCGTAACAAATGAAGATACATTCGCATTTATAATTAATGAACAGATGTAGCAGATCGGACATCTGCCGGCAGAGCATTGCAGAGGTGCACGGCCTGAACAGAGAGTCGCAACCCTTAGATGATCTCAAAGATCGAATCACTGTCAAAGAACTGAAAACGATTTTTTAAATAAGATGGGGTCCTAGGAGCAAACTGTACGTTGTAAAGAAGAGACCGAACATGAGCGTCAAACATGGCGTTTTGAGCTTTGTGCGAACTCCAGATTATGTAATCATATTTGCGTAAGCCAAATATGAATCGTATACAGAAATTTTGAAGTCGCTCAAATTTATGTAATTGGCTTTGGTTAAGATCAAGATAGCTGACATCACCATAATGAAACGTGGTAAGATGTAGAGATTGCGCTAGCGCTATTTTAGTGTTGAATGGTAGAAAAAAATGTCATCTGTACAGGAATGGAGAAAGATACAATTTCCTGCTGCCGGGCGGCCTGTCATAACAGGGAAAAACAACCCACAGCTAGGTGGTAGGGCATTTGCCCGACTAGATGGCTACCACCCCTGGTGTAAACTATGTCGCCATAAAAACCTTGAGTTGTGTTCCGGCATTAGTGACCAAGTTCCTTAAGAGAGCAGCGCCGCATTGTAGCATTTGGTGTTGCAAATGTTCATAGGCCATGGTAACCGCTTTCCATAAAGTGGGCCGTCTGCCTGTCTGTTGAACTCCTGCAATAAAAAATGCAAATGCGTAGAGAATCAGCTGACGCAAAGATTTTTGAAGCATTGTTTTATTTTTTGGCTTTATTAGTTCAAACGTCTTTGAAACATTTTTGTACCGTGCCTACCGTTCGAGCCGGCCCTTTATTATGTACTCTACGTATTTTAATGGGAATCTAACAAAAACAAGGAGCTAGGAATTTCGGGTAAAGTGGAATCATGTTGATAAACATATCAAGATGGATTAAAAAACTCAAACACACCGAGTGATTGATTTAGATCAAAATAGCTGCGAGCCTGTTGAGCATCATTCGTTACATTGAATCGGTATGTGGTTTAGCATGTCACGTTTTTGGATAGTAAATCAGAATTCAGATTTTGACGCAAAATAAATTCTAAAACATATTTTTTTTTTTTGCAAGTAATCGACGATTATCTGTCTCTCTGTACGGCTAATGGCTAATAAATTATAAAGACATTGGTCGCGATGCGCTGGCGCACTTAATTTCGGTGTCGCGTGCCTCTCCACGTGTTTCACCCACATGCTCCGATGTCGGGTAGACGCTGCAACAAATTGCGGCACTTTACTCCTATCCGCAACTACTATACGTTTCCGACGTTTCGGACAACCGTCTTGACAACTTCTTCTTTTCCTTACAAGTTATTTTTAGAAACAGAAGTAGGAAGACGGGGCCGTGGGGAGGACGTGTCAACTTTGTTGTTATTTCATGTTTATTATTTTGCATCTTTTTATTTACATAATATTGATATATACAGATTTTTATGAAATCCAAATAATTCAAATCTTATATACTAATATATTAGCTGAACAGTTTGTTTGTTTAAACACGCTAATCTCAGGATCTACTGGACTGATTTGAAAAATTCTTTCAGTTTTGGATAGTCCATTTATCGAGGAAGGTTATAGGCTATATATCATCACGCTAAGACCAATAGGAGCCGAGCAGCAATGAAAAATGTTTCAAAATCGGGGGGCTTTAAAAACAAAAATCCCACGCGGACGGTGTCGCGGGCATAACTAGTTATTATATATGTACTAGTATAGAAAGACGTATTATTTGATAGTTATTCGAATGTAAAAGTTTTTCTTATTCCAATATAGGTTCGCGTTTGATGTGATCATAATCTCACTTGATATAAGAGATATAGAGAATTGTCTAAGATTGGAGTACTGACCTGAAGATACCTATTTAAACGAACTTGAAAAACTTACGTTGTAGGCATCGCGAAAAGTCTGAAATACGTTGACTGAATAGCGACTCTGAGAATGAGTTCCACTCTTTTGCGGTGCTCATAATAAAGTGGAAAGAAAGCGCTTCTTACGTATACGTTATATACCGATGCTGCATGCCATTTCGTCGAGTTACCCGATGATGCAAGGGAGACCACGGGATCAGATTGAAAGGTAGTGCACGTTTTGTCTGTATTTTGTTAATTTGAAAGCACCATTTTTTGGAGGTGTAATTCCGTAATGTACAGGCACACCTAACCGCTTGGACACGGCTTTGAGGCAGAGTGCTGTTCTCTCGATAGATTGATGATTAGTTCCATCATATCATCATGAGGCCAGTGTGTTTTGCCACTGCTAGGTTCCAGGCGGTGTCGGCGATTTCCCGCGGCCCTGGCTATAGGAGAATAAAAAGAACATGGGGAGTTTTAGTGTGTAATTCAGTAAGGGGCAACCTGCCCCACCAGAGTGTAGTAAGGCAGCATGTCCCTCGCGCCCTCACCGTGACTCTAATAAAGCGACAAGTCCGTAAATGAATTTGGAGACGTACACTTTGAAGATATGGATCTTCACGATTTCCATCCCTTTTCATGCGCCATTATTACATGGTAGTTTACCATTAGTTAAGACGAAACGTTTTACCTTGTTCTGCATACCACCGCCGCGCCGTCGAGTGGATTGAACCATTGATCTTCAGGTCATCAATAAATAGGTACTACTAGGTAAGCGTGTTACATCCTATATCAAAATGTCACTTAACACCAGGTGAAATAGGTATCAAACACATTACCATAATAAAACAAAAGTCTTCTAGTCAAAAAATAGCTCTTGATGATCGAAAGATACTTCTCACAACTGACGCAAACACATAAAACACCATGCTTCAACTAAAGCGTGGAGTGCCACGTGATCAGTCAATGAAATGCTTCTCAAGATGACGGTATACTTTAAATTGGCAATCCTCCCAATGAGCACAAACAGTTGACAAGGGTTAAAAGGTTGTCCACATACGTTTTGATTGGTTTAATTAATTAAAGCGGTGCGTTTGAGAATTTACTCACTGGAAGAAGTGAAAAATCATCGAAACTTGTGTTCAGATAAATTACATTTTTATAGCTAGAATACACAACAAACTGACGGCCCTTTTGATGGTAAGCAGTTACCGTTTCCTATGGACGTTTGCGTCAACAGAAATGTCACCAACGCGCTGCCAGCGTCGAAGACATTCTATGACACCCTGTTTAAGAAACTCCATGTGGTAGCGTTGTAGGAAAACCTCAGCTAGGAGCTTATTCTAAACTCCAGGAACACCGTAAAGATATTTTTGTGTCTGAATAGAAACACGTACATAAAATTAAAAATCGCAAAAATCATTTCAAACGTCATCATACTAGCATTCGTTACTAGTAGCGCTACCTACCTACTCATTATAGTTTTTTTTTATTGCAGGAGTTCAGCAGACAGGCAGACGGCCCTACTTGATGGAAGCGGTTACCATCGCCTATGATCACTTGCAACACCAAAGGTGCTCAAAGGCGCTGCTGCTCTCTTAAGGGAGACTGGAACCTAGTTACTAATGCCGGAATTCAACCCAAGGTTGTTATGGCGACATACACTAGACCAGGGGTAGTAGCCATCCAGTCGGACAAATGCCCTACCACCGGGCCGTGAGTTGTTTTGTCGCCTCTTACGACGGGCCGCCGCAGGAAATTGTATTCTTTCTCCGTTCCTGCACGTATAGTGTTAATGGCTCGATCTATTGTGAAAGATTTAGACTAACTAGTACTTGTTTTATGAATATTTGATAGATAGATAGATAAATATTATTGTTTACCGAAAGAACAATTTAAAATGAATTATTAGAATAATTTTACGGCAAAACAAAAGGCGGCCTTATCGCATAAAGCGATCTCTTCTAGAAACCTGAATGTAATAACTAATCAGAATAAATTGTAGAGTTATTTATATTTTAAAATAATGAAGGTACTCTTGTATTACTACACTGCATAAATTCTGCAAACTCTCTGTGAATCTGGCATTCGTCCTCCTTACACGTTCAACACTTTTGGCATGAGGAAAAAAGTTTTCACTTCTAACGTACAGTTCCGCGGCTGACAATTATTTTCCTCCTACTTACTAGCCATATGTCTTCATTTTATTTAATTCTAGCGGCCCGGCAGACGTTGTCCTGCTCTGAAAAAATAAAAATCTAGGATCCGATCCCAGCGCCACCTACCGGTTCCAATTGTGGATTTAAACCATCTGGGGACCCACTCAAACACACAAAAACAAATTCACTAGAATCGCTCCAGGTAATAAGGAGGATTCTAGAGCCCATCTCAGCGCCACCTACCGGTTCCAACTAGCTAACTAACTAACGCGACTTCCTTTTATATATATTGATGTAGATGATAAAATACATACATATAAGACTCGTTAAACTATTTTATGTTTACTGTTTTCTACAAATAAATTTAAAAAATATTCAAAACTATTCGAGACACGTCGAAAGCCTTAAAAAATATTTCGAGGGTTTTCCCTATACACTAAGGAAATTATGTCATACCTCAAAGTAGGTACGAAATCTAACAATCACATCACAGTAGTAATCGCCCTTATTGTATTAAATAAAATGAATTAGAATTAAGTACGTAACGATGCGGAAGAATTGTTTAACGATATTCAATGCTTCGAGAAATATAGTTAGATAACACTATTGCTGAATAAAATAAACGATTACAAAAAATATAATTATATTTGTAAAATAAATTACTTTGAAACTACTTTTTGAGCGCGACATTTATTTGATTTTTATTTAGGCGTGATCACGGAATACAGATGTCAAATATCAATCAAGCTACTAAAAAGTGGCTGAAACATTGAAATAGAAATCCATGTGCCGCGCTTAAAACCGTTAAAATATAGTTTAGTTATGTGTACTTGTTATGATAATTTAAGAAAAGAAACAACCAGTTTGCCAGAATCGCAAGAGCAAAAACTTCATTCTCCTAATATGGGAAGGACCTTTCTATAAATTTAATTTTTTTGGACCGATTCCTTTAAGGGAAAATGTTAATAATATTTTTTGTCACAAGTTGGCAGCTGCCTTCAAAATTGCCGCGCCAAAACCAAACGATCAAAAGATATATCGTCTCTTTTACTCTAATACAAATTCTATGTATTTAAAGGGAGAAAGCATCAGTTCACGTTCATTTCAATTATCTGTATTTGACCACAAATTTGTGGTGCTTCCCAATTAGCCGTGTGTGACAGTTCGGGCAACAAATCTGTGGTGGTTCCGTTTTAAGGGATACTCTCTTTTCTTTCACTTTCTCTCAACTCTTTGTGGTCAACAACACAATCTGTCTTTTCCTTCCATACTCGTCCATTATGACATGCGTCCTCTGTTGCACCACAAATCATCGTATCATCCTTCAAACAATCCATCCATTTTTGGTCTTTGCATTTTTCCCCGTCAATCTTCCACTTCAACATTCTTTTTGTTATGTGACTTTCATCCCTCTTCATTACATGCACATACATTAGCTTTCTTCCTGTCATTATTCCAGGTAAGATTGCAACTATGAAAGATGTAATTATGTAGGTACTTATTCTATATGTATTTTTTCATGTAAGACCAGACATCCATCTCAATATTATCATCTTAGCGGAGAAGTTTTATTAGGCCTGATATTCTCACCTGTATATTATTTTAACACCTGAAAACAAGTTACAAACGGCATTAAAAACCATGAAATGGTATTACGAATGAATATAAACATTAAATTGAAACACGTTCCTTGCCTAATTAGAGAAGCACGTGATGTGAAAGCGTTTCACGTGAAATAGATTTCGACACACGCCCTATTTAAATGTTTGGTAACAGAAGGGAATGATTCTATTATTTGGACAGATTTTTTTTTACGTCTATTTCCCATTGAATTTAAATGATTTATTTCGGTAATCCCTTTGTCAACGCCACGTTGTTAAAATATTCTTATAACTAAAAAGAATATTTGAGTCATTTATTAAAAGTTTTTTAATATAAGCTTAAGCTTATCGGAGGCCGCTGACGCTGCTGAGTGGCGAGGCCGGTGAAGAGAGGAGGGTGTTGCGCAGGAGCATCCTTCGCACTCCACCTCCCCCCATCCGAGCCGCCGCCCCGCTGACGTGCTAAGTGCGCGAGCGCGAAGAGGAAAGTGATGGCAGAAGCATCTTCGCAGCCTCCAGCGGCAGCGGCGTCGAGTCTGGGATCATATAGACTCGCCGCACTATGCCGAGAGGCGCGAGAGTAGCGCACGTCCTCACAGGCCGGAGAACCATTCCCGCCCGCACACAGGAGGCGCACTGCTTATGAGCGGCCAGCCGCTGCGGGTCGCGGTTAAGCTCCGCACATACCTTGACCCGTCGCTAGGCGGAAGAGGCTCCATGGGGTTTAGTGGGTATACCGGGCGGTCGTATTGAACGGCGTCGGGGAGCCCACACAACGGCCGCCATGATCCCCGCGCGGCTGACGGGGGTAACGCATTTCCCATGTAAAAAAAAAAAGCCAAATATGAAGGTCTATCTTGTTTAGTACAGGAGTGCCTATGGCCACCTTCCGACTCCATCATCAGATCAACTCAATAGTACCATATTATTGCATTGTCACGCATTATACATATGTGTGCAAAATATCAGCTCAATCGAAAACCGGGAAGTTGGTCAAATTTAACTTGTATATACATAGGTTACGTACATAATGGATGCACCATTGCAACTTAAATAAAAACTTGTATTTTTTTTACAAAATAAATTATGAAAACTCGAATGAAAAATGTAATGATTATATCCTGTCAGATATGTTTTAATAGGTTTTCAGAGTTACAGTATTTACAGCGGATTATTAGTCCTAGAATGCTTCTGCCAGTCCACAAAAATGCTTTAACAAACAAAATTAACTTAAGAAATTGTACTATACTAAAGTGACCAACTATTTTTTGTTCAAAAAGAGTACACTTTGCAAGTATTTCATAGGTGAAAAAAAAAGAAGAAAAAACGATAAAAACTTTATTTTCTTTTAAAAATACACTCTTCTTCGGAGTGGATTTTTTTTGCTAAATGAGGAAGTTCGTCTAATAATGTAGCCACATCCGAAGAACTTTCATTTTGCATATTAAATTTGACTGTTTAGTCGGCAGATAATGTTTTTACAGAGAGTTGCAACTTCTTACTGCTCCAATAATTATTCCCTAGTGAAAATACCCTTTCAACAGCAGCATTAGTGCCTAAACAACATAAGGGAAATTTTTATTATTTCTATTATAATTTTAAATATTTAATTAATATACAAATGAGTACTTTCAGAGTACAGGATTTGAAAAGAGTGCGGTTTTGCGAAAAAAGAGTACAAAACTCAGTAAATGAGTACAGTTGGTCACCTTAACTATACATGTTATGTATACCACCATTGTCAATACAATCTTAATTCATTCCTGGGGTTGTCTCGATGATCGCTTTTTAGGAATAATATCCCCCTTGGTTCATAACGAGACATTGTTTTAGTCTGTAATTTTATTTTTTGTATTGGTCTACAACAAAGAGTTATTGATTGATTGAATTAATTTGAGAAAACAATACATTTCTTTATTTAAATAGTCTTCTCAATGAAAACAGAAGCACACGTCAAAGACCTGCTGTCCTGCATGTATGGCATGACCTAAATCAAAATTGTTACTGATTATTATTCAATGAACTAAAATTCCATTTTACAAGTTCATTGCTACTCTAACCCTTAGAAGAGACAAAAGAAACTTTGCATTGATATGTACACGTGTTTATGCTACTTATAAGTACAAGTCAATTAAACTTCAAGTACCTATCTATTAAGAATTTCAGTCATTCATCGGTCAATGTTCTGTCTTTGTAGGCTAATTTTAGCATCTATTACTATATTCCAGATATAGAACGAACTGGACTCAATAAATCATCTATAATAAATACGATAGATAGAACCTCTGTTTGTAAAACACAAGAACGCATAAGGTGAGCAATTATGACACAAGGGGTCTTTGAAAGTTGCTCCCGTAACTGAAAGGTTGAGAGGAAAAAGACTAAGGTAGTATAATGAAATTGTAATGCTGGGCCACACCTGCGGTAATGTACAGCTGTAGGTCGTTTCACGCAGATGTGGCGCTGGGCGTAATGATTGTCATGCGGCATTATTTTTAATTGTTGATGGCGTTACATATTGACACATAACTATATATCACTATATACAGGCTTAAATCTGTCATACGACTACTCATGCTATACGCGTCCGAATGTTGGGCCACAAAATGATAAACCACAATCATCTCCACTCAGCTGAGATGAGAATGTTGAGATGGATGTGTGGTATTACAAGAATGGATAAGGTGAGAAATGATTATATAAGGGGACCTTTGAAAGTTGCACCCGTGACTGAAAATCGAGAAGAACAAGATGAAGGTAGTATCGGCATTTAATGAGAAGCGATATAAAGAATGTTAAACAGGAAGATAGACGGGTACAAAGAAAGGTAGAACGAAACACAGATGGATGCATTATGTGAAGAATGATATTACAATCAGTAATGCGACAAGGACGTATGTCAGAATAGGGGTATGGAAGAAAAGACATAATGTGCCGACCCCAAATAATTGGAAGAAGTTGAAAGAGAAGAGAGAGCTAGAGTACAAAACACGGACCAACAGCCCCCTGATGGAAAGCGATCACCGTCGCCTATGGACAACGATGACCTATTATGTTAGACCAAATTTTTCAAATTTAACCCTTTTACCGGGACTTGGCGGAGGCGGCGTGATAACATTTGCTCCCCACACAACTGATAGGAAATCAGTCGTATGACATTAATAATTATCCATTGACATATCATCAGTTGAAATATCACGTGTATATTTGAATGTAGCATTCTAATGAGCTCATCATGAAAGTTGAATGGAATTATACGTTATTCGAACTGCACAAATAGAATTGAATGGCAGATTTTAATTAATCCTATGTAAGCTGCAAATTCAATGACGACTGCATTATAATCGACTTTAACGAAACAGAGGTTATTGCTATATATAATTCGGCAGACAAATGCACACATGTGATTTAGTTTTTGTGTGTTTGAGTGGGTCCCAGATGGTTTAAATCCACAATTGCAACCGGTAGGTGGCGCTAGGATCGGGGCCCTAGATTTTTATTTTTTCAGAGCAGGACAACGTCTGCCAGAGCCGCTAATTATACATAATTCATTTTAGATAATTTGCTTAATATCTTTTAACTTATAAGTCATTACAAGCTAAAATATAATAAATGATACATTTTTCGTAATATACAAGGTGGTTTATCGGCTCGTTAAAATGAAGTCAAAAATTTATCATTCATAATTGCATTAATTTATTAATGAAAATGAAAGCATATATGGAGCCTTGGGAAAAGGTTACATATTTACATTGGACTCGTGGAGTTTCTTTAAAGAGAAGAGTAAGAAATTCTTTGACACTACCCGTAACCAGAAGGCTGGCTCATGTTTTATCTAATAAATTAGCATTGCCTTAGGGCTTAGAGCAATGAAGCCAGCCTTCCAGGTACGCTGTCCACTAGCAGTGATATATCTGCTACAGAATCTATAAGTTTAGATCTAATTTATTTAGGCTATTGTTACAGTTATTTCTAAACGACACGATCGGTCGTTTCCTTTTTTTATTCGAGGAGTTCAGCAGGCAGGCAGACGGCCCACTTGATCGAATGCAGTTACCATCGCCTATGGACATTTGCAACACCGAAGGTGCTACAAATGCGCTGCTGCTCTCTTAAGGGAGACTGGAACCTGGTCACTAATGCTGGAATACAACAAAACCAGGGGTGGGAGCCATCCAGTGTGGCAAATGCCCTACCACCTGGCTGTGGTTTGTTTTGTCGCCTCTTACCACAGGCCGCAGGAAATTGTATTCTTTCTCCGTTGCACGGATACCAATCGAATAATAATGTTTTAATTTTTAATTATTCTGTGATCAGCGCTTTCTTTGTATAAGTAGGTAGTTCTCTATAATTTAACATAATTTTGTGTACGAAAATTTGTCTGTAATATGTAGTGATTATGTACAACAGATCATAATTCAAAATCTCTCAATTGTGTATAGATGGTCATCATCATCATCCGAGCGTTAAATATCGGTTATATTCGGAGCGTTCACTCCCACGCCCAGGGTCCGCTTTCCTACTTTTTCTACTCCACTTCGCGCGGTCTTCAGCATCCCCCGTTTTAAGGCCATTGGAACGCAAGTCATCCTTCACGACGTGAAGCCAACATTTCTTGGGCCTTCCCCTTCGACCGGAACTGGCAGAGGCGGCATGGCTAGTGATTTGTTCCCCACATAATTAGCCGGACTGCGTAAAACGTGGTCGTACCAGTGTAAGCGACACTCTTGCAATTTGTCTGCTATGTCACGGACATGAAGACTACCGCGGATGCGGGAGTTCCTGACTCAGTCTTTCCGCGTCACTCCACACATCCATCGTAGCATATTCAACTCCGTGACACGCAGTTCTTGCTTGTGTTGCTCAAGTATTGGCCACACTTCACTGCCATATAAAAAGACAGGTCTAATGATAGTTTTATAGACCTGTCCTTTTAATTTCACCGGCATCTTGAGGTCGCTAATGACACCTGTCACCTCACGCCACTTGGCCCAAGCTGCTGTGATACGGGCTAATTGTGTATACACGGTATTCACTGCATTTTGCTTTCATGTTGGCAGACGCGATAGATTTCTACTGTGTATTACACGTAAAACTTTAAGTATAATGTTTTATGTAATATCTTGTATAAAATATTATCTGGAATTTCCAAACAGTAATGAACAGACGGAATGGCAACTATTCTGCATCAAACTTAACAAGAATCACGTAAATCGGATCATAAATCTCAGAGTAATCGGTGTACAATCGAACAAATTGAAACATGACCCACCATAAGGTCATTTTCTTACAGTCGTGAAATACAATTAGGTTGAAATTCGCCTGAACATACATTTCCTTGGTAACGAACTTGTTATCATGTTATTAGACATTGACAGTTACTGACTACGTTGTATTAAACAGATCGGAGAGACTCGTCTATACTCGTGTAACATCTGACAAATGCTATTACGTGCTATTACTATCTCTGTCATTAAGTATGTTGGATTAAGTGCCGTTTCCTATATCTTACCGACCGTTTATTTGCCTTACTAACGATTAAAATTTGAAGTAATCTCTATACAAGCAATGTCAAAATTCAACCTACGGTAAAGCAGGGGAAGTGAAGTGGAGTGAATAGTGAGATATCGGAACCGGTCATAAATCGACAAGCCAAAGGTGACACAGGCCAAACCTTTTGTATATACAACATTAGATATTAGGGTTATCGTTATACGTTAGGTAGCAGAAATACACAAGAAAATAAAACATTAACAACATTAATGTGGAAGAAAATAAAAAAAAATTGTTTGTTAATTTTATTAATTGGTTGTAGTATTTCAAAGTTAGAAATGGCACTCATTTTACTTTACTTAAACCTAAAACCGGGTATAAGCACCATTGTTTTCAATGACGTCTAATAGTCGATTACGCATCGACCCGATTAGACGATTGCAGATGTCAGTTCCCCTCATGTAATTCCAAATTTCATTACAGTGCTGCTCAATTGCTTCCTTTGTCCTCTCGTTTCTGTTATCCCACATTTGAACCATCAAACCCCATAAATTTTCTATTGGGTTGAGGTCTGGTGACCTAGATGGCCATGGAATTAGAGTAATTTCATCTTCATGCTGGGTAAACCAGTTCGAGACAATTCTGGCGGTATGTACTCGACAATTTTCGTGAACGTAGGAGAATACAGGGACTTCTTCAAGTGGGTACACTATTCGCACTGTCGGTAACATTGATTCTTCCAACAAATCGACATAGTTTAATGTGTTTTGACGAGGAGAAATTTGGACAAGTTCACCTATACCCCCGGTACCCATCCAGGCCCACATGTTAGCTGAAATTCGACCAGATAATTGATTGGGTACTACGTGATCCTCTGTGTATCGCGTATTGTTATAACGCCACAAAGTTAAGTGACCATGTTGAGAAGATCTAAATGATTTTTCATCTGAAAATATGGTATTAGTCCAGTCAAAGTCTAAATAATTACGTGCAAAATTTAATCTTGCAGTTTTGTGTGCATTCGTTAAGTGTACTTTCTTAGCATAATGCCGGTAATGCAGTCCAATACGGTGTAAATGATTTCTTATTGTTTGTAAACAAACGTCGTAACGTGCCGCGAAATCTTGGGTACGAGAAAAAGGATGTTCTTCATAATGATGCTGCATATCTGTACTTTGTTGGTTTGTTATTCGACGAACGCCATGATTATGTTTTCGTCTATCTTCAAGAATGCCCTCTTCAGCGTGCCGTCTGATCCATGTTCTCACTGTGTTCCGACTTATATTTAACACTCGTGATATTTCTCGAATGCCATAGCCTTCCTCACTGAGCACTACAATCCGAGCTCTTTGTTCTGCGAGACTACCCATTATACAATTTAATTTTTAGATATTGAGTTCTAATTTTTCTCTCATTGACTTTACTTGACTTCTGATCACAGAGTACTTTATATATACTGGTATAGAGTCAACAGTTATAATATATATAGTAACGCCCTCTATCGGTATATAGCATTATTCAACGGCAAAAACCATCCAGGGGGTCTAGTGTTATTTTGATTTTTATATTAGACTTTTGGAAATTGCGGGAGTTATAATTTAACTCCTGCAATTCCCAAAAGCCTTTCCAAAAAATGTTTATTTGTTAGTAAATAAAACAACTATTTAGCGGTAGCGTGATTTATTATGTTTCCTTTTATTAAAATATTCAAAGGCATACATTTTCATAACATTATTTGTATCCACATCTAATCTGGTGCCGTTAAGATGATGTACTTACAAGTTTTACCATATCTGGGCACACAACAACCTCTTTCAGAAGAAGCCATAATCCAAGTCATCAGAAAACAAATCGTTAGGCAAATTGGTGTTCAGGGTACATGATTAAGTCCGACGTGATCACAGAACACTAGTAAACGTGATAAGCGAAGTCTTTGGAGTCCAGGAATCAAACGAAGTTATCGAAAATAATCAAAACACAAACAAAGTACATACGTTCACGAATGTAACTTGTATCAGTCGGAATGTCATTTTGGTTTTGACATAATTGACATTTTGAAATAAGTTTTGGTAAATCGACAATTCATCAAAAATCTATTAATTAAAGTTAAAAGAGCTTTATAATTTGAAAAAGTGAGGACTAGAATTTACACACTTTAAAATATATTTATTAGCTGATATGGCTTGCAAAAACGTAAAAACATATCAAATATTTCTTAAACAAGTATTAAAACAACTGCGTATAAAGAAACATATTATATTCATTCAATTGGTGATTAATTTGAGAACAGTGACATCTACTGCAATACCTATCCACTAATAGAACGCAAAAAATCTCTAAGAAAAAATAATTGTACTGACTGATAGGACACTGCTTCTGATATACTTTCAGAATGACATTTTATTTTTAAAATTATAATAATTTTTCTGTAATGAAAAGAGTTAGAATTATAAGGCAGATTTCAGTTCGAGATTCAAATTATTTCAAATCATTACTGTTTTATCTAAAACATATCTAGTACAATGATAACAAAGTTTAAAATTGCGTAGTTTTGAGGCTAGTGACGCATTTTTATTAATGTTTATAACGTCTTAAGTGCAACACACACAATAAACCTTACTATTTGACGGTTTTAAAGGAATTATTAGCAAAGTGGGTCATAAATCAGTTGTGCCGATCGTACATACATAAAAACACATATCAATCAAGTTGAGAACCTCCTCCCTTTGGAAGTCGGTTAAAGCCAGACAGGTTCATAGTCCACAACACACGATCCATAACAAAAATGCGTGATTATTGATTTTTATCTGAGGGGCGTAAACAAAACGGGGCGTCATACATCTCGGATTGCATTCGACGTATTTCATTCATAATTATTTACGCATCATCTAAATTTCCGTGTTTTGGGAACTGGATCATTCACGGGAAATACTGAATTTTATGACAACCGTAATACAGTATAGTAAAGTATAGTTATAAGCATATATCCTATACACTATTTATACCGATACTCTTCCTTACCTTAAGGAATGTTTCAACTTCCTTCATACATCAGACACCTTCAATCTGCGCTTTTCTAATAACCTCCTGTTAAAGCCACCTGCATATTCTTCAATATTTTACTCCAAATCCTTCGCTGTGCAGGCTTTTGGAACTCTTTACCCATAGATGTCAGAAAATCTAAATCACTTGCCATATTTAAAAAATCTGAACATACCGAATGTGCCTCCCAAAATACAGGCCTGTCCTAGTTTGGGGCAAACCGACAACTTATAGTCTCAAGAAATGTACCTAGCATAAATATATTGTATGTGTCCAGGCTTTATTGACTTGAATATTGTCTGGAAGAGATCGCTTTAAGAAATAAGGCTGCCCATTGTAAATGTGTTCATTATTACGTTGGTCTATAATAAAGAGGAGCCTTATAGTTTGGCGGTAAGCGCCCGTGTGTCAAGCTTAAAGCACGCTCTACTTATAGTAGAATTATTTTGTCCGTGCAGTTTGGGTCATAAATCAATCTCGGCCTCAGCCCGGCTAAGGCGGTGAGCGTGTTGCGCGGGCGCAACGCCATTATCGATAAAAACTCATTCTTAACAAAGAAAGATTATCAATCTTATAAAAATCATTATTATCTTTTTAGCTGTTACTTTTAAACTTATATATAAGTATTTATATAAATTTTTATATAACTTGTTACATTCTAAACTTTTGTTCTTATAGTTTTTTTTAACATAGATACCTAATTAATAATTTATTATAAGTAATTATTATTCTTATTTTAATAAATACGTTGTTGTATCTATTATATTTTTTTCATTTTTATAACTAACCTACAAAATGACATAACTAAATACACAACAATAATGCGCATCACTATGCCCGCCCATAAGGCTCGTGAGTGGAAGAGAGAGCGAAATACTCGTTTTATTTTATGACCCAAACTGCACGAACAAATTATTATAATAAACTAGCTGTCCCGACAGACGACGTCCTGCCCGGTAAAAATAAAAAAATATATTTAGGGGTGGACTACCCCTAACATTTAGGGGGATGAAAAATAGATGTTGACCGATTCTCAGACCTACCCAATGTGCACACAAAACTTCATGAGAATCGGTCCAGTCGTTTCGGAGGAGTATGGCAACGAAAACTGTGACACGAGAATTTTATATATTAGATAATTCTACTATAATGTGCAAATTGTTTTAATTAACACGTGCTAAAAAGCGAAGGAAAACATCGTGATGGAACCTGCAGAACGAGATAACCGATATGCACCTAACGCCCCTTAGACAGGCGTGGCGGGTAGATAATCCGTTCCCCTATAAAAACGGGAGACCCGAGCCCAGCAGTGGGACCTTATGGGCTGTTACATACTATAATGATTCTGGCTGTTTTTGTTTATAAAATTGCTACGGCATCACAGTTCGACAGATGTAGCGATTTTGATTTACTCTTATTTTGAATATATAAAAGTGTTTGTAATCTTTCATGACGCAGGAATGTAAGTAAAATCTGGTAAATTTTCACAATAACAATTTATTACGATGAAAAAAATGTCCAACCGCGTCACAGCGCCATGTATGGCCAAAACGCATGCGTCATAAACCATTATCGGACACTAAACAAAAAAATAAGTATTTATGTCGAAAGTACTTAATCATAGCATATTAAGGTTGATTTTTGCTTGTAGTTTTTGTGTGAAACTTTTTGTAGTATACAATCTAATTATACAAAAATGTGTATTTCGATTACATATATTAATGATCTGTTTACAATATTATATACTAATACATTTAAGGGAACTTAACTTCAAGTAAAATTAATTGATATTAGGTATTTATTTTATTTTCTTCGGAAATATATCACTCATATCCCGGGGCGTAACTTAAAGAATTTTTATCACAATAAACGTTTTGTCAGCGATAAACAAATTAATTGACATGATATTTACCTGATATATATAAAAATGAATCCCTATTTCACTTGGTCACACCATTACGCGTGAACGGCTGGACCGATTTCGCTAATTCTTTTTTTGTTTCGTTTGTTATTGTCAGGGAATGTTCTTATAAAAGAAAAAGTTAAGAAAATTGCGCGGAAAATTGAAGAATTCTTAACCACCATATAAAATTATTTCTAATCCAACCTTAGCGCTTTGGACAACATAAACTTTTTTAATGTAACGTTATGACGTTTGACATAGAATTCACAGAATGCGTGCTGCAAATATCGTCAAAGAGGATATAAAAAACTGAATATATTTAGACAGGACAACTTCTGTCGGGTCAGCTAGTACCTGATAATTATGACTTTATTATAATTAAATTATAATGCTGGGGCCGCACCTGCGACAACGTTAAAGCTATAGGCCGTTTCACGCAGATATGGCGTTGCGTGTAATGCTTTGTGATGCGGCATTATTTTTAATTGTTAATGACATTACATATTGACTCATAACCTATAATAATATATAAGTACCTATACATATGCATAAACTTTAATACAAGTCATACGACACGGGTCCAAATATTGGGCCACCGACGTGATAAACCACAAATGTCTTCACTCCGTTGAGATGAGATTGTTGAGATGACTCTGTATGTAACATAAATTGATATGGTGAGAAATTATTACCTAAGGGATCTTTGAAAGTTGCACCCGTGACTGACAAATTGAGATGAAGAATATTAAGGTGGTATGGGCATTGAATGAGGAGGGACGAAAGTCACGTGACAAAAAGAATGTTAAACTACAGGATAAATGCAAAGGTACACCAAATAAGCTTTTTTAAAAAGGATTTTTAAATACCAGCTCTTGAGACCCTGGATATCATATAGCAGCAGAGTGCTAGACAAGACAAGTAAAACGAGCCCAAACACGACGGGTCTATCTTGTTTAGTACAAGAGTTCTATGGCCACCTTCCGAATCCATAATCAATCCAGCTCCATGGTACTATATTATTGCATTGTCACGCGATATAACATGTGCAAAATTTTGGCTCAATTGGATACCGGGAAGTTGGTCAAATTTAACTTGCATGATTCCACCCGAACTTATATATAATACATACTTATATACATACATACTTATATACATACATAGGTACATCCATTGCAACTTAAATAAAAGCTTCTAAAAAGAAGTGGATGGATTGAATAAAGGATGATATGATGATTTGTGGTTTTGTGGCGAGACAGAAGATGTATGTCAGAATCGAGGAATATGGAAGAGAAAAGACAAGACGTTTACCTTTCCTCATAACGCCCAAAATGCTCCGCCTGTCGTTCTAAAAGGCGACCGCGGTCGCTATAGTCGTGACGAAAACGTCACTAATGACGTCATGATTTTCGATCACACAGCGCTCACAAAGACCCATGTCAAGAGGTGGGTCGAACAACCGTTCCACTTGAGTTTACGATTGTAAAGCCGGTAAGCAAGTGGAACGGGAAAAATCGCGGTTGTGATCGTGGTCATTGTTAGTCTCTTGTAGAACGTAGCCATATTGTGCCGACCCCAAATAATTGGGGTAATGATGTGAAAGAAAAGAGCAAGAAGCCACAGCTAATAACTATATTATTCCACGTGCTTGTGATACCTATTTTCGTTATTTCCCAGTATTGTATGAAATTTCAATTAATTTTCTTACAGTTGTCTGAGACCAATGTATGCTGACATGTTTATTCATTTTGTGTTTTTATATTGTATGAATGATAATTATTTTGTTTCTCAAATAAATCAAAGAAACCCTCAGCCTGTCATATGCACAAATAAATTATCTTAAGCATTGTTTATTGCCAGCAGTTTTAACTGCTGATATCCATTTATATTTATTATTGTTATAAACCTACTATTACAAATTGATAGCAGCTATAAAATCGTTTAATAAATAAAAGCTTAAAGTGATAAACTACCGGAATTTTCTGAATAACGCCATTTTTCAACACCATATATGGTTAAAACCCAGTTACAATCAGAACAAAGAAGACTGACCGACAGAGCATAAGGTATTTTTATTGCCATTAAACTGACCTTAAAAGACCACTTTTGCAAAATTGTAGATCTGAGACGTGTATTGATTGATATACTGTTTTTTATAGTCCCTTATTACACTGATAAAATCATCACATGTAAACACTTCTTTCTTCGTTGATTACGGTACAGGCTGTCCGTTTATAGAACTCACTGTTACTCAACATCGAACGAACCATGGTTTTTTAAAGTCATGGTTAAAAAATAAATTTAGTCCTCTGAGCTAGTGCCGCTTATTCTGTATGTATTATGATATATTTTGTCTCTGAATGTTTATTTTGACGGACCATTGTTTTCTTAAAACTATGTTTAACCGCTTTACGCTTGCTATTTTATTAGATTTTTATTATTCTGACGTTTTGGGCCAAATTTCAGTAGCCGTGATCACGGAAGAAAATTTGTCAAGTTTCAACGACTGTTATTAAGGTTTTTATTTAGCCTACCGCCAACTTTTTCATTTTAATTATTCAAATTTAACTTCTGTCTATAGTTAATATTTACTCCATACATACATACATAATTTCACGCCAGGTCCCTTGCGGGGTAGGCACGAACATATTTACTCCATGGGTCTATATTTAACAATACTCATTGACACTTAATATCATTGTCTTCCGAGCTAAAATATTATATTTGCATTTTTCTTTGTTTGGCTACAACGCGGTGCATTTAGAAATGGCTACGGATCTCACCACGGAAGCCTTCATCACTTGTCTTAACCGTTTTGTCGCTCGTCGTGGAATGCCACAGACTGTCTACTCGGACAACGGTACCAATTTCGTAGGAGCATGTAACCATCTTAATCTTCTTTCCTTAAAGGGACTTCGTCTATTTTAAGCTCCAATTTTGCTATGAAAGTTATATGTAGTTATACGTAAAATCCGTAAAACATCATTTAAAGCGTATTTGAGCCACTTAACTTATGAAGAATTCACGACTTGCTTGGCTCAGATAGAAGCCATCTTAAATTCCAGGCCTCTCATCTCACTCTCCTCAGATCCTTGTGACTTGTCTTACCTTACCCCATCTCATTTTCTAATTGGACGATCACTCACGTCAATTCCACAAGCAGATTGATGAAATCAACAACATAAATTCGCTGCAGCTGTTTTAGCGCGTTGAAAAACTTAAACAGCACTTTGGCATCGATTTTCATAGGAATACATTTCTTGCTTGCAGCGAAAAACAAAATGGCGCGCTTCTTCCGGAGTCCTTCGCGTCGGAGACATGGTCTTAGTGAAGTAACCAAACACTCCACCTCTGCTATGGCTTTTTGGACGCATCGTGAGGGTCATGCCTGGCAAAGATGGAGTTGCCAGAATGGCCAAAATAAAACCTAAAAAGAGTCTTTGATTCGTACTGCCCACAGGCTATGTCCACTCAACATTTGAAGCATTCTGCTTCAAGACTGGGGAGCATGTTACGGCTGCAGCCAGCCCCCACACCGGTTGGTGCGGGGCGGTAGCCGCGGCGGGGGCGACGCGGCGCCTCGGCCGGTGTCACACATCATACGAACACACGCTTACGAGCCTCTATCATCAACCCGCGCGTGCACCACATTTAAATTTATTGTAATAACCATCCAAGCAATAAAATCATTATTATCAATTTTCGTTCATCATTCTTCCAATCATCAAGTACAGCCCACGACACAACCGGAGTCTCAACAGGCTCAGGCCTTTATATCCGTGATCATGGTTACTGAATAGTCGCAGAACCTTAAGCTATCCATATACCTTCTGTGCCCTCTTTTAATCACCGCAGCTGGTAAACGTTATTAACACCTTTGTGTCGACGCGTTCCAGGTCTGAAGGTTTTAACAAACAGCAGTGAGCTGTCTATCTACGGTTAGCCGTTAAGGCTGCCGTACTCGACATCGTTGGTTAGGATGTACAGCTACCAGCCATCCTGTGGTTCCAGCCTGCTTCGTTTATAAGCACAGCTAAGCCTACACTACATTCCTCGGCGACTTACTCGCAATTAGGTAATTATATTCCTGAACACCAAATGTTCGACACTACCATATTTTAATTAAAATCACCCAACGTAGGAATCTCTTTTAGATCTTTCTTTTAGCCTGTCTTGCTTGACACCCCACTTCTAATTCCCCAACTTGTCCATCTCAATGCTATCCCCCGATAGCCTTTCGTAAGCCTTATTAGTTAACTTTTAAATATATAAATTGTATGTTATTTACATATACACAATAGATTTTAATTGTTTTACGTCATGGGTAAATTGGTCTGGCTGATGCCTCCATTTAACCTAATATACCCTGTTGTTGGTTATTTTTTCTTTTATCTTAATAAATATACCAAGGAATATCAAGGTAACAAACGTCAGGATAATAAACATTAAATAAAATGCCATTAGTCTTACTATGTGTACAAGTCGCGAGAACTTAAGAACATATTATTTCTAACTGTTACATTTAGGGCCGCTTGCATAACGTTCCTTAAAAAGAAACACTAAACGTATTTAACACCCTTAAATACGATTAGCGTCTGGCACAACGCAAAATTTGTCGCTAAGTATTGCTACAAGTTGAGCCATCTGCACACCTATTGTTACATACTGATAAATAAATGCCGCGCACCTGGTTTATTGCCCCTCCCCGCATTCGGAGTTCTTGTATGGCTGTCGTTATTAAAATTTGCAATTAGACCATAGCCTATAGTTATCGATTTCGACTTTGTTGGCCGTTCGCAGGAATAATCTGCCAGGTGTACAAATGACTATTTCTCGGAAATTCACTGGTGTTTCCGAGTGCCGAGCGGTGCACTGGCATGCACTCGATTTTTTTGTACTGTATAGTTAGTATAAAACAATGCCTGAGTGGAGGGGTGGGGCTGTCATTCGACGACCACGATAAGATTTAGACGTGTAGTGCTTTCGATTAACGATATAGTGACGGACTTTGTGCCTGTTAAATTGCATTGAATTGTGCAGTGTGAACTGGTTGCATCCAGTTTAATTTTGTACTAATACTACGAGTTTGTACAGTTTTAATAAACTCTATAGTAATTCCGACAACATTTACTTTAATTCGAGTTCTGAAGCTCGTAACAGTATGTTTAAAGAACTGTGAATATGTTTTGTGTAAAACGTATTTAGGCAGTTTAATATGATTAACTAATTTCATTTAAAAGACGATCGTTATGCAAGCGACCCTTAATCTCAAATACACTTCAATTTTACGCTGTGTTTGACGTAGTAATGATGGGTTTTCATACTCCTGCTGGCGACTTTCTCAGGTTTTGCTACTTTCCTGCTTACTGCAGTAGAAAGCAAAGCGAGGCGTAACGCTAGGATGATGAATAGAATGATCTACAATAATAATATAAAGAGGAAAAATGTAATTTTTGTATGTTTGTAACGAACTAAATGAAAAACTGCTGGACCGATTTCAAAAATTCTTGCACCATTAGAATGCTACATTATCCTTGAGTAACATAGGCTACATTTATAACTCGAAAAAATTTGGGATCACTACTTTAACTTCAACAATGTAATCCAAGGTGTTAAAAATTAGCTATTAATCACCCACCTGTGCGAAGCCGGGACGGGCCTATAGTAATTTATATATATAGACTCATATTTTTGTATACCAGATGGGACCAAAAAAGTTATTTTTTAGCAATGGTCATGTCTGTCCTTCCGTCTGTCTATAAATTATTATTACATTCGTAAACATGAAACCTTTTCAAACGACCCTTCCTTAGTTACATCATTCTAACAGACGTATGCACAACAATCGACGACCTTGAATCGAGTATAGCGTTTTATACAGAAGGAACAAACGCACTACAAGCAGCCCGCGAGAGCTATAGTAGAATTATTTTGTGCGTGCAGTTTGGATCATAAATAATCGGAGCGGTGAAGCGAGTATTTCGCTCTCACTTCCACTCACGGGCCTTATGGGCGGGCTTCAAGATGTTTTAGATAATATATATTAATAATAAAATAAATAAGCTTTAGAAATAAGTTATTTTATACTTTTTAGTTTTTGAAGTCGGTTTTTTTAGACGAATCTTTCATTTTTATTTGTTACTTTTTAGTATCTAGCTATGTATGGGTTAAAGTACGAATGGTGCCGCGCTTCTTAAAAAATATAGGTCCCAAGAAATGGGAACAAAAAAATATCGCAAAATGAAAACTACTGAGCCAAACTATGTAAAATTTTTAGGGGACCAAATGGAACCTATTCCGCGTCGCACAAAAAAAGAATCACGTAAATCGAATCATAAATCTCAGAGTAATCGGTGTACATATGGAACGAAAAGGATTTTTTTTTCATAAAATGAAAACTACTGGGCCAAACTATGTAAAATTTTTAGGGGGCCAACTGGAAGCTATTCCGCGTCGAACAAAAGAAGAATCACGTAAATCGGATCATAAATCACGGAATAATCGGTGAACATACTTAAAAAAAGATTCCGACAAATTGAGAACCTCCTCCTTTTTTTGAACTCGGTTAACAATTGTAATTTATTTTTAATTGTAATTTGACGTGTCTCTTCTGACTACCTCCTACCGTGGTCTGAAGGTTCGGCTTTTATAAAGTGCCCATTTGATTGAAGATTCTATATTCAAATGTTCATGAGCAATGGATTTTGGCAAGGTCCACAAGCCGCGCGAAATTAAATTTTCGAAATTGAAGAAAGTATAAAAAATAAGAAGAAGTTTTGACGCAGCCATGCCGGAATCTCTCTATCTTGATTACAGTTCTTAGAGCCGGCTCGATACCACGCTCTCATAAAATATCAGCATGAAACGGTTAGCCTTAAGCTAATCGTGTTTCATTCGATTCACCTATCCAAATTTTCCTATCCCATCCTCGTATTGCAATCTATTTTTTTTATTGTATGAGTTCAGCAGACAGGCAGATGGTCCACGTAGTGGTAAGCGGTTACCATTGCCTATAGAACTTTGCAACACCAAAGGCGAGTTACGTTAAGTTACGTTAGTTAAATGCGCTACTAATGCCCGAACACAGCTCAAGGTTGTTATGGCGGCATACTAATCCATGGGTGGTAGCCATCTATATGAGCAAATACCCTACCTACCACCTGGCATATTCCATCTCTTCTATTCTATTCCCCATGATTGATCTCTCTATTCCATTCCCCTATTGGTTTCGCTATTGGTGTTGCAAACTCCTATAGGAGTAGGTAACCACTTTCTATGACCTGGACTGTCCGTCTGTTTGCAAGCTTCGTAATGGAAAAACCAAAACAAGAGCTTGCTATAAATAAAATAATGAATCTCAAACGCAGATATAACTCCTAAAAGACGTCGCGTTCACTGCTTCTGCCATCCATCATATACTATCTATAACTCAATACAGGGAATATTGTATTGTGTTGTCGTAATTAATACGATTTACATAATGCTATGTGTACGCAAAAACTGTTTGCTGAATAGAATAGGAAGCTTTAACAAATCCAGCTTTGTTGGTGACAAAGCTGGAAAAGTATAATACTAAAGCCACATTAATATAGCTCTTAGTTTCGTTGCGTAAGCTAATCTAATTGGAATAACAAGAATCTTTTGTTAAAATGTACAATTTTAAATTGTTTCGCCTCCTCCTCTGCCACATTTCAAAGCAAAGGGTCACACAATCGCATTTCTTATAAAAAACTAAACTTATATTTAGAATAGAATGGAACATACGTTATTGCATAACATTAAGATACCATTCAAGAAGTTTAAGTACAGAAGACAATAGGCGGTCTTATCTAGTGATAAGAAGAAGTGATGGAAGAAATTGCTTTTAGTAAAGCAATTTCTTCTGGACAACCTTAGGATGGATTAGAGAAAAAATGTGTAACATGTGGGTTTTTCAATATAAATACCTTGAAAAAGTATATATATACTATAATATACATATATTGATATACATAAATAAATAATAATCATAGCAATAATGTAAAGAATTACGTAAATATGGGAGAGATGAAGATGTTATTATTGACTTTAGAGCCCTGTTAAACCTATTGAAAATGAAAATGAAAATATTTATTTCTTCAAAAACACATGCACAATTTGTTAACAGTTGCTGGAATCTTGTTTTAAGCAAAATTTACTTGTAGCAGAAGATCGCGCTCTTCCATACCTTAAATATTATTGTATTAATAAATATCGAAAATTATATACAACCTTTATCTCGCATTGCTGGCGAGATAAAGAAACAGTAAAAAATATATTTGAAAATGTGACGTTTACGTTTGGAACGCTATGAAAAATGTACAAAAATATGAATTCGTGATTGTAAAAAGTATAGATAGATAGATAGATAGATAACACTTTATTGCACACCAAAATATACAATTACAAAAACAGTCCATGTTTACAATACTTTTAGGCAATACAACAGGCGGCCTTATCGCTCAAAGCGATCTCTTCCAGGCAACCTAAATAACAGAGATTGAATCAGGCGAAACAGGTGGTGCAGGAAAAAGGCAATAGATACACAATACACAAATACTCAAACTAATTTAAGAAATAAATATATACAAATACATACATATATACATAGTCATATATATATATGTATATATATATACATACAATATATATATATACAATAACACATAAGTTATTATAATAAATAAATGTCTTAGCATGATTATATTCCGTAAATCAGAAATAGCTATTTATGGACAAATAGTGTTTTCTAAGTAAATTTCTAAATATAGGTAAGGATTTGGCCTCTCTGACAGTAAGAGGCAGCATATTCCAAAGTTTGACAGCCTGCACCGTAAAAGAATTATCATAATAGGATGAAGTGTGTGCAGGCGTCATAAGTTTTCGATATGTATCGTGGCGCAAATTGTGGGCAGTGGATAGGCGAAGGAATGTAAAACGTTCCTTAAGGTATTGGGGACTACTAGGAGTATATAATATGTTATAAAGGAGAGTGAGAATGTGAGTATTCCGGCGAAAATGAATAGAAAGCCACTTGAGTCTTTTACGGTATTCGGAAACATGGTCATATTTACGCAAACCAAATATGAACCTTATACAAAAATTCTGAAGCCGCTCAAGCTTGTTCAGCTGTTCTAAGGTTAAATCTAGATAGCAGGCGTCAGCGTAATCAAGTATGGGAAGAAAGAGAGACTCAGCAAGCGTAATCTTGGTAGCAGTGGGCAGAAAGTTTCTTAATCTTCTGAGGGATGATTAGTTGTGAAAGTATGTATTCTCATAAGTTTACCTTGAATAAATTATAACATTGTTTCAATTAAAAATCCGGAGTTTCCTTGTAAGACCACGGCCCCTTCGGTATCTAACACCAATTTCTCCACCCAACTTAATAATCCTTTACGAGTCCGTTGAATGTCTGAAGAGACTGTGCACGCCTGATTTTCACAGGTCATATACCACAGGCACACTGCATGAACTGTGCAAGATTTATTGTAAAACCGATGTTTCCAGACGTATGTTTTCCGATGATCTGAGGTGATAAGTATGATGACTAAGGTGTAAATATTTAAAAAGCTCCTTGAAGTAAGGAGGAGCTTTTGGATTAAATAGTACATTATGTAGAAGGGACAGAATATAAGTATTCCGACGAAGAAGGACAGGAAGCCACTTGCGTTTAACATTTATGACATTACAAACATATGAGTGTACATATACTAGAGTAAATCAGAAAGTACTTGGAATTAATATTAAAAAATGCTTCCGGAATATATGGCGGTAGCCAAAGAGATTGAAGCCAGCACAGTGGACTGACTACAGTTGAATTATACCTTACTTCCACCGCTGCAGGGGCCCTCTAGCAACTAGGGAGTGGAAGAGTCTTCACCCCTGTTGCGGTTTTTTGCCTTTCCCAGGGCACTCTCAAGCACTGATGCGCTAGGATCAGCGTGGGCATAACTACGTTCTAAGTCTCACGCTTTTCCTACCATGAGCGCAGGGCACATTCGTGTTTCTACACAAGCCGGCGATTTGACTCTGGTGCCCATTCGTAGGCTCACCTTTCGTCGCTTTGGTCTATAAGGGACCCACCCAGTAGTATGCAAAATGCATTTCGTCCGATTTAAAGAAAAAATACCTTACTTCTAACGCTCGCAATATTACTTTTAAGTCCATGTAATTTACTGGCTAAAGCATCACATTTTAATCTGATAATAGGGCAGCTATGTAAGTGCAGTATAAACCACTTAAGTAATGTTCTAGAATGTTACATGATCACGTGCTGACGATAAAAGAAAACATTGTAAAGGAACCTATACATCCTGATTAGTTAATGTGTAAAGATCGCTAAACTACTTTGTAAGCGTGGCAAATGGCACATCAGTTAAGAAAATTATGAAGCTCGAGGTTACTACCTCCAGCGTTATGGTCCATACTCTCGTTGCAGGCGCCTTATGCGCTGCATTAGGCCATCTCTCGTACGGCCCGGAATGGTGTCCTAAGGAATTCCTGCGCTAACAAAAACAATGTAGATAGATAACACTTTATTGTTCACCAAAATAAACAAATACAGAAACAAAAAGCAAAATTACAATACTTCTTGGCAGAAAAACAAGCGGCCTTATCGCTAAAAGCGATCTCTTCCAGGCAATTCAGCTTTAAAGAAATTCTTAACTAATCTGGCGATGTAGGTGGAGCAGAAAAAAGATAGGACTGTACTGTACTGTACATACTTACACTAATTTATAAATTGAATATACTCATAAATATAATAGTATATGTATAATGTGAATTTTCTTTGTATATTTATATTTAGCAAAAAACTGTAATAAACAATATTTTCAACTAGGTGTTATAAATAAGCTAAATATTGTGCATTTTAGTTTAAATAGAATTGTAACGTATAAGTGTAGTTATTTATAATTTTATGTAGCTTTGTGTTTTAGTAACTGGTGTGAATTCAACATAAAGGTTAAATTATTCATCTTTCATAATATTTCATCATACATTAAAACATAAAAGAAATTCCACTTCAACAAAAGGTAGGCGTGAATTACAGTGACGTTATTCACTAATTGCCGAATCCTATCTTACTATTTATAACTTGCCTTACTATCGATTGAATTTTGACATTAGATGGGTGGATCTTCAATTTTAATAGGTAAATGAAAAATAGGTGCTCTTACGAGCATAGTGGCTCGGTTTTTTTTAATTGTAGTATGAGTTCGCTTTTGACCACAATCTCGCCCTATGTGGAGCGAAGATATTGTCTAGGATGGAGCACGCTTGAAGGTACCTATTCACACGGGATTTGAAGGCAGCCAGGTTATAAGTATCGGGAAAGACAGCCTCCGGCAACGAGTTCCGCTACTTTGCGGTGCGTATGATGAAGCTAGATGCAAAGCGCTTTGTTTTTATAGGTGGAATATCCACCATATATCGGTGCGTCTGGTTTTCCGATGATGGAAGGGAGATGGCGGGATGAGATTGAAGAGGTCAACTGCAAACTCTCTAAAGTGAATCCGGTAGAAAAGCAATAACCTGGCAACCGTGCGTCGATGTTCGAGACTTTGCATTTTATCACCGTAAAGTTGGTGTTTGCCTCTTGACTCTCCGATCAATCGACTCTAGTGCTTTGAGTTGATATTTACTCTATCTCCTACAATCGTTTGGCCGGTTCACTATGACTTTCTTGAGCGGACAAACAAAGAAAACCGGATTGTCGGGTCGAAAACGGTACGTACAGGCAACTCGAGGAAGGAGGAGGAGTTGCTTCGAGGAAGATTGATACGTTTGAATACTTGCATTCGCTGCTAGTCCCATGTTAGCTTACCAATTTCTCCGAGGAGTAGTGCATAAAGCGTTGATATAATTAAAGATATCTAGGTACTAATTGTTAGTGATGTTTCTATATTCTGTCTGTATTAGGTAGTAGTCGAATTACATAACGCTTGGTAATAATTACTTTAAATTCTTAATAAGCTTAGTATAATATTGTAGACAATGTAGAATTGTAGACTAATGAAATATAAGCTATTATGACGTACGGATATACTGGCGCCGTTTCCCATAACAGGTATCAACTTTATTATATAATATTGAAATCGGAACTTCCCAGTGTCAGATTTGCTATGACTAAATTTTTATTAAATGTTGCATGTTCTATTACAGCTCAAATTCGCAATTACTAATTGCTGTACTCAGAGAGCTTAACGTACGATTAACTTAAGAGAAATATATTTTGTTTTAGTATAATCAATACTTAATATTATAAATGCGAATATGAGCTTGTTTCTTACACTTGCACCCCTTATTTACTTAACTGATCTTCATAGAATTTACATACACGTTTGCATACACAGATATTATTGTGGCGAATGATCTAGTTGATTTTAGGACATACAAAAAAATTAAATAGATTCTGGAAGAAAAAGACCAGGACATCTTAGAAAGGGATAGATGATTAATAAAATAATAACGAAAAGAAGATCGAAATTATGGGTTCCAAAAGATTATTTCGGGTCTATAAGCAGCATAAGGCCGTTATCGGGTGGCTAAGGTCGTAAGGTCGTCGGCCCAACCACATAAAGTCAATTCCAATAAAAAAATAGCGGGGAGTTCAATTGAAGACAGCGAAGCAACAAGTCCGGTACGAGACTTGGACGAGTTCAATGGAAAGTTCAGTAGAGAGTTCAGTGGGCAATTCCGTGAAGGAAGAGTTTAGTACAGTTTAAGACGAGATATAGGAGCTACGCGCGGTAATTTCAGGGGTGAGCACCGCAGTAGCAGGAGGTGGTCTACGCAAAATCGGCGACGATATTGTGAGTAAACTACTCATCGTCGGAAGAGTGTTTTGTTTGTTGTGCTTGAAGATACAACCTACGTGCGGCTGTGTACAGTCGAGAGCAGAAAGAAAGTGGCAGCCAAGATGGTCAAATAGATAACAACATCGAAAGTGATCATTAGTATCGGCACAACCAATGTGGTCTGCCTGTCTGCTGAACTCCTGTAATAAATAAAAAAAACACACTGCTGTGATCAGGAGTTTTTATAAACTTTTGACTCAAACGCCTTTTAAAAAAGAAAGGTGATTATTACAATGCAAATTTAGCAAGCTGCGTTAATAAGTCATTCAATTTGAAATACATAATTCGAAATACAATTTTGATGTGCCTAGTTTGAATTCATTTTGATTTGACTCTAATCGTATTTAGAATAGAGTTCATTTTTCTAGAGTGTATCGATCATTTTAGCGACTTGAATGAACTCACCTATTTGGCGTTCTGCTTGTAACGATGTTTTTGGACAAGAAGACTGATTCGAAAAATTAGACCACATTGGTTGTACCGATACTAATGATCACTTTCGATGTTGTTATCTATTTGACCATCTTGGTTGCTACTTTCTTTCTGCTCTCGACTGTACAACAAAGGCGTTAAATTGTGAAAAACCGGTGTTTTCTTCCAATTCTAAATGCGTACCCCGGTAGCACGTAACAGTATAATATGGGACGATGTGTTTCTTCTGGGTGGCATAGGCTACCTTTCATCCGTAAAAAATGTATACAGAATATATATACACATATAGAAAATACGGAACATTTTCCCAATTCTCGAAGGATTAAAAAATGCTGAATTGATTTAGAAAATCTACGTTAGGGATAGGGATGATGTTATAAGAGCGATATAATATAAGGGTAGGATAGGTTGTATGCGATAGGGGGAGGAATGTGAGCCACCAGAACTCTTATAATTCTCTCTAAGATTAGCTCAAAGCTATTCATTTGGCACCGATATTACGTGAGACCTGTAAACAGAACACTGATTCCAGCAGCACCTGACCACGATAAAATGACAAATAACTTTGTTCGGATATTTGTTAACTCTTCACGTTCTAAAGGAATTTTGAATGACCTGTATTTAAGCGTTAAAAGTGCCGAAATCGAAGAACTGGTGGATGAGCCCAATATAATAGGCGAGAGCAAGGCACATCGCTTGCGCTGGCTTGGCCACCTACACAGAATAGGGGAGGATCGCACGGTAAACAGAGCCTATCTGGGCAGACCAACGGGACGGCGACCAGTTGGTAGGCCCAGATATCGCTGGAGGGACTTGGTGGAGGCTGATCTGCGCGAGCTTCATGCCGAAGACTGGCAGGAGACGACGCTAAGCGGGAAGGACTGGACTAATCTCGTTTCGGAGGTCAAGACTGATTTTGGGTCGGTGAGCCGCAGCAGTTATTTGTATTTAAGCGTATTTTATTAAAACATCCAATTCACAATCTTCAGAAAGAACCGATATGGGATAATCTGCTGTTAACCGTATTTGATTAAGAAACGAGACGGATTACGGACGTAAATGACTGTACGGTCTTTAAAATCCTTACAATTATCTCAACTTCATTGAATTCTCATACTGATTTATTTTTGTACTGATTAATGCTATTGTTTTAAAATTTTCAACGACTATTCAAACACGTGGCAGCTGGTGTTTATGCTTGTTATTGGACATTAAACTGTGTTATTACGGCTTTATGGTTTATATTGTTTCAACATATAAATGTAATAGTATTCAGTGTTATATTAAATTCTTTAAAATTGCCAATGTCAAGGTATACGGAAACGCCTTGGCTTCGAGTATCAGTCATAGTTCTTGGGTTTAAGGTTGTAATTAGGTTGGGTACCCAAAACTGTGCAAATTTCTGAAAATATTACACAACAGGTATTGTTTTTTTTTTATAAATAGACTAGGACTGGACGCGACTCAATCCACGCTTAACTTGAAATTCCCGAGGGTTTCGCAGGACACGAAGTATCACAGCATTTAAAATATAATAAGCTGTCGTTTTATTGTGTTCGTATTATAAAAACTGTGTAGGAATAACCGAATTTTCATGTACTACCCGAAAATGCCCGGAATACCGAACAAACAGACAAGATATCTATAAAAAATCCATCGTGTTCTTTATCGTTTATATAGTCAGTTGTTTTTCTTTTAGTTTAATAACTTCAATGTAGACACATTGGCAGACGCGACGCATGTTTAGAATGTTAAAATATTATAGATAGATAAATGAAAAACACGTATCTGGAGTGACAGACATTTGACCAGCACTTTATATTAGATCTACATCTAAATTTAAAAAAACGACTAAAATTTTTAGTTGCTATCAACTAAACAGTTAGTATATATTTTTTATACTAGTTATACTAAACAGTTGGTAGTTTTCACGTGAAGACTGACAGAGAAAAGATTCAAAAGTTGCATTTTTGGAAACTACTGGTCCCGAATTAACTCGCCTAATTTTTTTCACCTTCTTAAATGCATTGTATAAACTCAAACCACTTAGCGAATTAGTATATTAAAGATAGACCTACTGGTCTAAAGATCCCAGTGCTATGTAATTCTCAAGTATCTAACTTTTAAAGTTTATCTCAGTCGATGACCTCAAGCTGGTTTGAACAGGAAAGTCTTGGTGAATTCCCTGTAACTACTTTTTGATCTTATACTGTTTAATGCATATCTAAATATAGCAGCACGTAGTATATAAAAAAGTACCTTTTCCAAGGCCTTTGATCTTTCATATTTCTATACTAAGGCGTTAAGTAAAAAAAGGAAGTTAAAATTTCTTTAAATAATATGTTCCCTCTGTATAGCTTATACATAGTACTATTTTTTTAACACGGGTAGAAAATTGAGATTTACTCAGGTATATGGAGTTTATCTCTCTTTTCTTTAGCGTCCGCGCGATTTATGCTGTGAATAAGGCCATAGGTATATAATTATTGAAGTGAAACTTCTATAAAGACGGGGAGTATTAGGATTTTGTCTGTCATGAAGTTTAGACTAGACGTGGTGAGAGGCGGCATAATTTTATGGCAGACTGAATGTTTTTTTGGTTCCGTATCGAATTCAGTATTTTTGTTTGATAAATTAAAATATGTTTTTATAAAAAAATGCAATAATTAAAATGTGCCTAACCTAATAATTTGCAGAAAACCTGTGGAAAATCGAAATGGGTACTGGGTACACATAGCAGCAGTGAAGTGCAAGTGGAAAAACGTTTGCAAATTGGACAAACACATTATTATCCCCGCAAATTGGTAATGCGCCGGAACCTTGTCAAATTAACGTTCACGTGACTTCATCCGCAACTCGATATGTACGCGTACTCACCGGCCAGTGATGCTAACAGTACTGAGCGTTCGGCTACGCTTACGTCACCAAAATGGCGGCCAGGCGCAATAGCAATTTGCGGGGATAATAACAACCTGCCCTTAAAACTTCAACTTCAAGTTAAAATTTTGTTGCGATTCGTTTTGGTACTTTTGCCATCCGTTTTTTCACTTGTCCGTTATGATTTCTTTTTCCACTTGTCCGTTGAAGTTTCACTTCTACTATGTGTCACAGCACATATTTCGATTTTTTCTAAGAAATATTATCCTATAAAGTAACACTTAGTGTCAATTTCTGTACTACATTTTATGAAAAATGTATCCAACACACGTTATTAGATAAAAACCGCCTACATATGTATAAAATAACCAAATGATGTCAAATACGAACACCTGGGCACATATTCAAAATTACATGTGGTAAGTGTCTGTGTTATTGAATTTTAATGTTTTAAGAATATTTTCAGTGTGACCGTGAACTCAAACAGAATATATTTCCATAAACCGGAAAATATCTTTAAATACGTTAGGTATATGTTTAATATGCCAAGAGACAAAGTTGCTTTCATTTGCATGTTTTTCAGACTTGTTGTCGAATGAAATGGTAAATTCAGTTCTTGAATTGAAATAAAAAAGGTAGAAAACATTTGTGTGACAAACGATGAACAGAAGCATTTATGTTATACATACAAAATAATCGCGTAATGGCTAGCACATGCGTCCGGAACTCAAAGCGCGTAGATTTGATACTGCCATATAAACCTCCTTTCGACCTCTGCATACTTTTCTTCTAACATATTGTTTCGAGTTAGCGGGACTGGAATTAAAATGCCGTGAGAATTATTATAAAGTTATTAGAACTATACAAACACGTATAACATAGGTACAAATATAACCTAACACAACAAATCCAAACGTAATGCAGAAGGTCATAATTCAATAAAATGCGCAAAGTCCGTCACAATTAGATTCTCGAATGTACACACGTCACGCCTGTATCGTAGTCTTAGCTCAACTGCCCCTCTCCCTATCAGGCTATTGTTTTATACTTCATAAATGTGCCTGCCCGGTAACGTGCACGTAATCCGCCATATCTAGCTAATGATGCAGCCGCAAGGGGCAGTACACGAGTACAATAGAACAATAGGCTGTTCTCTACAATAACTAGAAACGTGTGCCAGTAAATAAGTGAACAAAAGAAGACGATCATAAAAGGATTACAATTGGTTCAAATGCCAACAGGTAATAAAATGTGCTTGTACAGATTTGTACGTGAAATTTATGTGTGTCGGGGCCTAGGTTGTAACAATACTTCTCTTCTATATTTAAATTATTCATTTAAATCCGGCAGCGTGTTCCCATTTCGCACGCTCGTCAGTCATTCATTGTTATGCCATCAAATCAAATAAAATCGCTCCGTTTTACAAAAAAAACACAGCATAACATAAAATATATTGCGCCCCCAACAAATAAATGTGTATATTATGTTTACATAATATACACATTTATGTGGGTTATTTATAACCCTCTCTGCTCCGCGATTAAAAAATATAAAATAAAATAAATAGATACACATCAAATTAAATACTATATCTACCTATATATTTACCCCAGGGGGTGCCGCCCTGGACTCGTCTCCGTCCAGGAAGCGGTACAAGGGGATGCGTCCCCGGGGCCCCGAGCGACCACTGTCATATTGCCCCCTTTACTCCATGACAGTGGTGTCCCACCTTCTCCTCATCCTAGTATCCCTCATCTTTACTCCTTCCCACATACCACTTCCTATTCCGGGTTTCCCTACACGGGTTGTGTAGGTCGGGCGGCAGCCGCTACACTTAAAACCGTAACTCGCCACATCAACAATGGAAAGTTTGGTAAGATCACTGGGTATGGCTAGGGCGTCGCCGCATAACGACGCGCAGGCACATCGCCCTACACCTGCGATAAGTGGGCAAGGGCTACCGTGCCAAGGGCGGGCACGGCTAACGACGCGAGTCCACACTCAGATTAGGAAACTCCGCTTCGCGACGTGGAATATTGGTACGCTGACCGGACGCGCAAGGGAGTTGGCCGAAGTACTCTCCAGGCGGAGGGTGGCCGTGGCGTTCCTGCAGGAGACTCGGTGGAAAGGCTGCAGATCCCGGTTCATTGGGAATGGCTACAAGCTGATCTATACCGGTGCCCCTGGTGGGGAAAACGGGGTTGCTGTAGTACTCTCCGAGGAGTTCCAGAACAACATCCTAGAGGTGAAACGCTTCAGCGACCGGCTTATGGTCGTGTCGGTTCTTATTGAAGGGGTTGTGACCCATTTGATAAGTGCCTACGCGCCACAGGCTGGTTGTAGCGACACTGATAGAATGAGGTTCTGGGATCAGATCGGTGATGTACTGCGTGGCATCCCGTTATCACAGGGGGTCGTTTTGGGTGGTGATCTGAACGGTCATGTGGGTGAGAGGTGGGAGGAATTTGAGCGTGTTCACGGTGGCTTTGGATACGGAAGCCGCAACGCAGAAGGGGAGGATATCCTCCGAATGTGTGCGGCTGCCGATCTTGCCATCGTGAACACGTATTTCAAAAAGAAATCCGAGCACTTAATCACCTACAAGAGCGGACGGCATGCTACCCAGATCGACTACCTACTCACCAGGAGACACCACATCGGCAAAGTAGCCAACTGCAAGGTCATACCCGGAGAGAGTCTCACAGCACAACACCGCCTCCTTGTTATGGACCTCTGCGTTAAACCCAAAGACAAACCCGTTGAGCATTGTCGACGCCAAATTAGATGGTGGCTGCTTGATGAAGGCAAATCCCAGGAGTTCGCTTCAGCATCCGTCGAGATGTGTGTCGGAGCTGACAGCGAATTAGTCCAGAGCCACTGGGATAAGATCCAAGCAGCCATTACTAAAGCGGCGAACGCAGTGCTGGGTGTGTCTAAGGGTGGTCGCAAGTGTGACAAGGAGACTTGGTGGTGGAACGACACAGTCCAGAGGGAGGTTAGGGTGAAGAAAACCCTCTTCAAAAAGTGGCAAGCGTCTAGATCTCCTGAAGATCGCGACGCATACAGGGCCGCAAAACGTGCCACTCAAAGAGCTGTAGCCAGAGCCAGACGAGACCATTTTCGATCGTTGTACGATAAGTTGGAATCGTCTGAGGGGCAGAAGCTCATTTATAAGTTGGCACGTTCAAGGATCAAAGCGGCACAGGACATTTCCAAGTGCCGCTGTGTTAAAGATCCTGGCGGCAACCTGTTATGCGAGGACCTCGCGGTGAAGGAGAGATGGCGCTCTTACTTCTACGAACTGCTGAATAAGCAGCACAAAGAAGTACAGCCACCGAACCTCCCTCCGAATCAAGGACTAGTGCCACTGATAACGCCTGATGAAGTCCATAGGGCTCTTCGCCGCATGAGGAATCGGAAAGCTGTCGGAGCCGATGGAGTCCCCATCGAAGCCTGGAAGGCGATGGGTCCTCGTGGTGTGGGCATTTTAACAAACCTTTTTAACCGCATACTCCTCACCGGAAACATCCCGAGCCAATGGAGACTGAGTGTTATCACTCCAGTCTTCAAAGGTAAGGGATCGGTGCAGGAGTGCGAAAACTACCGCGGAATAAAGGTAATGTCCCACACCATGAAGCTCTTTGAGCGCATAATCGACTCTCGGATCCGGCAGGAGTGCACTGTCTCGGGATGTCAATATGGGTTTCGTCCTGGGCATGGAACCATGGACCCTGTTTTTGCCCTAAGGATCATCATGGAGAAATACAGGACGAAGAATACGCCTCTGCATTTCCTGTTTTTGGATCTGCAGAAGGCCTTTGACTGTGTTCCTCGCGTGATGATCTGGTGGGCACTGAGGTCCAAAGGGGTGCCAGAAACCTATATTGACGTTATCCGAGATATGTACCGTGATTCCGATTCCATAGTTCGGACCGCTGTTGGCGACACCACACCCTTTCCCATTACAGTAGGCGTGCACCAGGGATCGGTCCTTAGTCCGTTCCTGTTCAGCGTGATATTAGACGAACTGTCGAACAGCATCAGGGATGCGCATGAGCAACCTCCATGGTTGCTCATGTATGCTGACGATATCGCGCTGGCAGATTCGGACAGGGGGCGCCTGGCGGGACGTGTAAATGCGTGGAAGAGATCGCTAGAGAACGGCGGTTTGAAACTAAATGTGGCGAAGACTGAGTACTTGGCCTGCAACACTACAGATCCCACATCCGTGCGCATAGGCGAAGATACGGTCGAGCGCACGGATCAGTTTAAGTACTTGGGATCTGTCCTTAGTGCGTCCGGGGATATCGACCTCGACGTCAAGGCCCGTATCACAGCAGCTTGGGCCAAGTGGCGTGAGGTGACAGGTGTCATTTGTGACCCCAAAATGCCGGTCAAATTAAAAGGACAGGTCTATAAATCCATCATTAGACCTGTCCTTTTGTATGGCAGTGAAGCGTGGCCAGTACTTGAGCGACACAAGCAAGAGCTGCGTGTCACGGAGATGAATATGCTGCGATGGATGTGTGGAGTGACGCGGAAAGACCGGGTCAGGAACTCCCGCATCCGCGGCAGTCTTCATGTCCGTGACATAGCAGACAAACTGCAAGAGTGTCGCTTACGCTGGTACGGCCATGTTTTACGCAGACCGGCTAATTACGTGGGGAACAAATGTCTAGCCATGCCACCTCCGCCAGGTCCCGGTCGAAGGGGAAGGCCCAAGAAATGCTGGCTTGACGTCGTGAAGGATGACATGCGTGCCAATGGTCTCAAAACGGGGGATGCTGAAGACCGCGCGAAGTGGAGTAGAAAAAGTAGGAAAGCGGACCCTGGGCGTCGGAGTGAACGCTCCGAACGCAACCGGGATTTAACGCTCGGATGATGATGATGATCTACCTATATATATATTATATATATTACAACACGTGAACAGAAGTGAAGGAGCAGCTGTATTTCATGCCCATTAATCAGGTACGTGCATGCTCAAGCTCTCATTTCCACCTTAATTGCCCCACACTTCTTTTTCTACATAATGGACATGGTCCATCTAAAAAGGAAATCTACGAGGCTGTGACTTTTGGATGATGATAAAAAGTATCTCAATTGATTAAATTTTTTGGTCCCCTTTTCAACAAAGCACTTATTTTATGCGCCTTCCTCGTAACCCACGCACATACCTTTGAAAATATTAATCAATTCATTTAAAGGAATATTATATCTATTGTGGCAAATGATGGTGGAACCATCTAGTTGGTTTTAGGACCTTTGGAAAAAACTAGAATATTCTAGAAGGAAAAGACAAGGACGGATATATTTAGAAAGGGATAGAGGATGAACGAAAGGCAGAGATAGATAGATGTTAGAAAGGGATAGACGATGAACGAAAGAAAGAGATAGATAGATGTATTAACGAAAGTTCCCGAACAGAAGGTTCGGGAAGGAAGAGACAGAGATAGATAGATGGGTTCTAGAAAAATTTTCCCGGTATATAAATAGCGTAAGGCGCGCCTAGCTCACTGAGCTGAACTCTAAACTGCCCGTTTAGAGTTGAGCTCAGTTCAAGACAGTGAAGCGACAAGCGCGATACGAAAGAATTGGAAGAAGAGTTTAAAAGGAGACACTGACGAGTATATAGTGGTGATTTTAGTGACAAGTTGAGTGGTCAGTTAAGTGAAGGAGGAGTGTAGCGGAGTTCGAGAGACGAACCGGAAGCGAGCTTCACGCGGCAATATTGGAGGTGAGCACTGCAGAAGCAAGAGGTGGTCTACGCAATATCAACGACGGGATTGTGAGCGAGACACCTTGTCGTCGGGAGTGTGCATCGCTAGTCGTGCATATAGGGGCAACCCTGCAGAGAGGTATTGCGTGCGGCTGAGCAAGTCAATAATAGCGTTTAGTTAAAAACTGGTGTTTTCTTCCAATCCATAAATGAAACTGAAGTGTCTGTTTGTAAATAATATATACGCCATTTATATCAAAAAACTAATTTTTAAATTTTGTCTTTCTGCCTGTCTGAAATAGCTGGATCGAATTTGACGGAATTTTCACTGACAGATATCTTATTTTATGAAGAATAACTAAGCTACTTTTTAATAATTTTTTTAGGATACCGCGACAAAAATTCCACGCGGACTAAGTTGCAGGCAGAGCTAGTATAATCATAAAAATAAAATCATGAAAGAGCATTTAAATTAAGATTAATTATTAATAGAGAAATGATTATGCACGCAAACAAATTAAAAATAGAGTTTAACAGAAACACCCCAATTGCAAAACAATACGCTAAAAAATAAGTGTGTGACAGTCACACGTCTTGAAAAGTTCCATAGATCTGACGCAAGGCCACCACAAGGTTTTGTTATTTGGCCACGAAACACTAAAAACCATTAAATCTAATATATAAAATTCTCGTGTCACAGTTTTCGTTGGCATACTCCTCCGAAACGGCTTGACCGATTCTCATGAAATTTTGTATGCATATTGGGTAGGTCTGAGAATCGGCCAACATCTATTTTTCATCCCCCTAAATGTTAGGGGTAGTCCACCCCTAATTTTTTTATTTTATTTTTTAGACAAAATTTTTAATTTCTATTTTTTTATGATACAACATGCAAAAATACATACAATCCTCAATTTTCACCCTTCTACGATAAACCCCTATTTTTTACCGGGCAGGACGACGTCTGCCGGGACAGCTAGTTTAATCTAAAATAATCAATCTCTATGGGAATTTAGTTGGGTATTCCTCTTTGGGTATAATCAGAAATGAGGATATCCGTAAAGCTTGATAAGATGAAGTGGCAGTGGGTCTCAGAACTGACAGGCCGTAGTGCAAGCGTGTCCTGGAGTGGAGACCGTAGTAAGATCGACGATAGAAGCTGGATGAGGAAGGCGGAACACCAGGATATGTGGCACAAACTTATATATCAGAACATATACTTGATTGATTCATTTTCATATCCGTTAAAAATAATTAATGATAACAATCCTCTTTTTTAGTGCAGCTTGTCAAACTTTGGAATGCGCTGCATATTACTGTGATAGAGGCCAAAACATCGCCTACATTTAGGCCCCTCGCCCACGGCGACGTTTTGTAGCGATGCCGTCGCGTGTCCGCATCGAGCGCGGTGCGATCAGTCGCGAAGTGGTCGCCAGCTGTTTGCCCTCGCCCACGGGGTCCCGATGCTGTCGAGAGCAAGCGCAATTCAGTAACGGCACAAAAATACCTGCGATTGCTACAGTTGCAAGACAGACTCCGTTGAGTACGTCAACATTAGTCACGTTGTCTTTGGTGCTGCTTTTACGTAAGCACCCGAGGCGTGGGCAACGAAAGCGCGTTGGCATCGCTGCTGTAGCGCGTTGCAAATGCAACGAACTCAGAAAACATTAACAACAATGTTCCTTAAATTATTATGCCCAATTCTTATACTATAGGTAATATATTATATATACACATGTTTATATAAGATCTGCCTAATAATAGGCACCACCTACTGATGTATACAGAATAACCTAATCTGGTGATCCAGATTAGGTTATTCTGTTAATATTAGGTTGCTTAGAAAAGATTACTTATAAGCCATCGTTTCCCAATGTGGGCGATAACGCCCCCTTGTGGGCGCTGCAGGCCAAAAGGGTGGCGGTAAGAGACCCAGAAAAAAATGGGGGCGTTGTGTAGAGGCTTCGGGGGCTATTTATAATTTCATCTTGCTAGGAGGATTCTTAGACACCGACTGAACTCTCGACTACATCATTAGTTTTTATATAAGAATCGGTTATGTTTGTTTTATTTTGAATAAAAGATACTTTATCTGAATAGTATAAAGTTGCGTTTGAATAATCATTCTCATTGGCAGGTGTTGTCTGTAAAAGTTAACTTGAGACCTCAGCGCCGTTGTGTACTACCTACTGCGTTTAGGTCTCAAGTTTACTCTTGCGGGCTAGGGGCTTGCGGGCAAAGTCTCGTTAAGAATGAATGTTTAATCTCCGGTAATATAGCTCACAATAATCAATTCATTTAATATGACGTTATAGTGGTTTTTAAGTAGGTAAAAAAATGGGGGCTCTAAAAATTATTTATTTTGAAAGTGAGCAATATACAAAATAAGTTTGGGAACCACTGCTATAAGCGATAAGGCCGCATATTGTCCCTACCATGACAATATTGGAATTATGTATTTTTTTATTGTATGTTTGGTGAGCAATAGAGTGTTATCTATCTATCTAACAATTGTGTTAAAAAAGAACTGTGACATCATTAGGACAAGAAATTGTTCATACACTCGAATTTCAAGTGTATTTGTTTTTATAGTTTCTTAGGAAAATTATCATATTTAATTTTGTATGGTCTATTCAATGTCATTTTGAATACCATTGTATTCATTCAGTAAGATTAGAAATCCAACATTATTTAAAAAACCGTTCAAATACCTATACTTAATATTCATATTTCATTTTATAAATTTGAATCTCACAGAAGATCCTAATTTTGAACTTCAATAGAATATTTCATATATTCATCAATATTATGAGAAAATACTAGATTAAACAGAACGCAGTCTATACAAACAAATATTGGGTAATTTATTAAATTATCATGATGAGACAGTAATATAGCGAAATGAGTTTATAAATAAGTATTTCTGTACAAATATTTTTCCACGTGTACTTAATAAGAGGCACTCAATACCGTGGTTTCGAACTAACTGAAAAGAAACCTTATTCATATGCATGGAGATTTGTTATGAGGAACATTTTCAAATCAAATTGGGTAGTCAATAATATAAATTCTAAAACAGTATGCACACAAAAAAGCATTTTATTACTATGATTATTATTTATTTTTATACATGTAATTTTTTTCTTATTTCCATGACAATTTAAGTTTGTTTTTTCTTACGCGGTACAAGGCTTTGGCACTTACAAATATTGTTCTCGTAAAGCACTGAGGTGCGATCGGCTTCCTATTCCAGAATCGGCTTCCTTATCCGGATTAACTGTGAGAGCTCGGTTTGCTTATTTATTTTGTTTATTTATATACATTTTTAAGGCAAACCAACAGCACACACATTATGGTTACATTACATATCATTCAATACAAATGTTCTGTGTGGACCCAGTAAAAGAGCGCACAGCATTTACAATTTAAATGTCAATTCTAGTAATTTAATTAATGAATGTCAATATTATGCATATGTCAAGTACAAATATAATAAAAAGTTAATAAATGTAAATAATATTTTCAAAATTAATAAGGAAAGCAAAAAAAAATGCAAGAAAAATTAAATTAAAAATAATTATATAACTAAGTACAAGTGTAAACATGAATGGCCTGTCAATTATTTTATAGTCGCAGCTGATGTCAACATTTTATTTTTGAACCAATTATATGATTTGTGAAAAATATCAATATCATCTAATTTTGAGTTTAGACGGTTGTATGTATTGAACATTCTTGTGATGGTTTTAACCGGAGGAATGTAGAAGACTCTCGTAATAGCATGTCAAGGAATCAGACGAGGCACACTTATTTTTAAGTCTTTGTTCCGTGGTTATACAGAATATCAGCATCATAGAATCATATATCTACAAAAGTTGCATCAGATGGGGCACTCGATGAACGCCGCTAGTTCTCCGTCGAAACACAACTAATAAAACTAGAAATATCAAAACTACGTTCTACCAATTAATTCGCAAGATTGTAAAATACAATGTTGCCAGCTAAATCCGAACTATGAATCTTTGGCACGCGTCGAGAGGATCGTAATCGTCGAGGAAATTCAATATATCATATACACGTAATTTATTTGAAGGGAAAGCTTGGCATGGAGGAACTTCAAATGAAAATATCTTGTAATGTTTCTTAGAAAACCGTCATAACAAATATATTAAAGTGTGTTTGTTCATATCAGTTCATTTTATTGGGATACGGTAGTCAAATGGTATCTAATAGAATAAACAAAATGGGCCCGATCTTAGGGCCAAATTTATCGGTACGATACCACGCTCACATATAGTATCCGTGCAGGAACGGAGAAAGAATACAATTTCCTGCGGCCGGGTGGCCTGTCGTAAGAGGCGACAAAACAACCCACAGCCAGGTGGGTCACCCCTGGTCTAAAGTATGTCGCCATAACAACCTTGAGTTGTGTTCCGGCATTAGTGACCAGGTTCCAGTCTTCCTTAAGAGAGCAGCAGCGCATTTGTAGCACCTTTGATGTTGCAAATGTCTATAGGCGATGGTAACCGCTTTTCAACAAGTGGGCCGTCTGCCTGTCTGCTGAACTCCTGCAATAAAAAAATAAACATTGAATATCGGAGTGATACGGTTAGTCTTGAACTAATCGTGTGTTCCAATAGCCCATTTCCCCTTCCAATCTCCATTAACCCATCTCTTCTATCTAATTCCTCCTATCTGATCTCTCCAGCGCATCCTGTTTATCCTATGTTAAAGGCTGGTAGCGCTGTGGTTTTACCGTTGGTGTTGCATCCGCTTACGCTTATAGGCGACGGTAAGCAATTATTTTTTAAATATAGATATACTCGTATATATAAATTTTAATTCAAAATAAGTTCCACTAGAGAACACTTTTTGAAGGTCATACATATAGGTTAACATTTCTTAAATTACTGTTGAACTAAGGCTAACATAAAAAGTATAATTAAACACTAAAAATAAACTAACTGAAATAAAACTAATTAGAAAATAATATCAACTTAAATTAAACTAATATTTAAATAACTGGACTTACAAAAAAAAAACAATCTATGAGTAAAAAAATAGACTCCAGGTCGCTGTCGGCGGGGAGAGTACCCAAAATACTGGCCGTATTTCCATGTTTTCCTTTTGGTCTTATATAAATTTATGTTAAAACGCAGTTTTATTAAATACAAGATATGTTTATTTTGCCAAATCAGCCGATTCGATTCCTAACGAGGGTAACGATTATTCTAAAATGTAATGTCTGTCCCTTTTTAGCTCAAAACCGGCCTCGAAACTCGTTTGAGTGTTTTACGATAGATATTTAGCATAGTTCAGGATGTGGTCCTGAAAAATTGAAAAATTTACCCAATATAAAAATCAATTTATGTGAATAATGCATTTATTGAATATTTTTATATAGATAGATCGATAGATAGATAACACTTTATTGTACACCATTACAGAAAAGCTTACGAACTAGTATTATTATAGTAGGGTACAAAGGGCGGTCTTATCGCTAAAAAGCGATCTCTTCCAGTCAACCCGTGGCAAGAATATTCCGATTTGAAGTGGCGACGGTGGTATACATAATTATTGTATGATTACTTAAATTTTATTAATAAATATATAACTATACTATACATACAAATATACACATAAGTTATATATAATATATACATATATAATATATAGCGATATTATGCAACTATTTAAACATAATAGACATATAGCTATATGCAATATAATATATACTAATTACATAAAATTACATATCATTATATTGCAGATAGAATTTTCTGACTAAATTCTTAAATATTATTAGGGATTTTGCTTGTATATTCTACCTATCTATCAATCAGTCAATAGCTCTTTATTTTAGAGCAATATAAAAAAGAACTTACAGAATAAAACGATGTCTCATTATGCACAAAGGGCGGTCTTATCGCTAAAAAGCGATCTCTACTTCTTAAAGTTTCTCATTTATATGATTTTTTGATCATTTATAAAAGTGTTTAATAACAATATCAATAAATCAAAAATTCACTGAGTAATAAAACCGCGGTAAACATTTATGTGAATAACAATTTACATATGAGATCTTGTCTGAGTCGAATTTACTTTTTACATAACAAAGTTATTGTTGAAATTCATAGAATACAGATCTGACGTAAGTGAATTCTTCAGTGAATATAGCAGAAAATTAAATTGCAATACGCTGATAGACTCAGGGCTACTTTTTACCTTTAAACATCGAAACCTTAAAGAGAGGTCATCGCGATGAAGGTTGCTGGAAAGACCTACTCAATCCAATAATAGATCGAATGAGTAAACGAGGCAGGTAGGAAAGTAAAAATTTCCACAGCTCACGAAGCTTGACGTTTCAGGCACTCCCAGCAATTACTCGGTCGTTCGCTTCAGGCTGCCATGACCTGGCTCGTGTTGACAAGAATGAAATCCAAGATATTGTTTATCAGCCATAGATATAATTTTAATTTTAAAATTTATAATACTAATATTATTAAGTGGAAAAATTAATATTTTTGTAACGTATAAACTCAAAAACTACGGGACCAATTGCAAAAATTCTTTTACCGTCCAAATGCTAAATTTTAATAATTTGAGCGTGGTGACTGCTAAGAAAACAAATCTACATATATGTATACTTACGGGGCGCACTTGCGGTGAGTGTTGCATTATAAAGATATGATATATATAGTCCTCCTTACCGATTTCGGTAACAGCGACCCCTCAAATGTCATTATTTCGCCGCCTGTGGGCCCTAATGTGGCTGGCCAGACCGAATTTATTTTTAAATTCCCGATCACACATCGCACAGTATAGTTGGCCAGCGGCGTTGTACGTATAGCTATAGGAGGGCTTGGGTCGCTCTTTGCGAGTTTGACGTTTGGTATCCATATCTTCCAAGCGCTTCTCTTCGAAAGCCTTGACTTTTTTAAAGATTATTGATCGCCAAGAAGTCCTTTGCATAGCAAGCTCCTCCCATTTTGTCACATTTATGTCACATGCAGTTAGATGACGCTTGAGCACGTCCTTATAACGCAAGTGCGGACCACCTTGTTTCCGTTTACCTTCTGCTAACTCTGAAAAGAAGACTGCTTTGGGTAAACGGTGGTCTTCCATGCGAAGGACGTGCCCACACCACCTAAGTTGTCGCTGCATGAGTAAAGCCTCCATTCCATGCATTCCAGAACGGCGCAGAACTTCAGTATTAGGCACGCGATCTTGCCATTTGATGTTAAGGATTGACCTCAGACACCTTAGGTGGTATGTGTCTAGCTTTCTAACGTCTGGTTTGTATAAACACCATGTCTCTGTACTATACAAAAGAACAGGTATAATAAGCGCCTTGTAAACACAAATTTTTGTTTCAAGTTTGAGGTCATGCCTATACACCTATATACTTTCTCACAAACAGCTGGTTTCGTATTCGTCCGATTTCGGAGCATCTCGTCGTCCATAATTTGAAATACCTGACATATTTCGAACCGCTACGAGAGCTCGCGACTCACTGTGGCCACCGCACGCCTCCGCTCTTAGCGCCCGCCTCAGGCCCCGTCACCGCGCATGGTAGGCAGAGTGCGAGGTGTTAGGTTTATTTTCGTTACGTAATTTCTTCATGCGGTCGCCGCGCTCAAAGCCTGCGATAAAAGCTATACAATAGTTTAAAAATAAAAAATCATGCAACCCATCAATCTAAACAGAATACTAGGCACTGGAATCGGGTTCTACGATTTTGTTAAAATTTTATATGTGTTTGAGTCGATCCAGGGATAGTTTAGATTCACAATTAGATCCGGTAGGTGGCGCTGGCATTGGGTTCTACATATTTATTTTCCAGGGCAGGGCAACCTCTGCCTAGGCCGCCAATCTATATCTATGACAATATTCTAAAGAGAAAAGATTTGTACTTTTGTACGTTTGTAACGAATAAAATAAAAAACTGCTGGAACGATTTCAAAATTCTTTCACCATTCGAATGGCTACAGTATCCCAGATTAATATAGACAATATTTGTTTAAAAAAAAATAGGGACCCCTTCTAAAACTTCAATAATGTAACCCAAGGTGTAAAAAAATAGTATTTGAGTGGATGGACAGCTTCAGCGCCACCTAAAAGCGTAGCGCTGAAATCAGGTCCTAGATTTTTGATTTTCTAGGGCAGGACAACGTCTGCCGAGACCATTATTAGCTTATAAAGGTGTAATATATAAGCTACATACTTCTCAGCTCGTTTCTATATAACAAGTGGTATAAGGTATTACACGAATCAACCGAATTAAGTCATTTTGGTTGAAAAGCATAGGACATAGGACACGAAGATATTCAATCACATTGAATGATTCAAGTTTGGTTCACTCATCCAAATTGTGAGACAAAAAATGAGTCATAAAAGTACAGACAGAACATACGAGAACAAAAATATAAAATGATGTGAAGCACATTTTTTTTTATATATACACCAGCTGACGTCGTCCTGCCCGGAAAAGCTTCAATCGACAAATAAAAAATAGGAATTGACCGTAGAAGGTTGAAAATTTAGGGTTGTTTGTATTTCTTAATGCTGTATCATAAAAAATATCTAAAAATCAATAAAAAAATTTAGGGGTAGATTGCCCTTAAACATTTAGGGGGATAAAAATAGATGTTGTCCGATTCTCAGACCTATCCAATATGCACACAAAATTTCATGAGAATCGGTGAAGCCGTTTCGGAGGAGTTTAACTACAAACACCGTGACCCGATAATTTTATATATAATATGGCTTGTTTCAGTGTGGTTAATATTAGTAATGTATCCACTGAAAACTATTCCCTCTTAATCGTCCTAACACGATTATTTAATAGTAAGTACTCGTAGCTTCCTATTTCAAAATCGGCTTCCTTTATCAGGCTTCAATTTGAAGGCTTGGGACTCGATTTACTTATTTTGTTCGTCTGAGGGAAAGGATATAAAATATTGAAAGGAATAACAATAAGCTAATGCTTATTGTTAATTCCCACTTCGTTACTTGGATGTAGGAAAATGTTAGGTAACTCAATAATTAGCTAACATTTTCCTACATCCAAATAATGAAGTGGCAAAGAACAATGCAAACAATGTTCAGTTACATACTGAATTCAAAATCTCCTTGTTATCATGGAATAAAACGTGATACATCAGAACTGCCGCAACCCCGAACGTGGTCTGCCACGTGTTGTGGGATTAATGCATGTTTCCCACTGTGGCAGCGATGGATAGAGTAGTGGGTAGTATTCACTGTCGAGTGCTGATGTGAACTGATTTATACGGTAACCTTAAGGACAAATATGAAAATTCGTATAGCTAGTAAATATATAGTACAGTGTGTGAGCAGGACGGATGATATGCAAGTGAGATAGAGCAACTATTAATATGTGCGCACCCGCGTTGGCTACTCCCACGGAGTCGGGAAGCCCCCAAATCCCGTTATCGCTGAAACAGCCATCTGCGGCTATTCAGCTGGGTCAGCTCCAATGAAAAAAAATGAGCTAGCCAGTAGTGCGTTGTCCGCTGGGTCTGCGCGACTGGCGTCCAATTTTTCACCCCATAGATAAAATTATAATTTGACTTTGACAACACTGAAACGATTGGATCTTATTACATACAACAATCCTTTTGAATTTGTTTTGTGGTATTTTATTCTGCGATTTTTTATTGGATAATCAGCCCTCATATTTAAAGGTTTTCGTGCTCGATAACAGTCAAATCAGTTGGACGTCGTTATGAAACAACGAATTACATGGACACACCATAAAAACGTTAATGATATAAGCCGCTTGTAGGCACTTTAAACTATGTTTCAAGTAGTTTATTTATTTAAAAACCAAATAATTGACCTCAACATAAAGGGATGAATCAAACGACATGTCATTAAATGTAAATAAAGTTTTTAACGTTTGAAGTTCTTTTTCTCATTTTTACTAAAACGTCACTTCTTTGGTTATTTTTTCATAACGTAGTCCAATTATAATAGTTATTTTTTGCCCTTCTGTTTTCCAATCACACTATCTTACATTTACCAAAAGTATTAAAAGCAACCAAATTGAGGACGTATTGTGGATCAATGTGCGCTATTAACCGCCGTCATTAGTTGTTGTTTCACTAAACTCGCTGTAGCACATAAAACCACTTCTTGTTTATGACGCATGGTGAATACTTTTGGTTCAATACTAGATAGGCCCTTTGTGGAGGTTAGATCTTACACGGCGAGTTTAAGCGTCGCACAGCTTGTGTAGGATTTTACAGACGTCCACAACTACTCTACTAAACCTGAACCTTCGTCTCATGTGCCCGCGCTCGAGTTGGAAGAAAATGAGGTTGTCGCATCGAGCGACAATTTTATGATTAGAGATGTCAAAAGGCTTATTTCTTACAACATTATAGGAACTCATAGCACTGTTTAAGTATGAAAGAAAGAAAAAGATTTATTGACTAAAAATACGACGCTATACATAAAAGAAAAAAAAACACAATAAATTATTAAATTTTTACACAAAAACATATATATATAAAATAAACAAATAAAGGCCCGTACGTCGAGTTTTTTAGCCAACGAGGTTGACAACTCAGTATTGTGCTGTTTCGAAATTTTTTAAAATCCCGATACAGCGCTGATTTTCTGCGCCAACCTCCGAACACTTGACCCAATAACATATATTATATATATATATATATATATATATATATATATATATATATATATATATATATATATATATATATATATATATATATATATATATATATATATATTATATATATAAGTTCATGTACACATAAAACATACAGCATATACACAAATACAAACACACATAAATATACTGTGATTATATTAGAAAAACAAATATAGTAATATTATTAAATAAAATTAAATCATATAGGTATATACAATGAAATTACAAAAGACTTAAAGATATATCAAAAACAGTGCTGTGAAAATAAAAAATAAAAATAAAAATTACATTTGTATTATGGGAAAAAAGGCTATACGTTATTTTCAAGTCCAAGTTGAATTCAACACTTTAATTAATATTTGTGGTAGGTGGGGTCCTTCTTTGTTCCTCCATCAAATATTTTCTGTATTGAACTTTAAATGAAATTGCTGACTAGTATCGCTTTTAGTGTGCAACAAGCCCGCGAATTCGTACCATGTGCCAATCATATTTAACTTTCGAGGTTAATAAGTCAACTGGTTGCTAAAACAACGGAATTGAAACAATCACTTCTTAGTTTTATGTTACCGTAATATAATATCATTAATTTCTTATACGAAGTTTCAGGGACGTGGTCAAAACATGTTTTGGCTAGCACGTTACACGCCACCGTTTCAAACTTTCAAAGTGACGCAATGATTTTCAAGAAATTCCTAATTAACCTTCCAAAGTTTTGATTAAAACAAACAAGGGGAAGTTGAAATGTACCTGAAATTACCTAAAGGGATTTAAACATGATTACCTTTTTTGTTTACCGTTTACTACCAGGGGAGGAATAAAATCTGCCAACGGCATACTCCAGACCAGGGTTGGTCATCCAGACGAGACTCCTACCACCTGGCTGTTGTTTGTTTTGTCACCTCTTAAACCAGGCCGCCCATTTGCAAGACTTCTACTATCTCCGTTTGGCATAGGTATGTTATAAGTCAGATCTTTGAATCGTCCTGTACATGGGGTTCATACTGCGTCTCATCTCCACGCAATCCGATACTGTTTTACCATAAATCAGACTGACCTAATTCAACAACTGCACGACATGTTTTTCACCCATTTTCGTTCACACGTGATTTGAAAATTCACGTGCAAGATGCAAATTCTGAGGCGTAATAAATCAAATCCTACGATGACCCCAATACCTCTGTTTTGTTACGTGAAACGTTTGCAACGGAGTTGATTTGATTAATAACTGATAGGGTCATTGTAGTGACGTTTGTAATATCCTTGGGAAGAAGTATTGTTGTTCGTTAAAATACTTCGATTAATTGCATAGTGTAGTCCCCCAGTAGTGCAAGTGGCCTTGCGAGGCCCACACCTGCCAGGGCTAGTGGAGAGGCTAGGTCATATAACCGCAGCGCTGGCGTAAAGCGCAGGATGGGAGATCCAGGGGTTTTAGCGAGTATCCCTAACTGGGGAGTGGCAATAACATGGAACCAGTTCTGACTGGGCATGCTAATGCCATCATCGACTTAGTAAATCCCACACACGGTTCGCGAACTGTGTCCCCAAGGTTCTGCCCTTATCGCGGCCTATGGTCCTCATCGGATTTTCCCTGACTAAAAAAAAGTGCGTAGTAATCCAAGAGCTATAAAGTCTGACGTTTGTTCATTTCGCTACATAATTTGAATAAGATATTCGCCATCTGGAAGGAAATTCAAATCCTCCAAGTGAGTGCTAAACCGGCCCCAGTAGTACTTTGCTACATAGCAGCAACTTGTGCTTTATACAGTCTTCTTCGACACTCCTCATGCCCCTGGGCCAAAGTGGAACCGTTCGCGTTGTCAATGATCCTATACTTACAAACGATCTAGATACACTTGTCCTTCGAAAAGACTTCATGGATAGAACGGTCGGACAGTGTGAATACATCATTCCAATTTTCTATAATATACAGAACCATGAACCATGTTTTAAAATAAAAATATGTAACCAGAAATTATTTTTGTATTTCGGTATATTCTAGACCTAAAAGTAACCATTAGTTATTTTTATTTGGCTCAAGAACAATCGCTTTCATGTAACCTACCTCATTTGCATTAATAAATCAAAACAGAAGTCCAAAAGTGTAAGTTGTTTCATAAAAATAACAGCCGACCCAGTTCACGCAAAATCTAAAATTAGCTCTTGTTTCATTAAAAAATTCCAGATATCTGCAATTTTATTGGCTTCATATTATTAATGAAAGGTGTTTTAATACTTGCGATGTATTATGTTTAGGCTTTAAATTTTTATTTTTAGAACTATTTGATAACGTAGGTATTACCAGTAGGTATCCGGTAAGTTATCCGTGCAGGAACGGAGAAAGAATACAATTTCCTGCGGCCCGGCGGCCTGTCGTAAGAGGCGACAAAACAACCCAAAGTCAGGTGGTAGGAGATTAGCCCGACTGGTTGGCTACCACCTCTGGTCTAAAGTATGTGGCCATAACAACCTTGATTTGTGTTCCGGCATTAGTGACCAGGTTCCAGTCTCCCTTAAGAGAGCAGCAGCGCATTTGTAGCACCTTTGGTGTTGCAAATGTCCATAGGCGATTGTAACCGCTCTCCATCAAGTGGGCCGTCTGCCTATCTGCCAAACTCCTGCAATAAAAAGGTACGAGAAGGTATTATACCGGGACGGTACCGCCGGGATTTTTTCCAGAATTTTTTACTTTAATGAATACAAAATAAGATAGGCACAGATAGAGGCGGGCACACAACTATCACGAGTTTGAAAGCCATTATCTCGCTATATATAGACTTGGTAAAAAAAATCATTAAGAAACACAGTCATTATTCTGCGAAACCTGATTTAACGAAATATAATAACAGCCCATAAAAGTTCTATTGTTAGGCTTGGGCCTCCCACTATATGGGCAGAACGAAACCACCTAAGATTATAAATACAAGTAAAATATTGAGTAAAAGCATGATATAAATAGATAGAGAGAATACAACACATACAAAGTCGTGGTAGCGTAATGGTTAGCGCACCCGCCCCTAAATCGAAGGGCGTGGGATCGATCCTGACCGGAACGCATGCACCTCTTACTCAGTTTTCTGATCTAATGTATATATTGTTACAATTATCACGTGCTAACAACGGTGAAGGAAAACATCGTGATGCAACCTACACATCGAGATAACCGATGTGTCAAACCTGCCAAACCGCCTTCGACAAGCATGGCCGGTATACTGTCCGTTACCCCTTAATGGGAGGCCCGAGCCCAGCAGTGGGACATTTATAGGCTGATATTATATTTTATATGATGAATACCAACTATTCTACCCGCATATTTTTATGTAGCAGCATAAAGATTGTAGCTTTCTACCAAAGTTCATTTTGTTTAGAAACATAAGGAATGGATATGTTTCTGTATTTTTTTTCATAATAGCCCAGTAGTTTAAGACAGAATAGCTGCAACATAATTTTCATTAAAGCAGCATATAAATTTAGAATTTATAACTCTTTTTAAACACCCTTGTTGTTTTGCTGCGCAAAGGAAAAACCTCGATGGAAAGTTTCCTCCAACTTGTTATTGTAAGCGAAATACACGTTCTTGAGAATACTCGTAGTTTACTTATGTAGGTAAACGTGGTAGCTGAAGGAAAGGTCGATCGCGAGAAGTGCGGTTGTGTATACGGCTTCTGTTTTTGCGAAAATATCCAGCTGTAGCTGAATGTCAAATATTGAATTGAGACTGTAATAAATAGACGAAAAATTGTACAATAATACTGAACCATGATATTTTTTTATTCTAGTTTGAATAATCCTTCCTTACTTTTGATATGCATGGATATTTATAAAAAATTGTATATATTTATCATTGTTTATTTAACATTAATGTTTTTATTCAACATTAATTTCATTTTTGCACTTTGTTTTCTTAAGGCTTAATAAAGATTGTTGTTGTTGTTTAAAATTAAACAAATAAATATATTTATAATAATATATTAATTGCTAAAACTCCAATAATACATTATTACACCCAAGGTGTGAAAAAAACCAAAATCGCATGCGCTGCGAAAACTATTGATGATAGAACAAAGTAATGTACTACGACTTTGCAGTACACATCATTATTTACAAAAAGTGTCGCGACAGTATATATCTAACTATTATAGTTATGCCACAATAAGTGTACTTTTATTTTAAAAATTAATTAAAATGCCGCCGCTAGAAAAGGCACTTTATTAGTATCTTGCTATTCATTCTTATCATAATAAATTACTTCATACTCAAGAGTGCTTCCATATCTTTATATAACTTTTTGAATTATTCAATTCGGACTTCCCATTCGAGAGATATCACGAGTTTTTTGTGTCTCTTACCTGTCGTTTTTCCGTCGCATCCGGTTTGTAATCACAACGATTCTAAAGAAGTTTCACTTCAAAAATAGCAGTTGATATAGAGGGTTGAAAATTTAGGGTTGTATGTATTTTTTAATGCTGTATCATAAAAATAAAATGATTAAAAATTGAAAAAAAAATTTAGGTGTGGATTACCCTTAACATTTAGGGGGTGGAAAATAATATCCGATTGTCAGACCTACCCAATATGCACACAAAATTTCATGAGAATCCGTCAAATCGTTTCAGAGGAGTATGGTAACTAACATTGGTACACGAGAATTTTATATATTAAATAAGATTCCCGGAAAATAAAAAATGTCTCAGTTCACCTAAATACAATTGCGGCAAAAACCCTACTAACAAATTAATAAATCACTTTTACTCGTTTAAATGAAACATAATAAAATAAATCAATCGTTTACGTGCGTTCATTCATACGTTTTCGCAACGTGGGTCGGAATAGTTCACAATAAAGTGTACCAGCACACCGCTTGTCCTGACACATCTGGCAGAGGACCAACTATGCGTTTACATTAAAACATATCAGTGACGAAAGTCCGGAACATATTTAACTGGCTGCAACCTGCAGTTTGTTTCTTAGGGACGTAATCCCATGTTGAGAGAAACGGAACAATCTAATCTGGCGTAGATAGGTGCGCTGCGCTGAAAAACGGCAGCGGCACGATGACAATATTTTCTAATGCTGATACTAGACGTATCAATTAAGCTGAATCAATTTGGTTGAAAAGCACAGAATTGAAAAGACAAACAGTGTCAACGACATTGATATTGTATGTAGATGTAATTTTTAATGTTTATTTTATCTTTCACACGCGTACACATTTACGCATGTACGCAGAAAATTGTTACACATATTATCTAAAAACTAAAAATAAACTAAGTTATAATGGTACAAGCTATTACAGACTGTAACAAATCGCTGCCAGATGGGAGCGTCCTCAGAAGGTTGGCTGCATTACCGCGCTGTATGGTGATGCTTATTTGTTGGGCGAAATATGAGCCAGTCTTCTGATCACGGGTGGCATCAAAGAGTTTCTTGCAAATCTCTTTGAAAAAACTCGTTGCCGATGGACCCCACGGACCTAATGTTTCAACCCCTAGAGTTCCATATTTGTGCCGTTTGAGAGCTTTAGCTTTTGATATTAATATAATTCTAAAATCTCAGCCTTTGGAGAGACTTTACGTCCCTCTGCGTATTTTACCACCTGTATAACGGGGAGTGTTCCGAGGAACTGTTTGATCTGGTGCCAACTCCTCACTTTTACAACCGCACTGTTCGCCAGCGACGGGATATTCACCCCCATTTCCTTGAACTCTCACGCTCAACTAAGCAACGGTTCTCTTATTATATTCCGCGTACAACAATGATCTGAAGCGAACTTCCCGCCTCGGTTTTCCCATTGCGCTATGATATGGGGTTCGTTATTAAGGGCGTTATAAAATTTCTTAGAGGATGACCCCTGGTGTTGAAAACATCTATAGGCGACGGCAACCGCTTTCCATCAGGTGGGCCTTCTGCCTGTTTGCCTGCTTCAGCTTATAAAAAATGCCTCATCTTTCTGTACTGGCTAAAATTCACAGCCATACACAGAAATAGACTATTTATGGCAAAACTTTAAATAACAAGCCAATTACCTGCTGTTCGTTCGTCTTATTAACTCGCCAAACAATCAAGGATAATAAGGAAACAGTAGCCATTGAATAAAGCAGAAAAATACGTAATTGCTTTTAGAGAAAAAAGTTAAAAACCGTCTTCATTGTTCTGGTCGATTGAAAAGCCACCAGTTGGCTTGTTATCCGTTTCAAAGTTTAAAAAAAACTGTTCATCGTCACGTGAACGCTAATAGAGCAGTTGACAATCGTACGATGGATAGACTTATATAACTCTATAGGTGATATAATTATAATGTCGCTATCCATGCAGGAACGGAGAAAGAATACAATTTCCTGCGAACGGGCGGCCTGTCGTAAGAGGTGACAAAAAAACCCACAGCCCTAGGGCATTTGTTCGACTGGATGGCTACCGCCCCTGGTCTAGAGTATGTCGCCATAACAACCTTGAGTTGTGTTCCAGCATTAGTGACCAGGTTCCAGTCTCTCTTAAGAGAGCGGCAGCGCATTTGTTTGGTGTTGCAAATGTCCATAGGTGATGATAACCGCTTTCCATTAAGTGAGCCGTCTGCCTGTTTGCTGAACTCCTGCAATAAAAAAATGTATAGATTTTATATTACTTACATAACTCGATAATCACTATGGTGCTATACACGGTTCAATCTCGCTCCGGTCTCTGTCCGTTTCCGCTCCGGTCAAACATTCTTAAACAAGATTAAATTAGAGTATTCTAGCTATCGCATCGCTCTCATTCCGATCCGATATCACGCCGGTACCGGTACGTCGAAAATAATATTACTTAATAGCAAATAGTAGTATACACACAGTAGTACAGCAACATTTGATCGGACAAATAGTAATATAATATGTAGTATTAAAAACTTAGCCGATAACGAAGTAGGAAAGAGCAGGAAATAATATTTTTTTTTTATTGCAGGAGGTCAGCAGACAGGCAGACGGCCCACTCGATGGAGAGCGGTTACCATCGCCTATGGACATTAGCAACACCAAAGATGCTACAAATGCGCTGCTGCCCTCTTAAAGGAGACTGGAACCTGGTCACTAATACCGGAACGCAACACAAGGTTGTTATGGCGACATACTTTAGACCAGGGGTGGTAGCCATCCAGTCGGGCAAATGCCCTACCACCTGGCTGTGGATTGTTTTGTCGCCTCTTACGACAGGCCGCCCGGCCGCAGGAAATTGTATTCTTTCTCCGTTCCTGCACGGAGAAAAATAGAAATAAAAATATTATAAACGTAAGTAAATAAATGTAAGAAAGAAATGTAATACAGTAAACATAATAGTACATAAGTGTAAGAAAGAAAATATGTAATAGAATACTAGTAAAAATATAATAAAAAGATAAAAAAATAATAACACTTAAAAACCCTGACAGGTCTTGTTACGTCACGATTGAGGAGGAGAATAAAAAAATAAATAAAAATCATTTCATCGGACTGAAACCCAAACTAGATTAAACCGTAAACAGCATTCTTGTGTAAATCGAGCCGTATTGTTTACTATTACTGAAAACGTATAGCCTAAAAATGTTCTAAATGTCCAAAAAGGTCTTATCGCGAGATGCTTTTTATCAGACTGTCAAGGAAGGGTTTTACGCGGGTGTCTTGTATGTTTGTAAATTTCTTTGTTGTTTTCTTTATTATCGTTATATTCATCTTAAAAACTAAAATGCTCGCACGCATCTAAAGTATGTCGCCATAATAACAATGAGCTGTGTTCCGGCATTAGTGACCAGGCTCCAGTCTCCTTCAAGAGAGCAGCAGCGCATTAGTAGTACCTTTGGTGTTACAAATGTCCATAGGCGATGGTAACCGCTATCCATCAAGTGGGCCGTCTGCCTGTCTGCTGAACTCCTGCAATAAAAAAAAAACGCAGAAAGAGCTCACAGTGTCACAGTGAAAGTGCAACGGAACGCAAACCAACTTGACTGATAATTTCTTTTATTTTTCCTTCCACCCATTTTAATATTATATAAAAAAATTATAACTAAGCATTGTTTGCTGAAGAGTTTCTTGCGCCGCTTCTTCTCTTCAAGCCACAACATGTTGTGAAGCGGTGGTAAATTAGATTAGGCGCCTATATAGTAATTAATAACCATAAAATTTAAACTAAATAATTAAAATTAATAAGCTGGCGGTAGGCTAAATAAAACTTTAACAATACTAGTTGGACAATTGTCATTTCGTGAAAAGCGGCCGAAACGTCGGATAAACCAAAATCAAATAAATTTATTACCGCGCTTAAAACCGTTAAAACGTAGTTACACCATTTTCTTATTATTTTGTTCATCATCTATCCCTTTCTAAAATGTATCTATACTCGTATTTTCCTTCCAGAATCTTCTACCTGTTTCTGAAAGCCTTGAAACCAGTTTACGTTGCTAGAACGTTCTACCCTCAGTCACCGCAATATAAGACATTTTCTACTGTAAATCTAACTTTAGATATGGCTTCAGTTGTCTAAGGTATTTAAACATCATTAAATAGCAACTGAGCCAAACAACACACTATTACTATTGTTACAACCTAGGCACAAACAAATTCTACGCACAGATTAAAGCACATTAATTTTATTACCTGTCGGCATTTGAACTAATTTTAAACCTTTTATGATCGTCTTCTTTTGTTAACTTATTTATTGGCATACGTTTCTAGTGGAGAACAGCCTATTGTCCTGTTGTACTCGCTCATTAGCATCATTAGCCAATTGTTACAAGCTTATTCTAGGAAACTGTGTCAACGCTGCCGGGAGGGCACTTTTATATTTGTGGAGTATAAAACGACGGCCTGATGGAGAGAGGAGTCAGTTGAACCACGACTACGTTACGGGCGTGACGTGTGTACATTCAGGAATTCAATAATGACGGACTTTGCGCTTTTTATTGAATTACGACCTTATGCATTAAATTTGGATTTATTGTGTTCGGTTATATTTGTACCTGTGTTATACGTGTTTGAATAGTTCTAATAAACTCTATAATAATTGTAACGGCATTTTAATTCGAGTCCCGCTAACTCGTTACACTATTTATTAAAACGGTCTCGTGGATAAAAGTGACGTGTGCATAGACAGACAACAGGATGTAGTTAAAAGGATCTGAAATATTCTTATCTAAAATGGAAATCTGTAATAAACTGAATAAAATTAATTAGTCTCTGTTTATAATTAATAAACAGTCGTTCGACTTGGCGGCACATGCAATGCCCTTGAACTTTTCACAAACTCTTGGCACGTACTGCAATCATGAGTCACCTGTATTCCCTCACAACAATAATGCTACAGAGGCTGTTAATATCAATATTTTGATTACAATTTGCTGGGACCGATAGTCATGTGTATTCCTTCAGAACGATTATGCCATAGAGACTTAAAATAAAAATCGGGGGAGTACAAGATTCAATAGCTTGATTATACTTTGCTGGGACCGATAGTCACATCTATTCCCTCAGAACAACGATGGTATAGTGACTGCTAAAATAAAAACGGGGGAATACAGGACTCAATATCTTAATTACACTTTGCTGGGACCGATAGTCACAATTATTCCCTCAGAACAACGATGATATAGTGACTGCTTAAATAAAAACAGCGGAATACAGGATTCAATATTTTAATTACACTTTGCTGGGACCGATAGTCACATTTATTCCCTCAGAACAACGATGATATAGTGACTGCTAAAATAAAAACGGGGGAATACAGGACTCAATATCTTAATTACACTTTGCTGGGACCGATAGTCACAATTATTCCCTCAGAACAACGATGATATAGTGACTGCTTAAATAAAAACAGCGGAATACAGGATTCAATATTTTAATTACACTTTGCTGGGACCGATAGTCACAATTATTCCCTCAGAACAACGATGATATAGTGACTGCTTAAATAAAAACAGCGGAATACAGGATTCAATATTTTAATTACACTTTGCTGGGACCGATAGTCACAATTATTCCCTCAGAACAACGATGATATAGTGACTGCTTAAATAAAAACAGCGGAATACAGGATTCAATATTTTAATTACACTTTGCTGGGACCGATAGTCACAATTATTCCCTCAGAACAACGATGATATAGTGACTGCTAAAATAAAAACGGGGGAATACAGGACTCAATATCTTAATTACACTTTGCTGGGACCGATAGTCACATTTATTCCTCAGAACAATAATGCTATAGAGACTGTTTAAATAAAAATCGGGGGAGTAGAGGAATCGATATCTTGATTACACTTTACTGAGACCGATTGGTGTAATACTACCACGGATCCGAGGCCTTACTTTGAAACGTCTTTCCTCGTTCGTTTCCGGTATCGAAAATCTTTTTGCTTGTATAATTGAAGTGAAACTTCTTTATAAGCGTGATGATTTAAAAATCGATGAAGGCCTTCTGAGGCCGTGAATATCACGCTCTTACGTGATATCACCGTAAAACAGCCTTTAATCGTGTTTTGTACGATGAATAAGTGAGAGTTACGACGGCTCACTTCCCTCTCCCATAGGGGACCTCATGTTTCCTATGTCATCCCATTCTTATATCTCCTGTCATCAGGGCGTAGTATGAACTCTTTATCCCCCCCCCCCATCCTATCCCTTTTATTCCATCCCTTCTATACAATCCCCTCTACCCTATAAGAAAAATGGACATGCAATTTATTCTAACATTTGATACTCGCACTGCCAACTTTCCTGCTTACTGCCCTACGAATGGACGTAAATGAGGTATAACAAAGGGAATAATAATAACATTTACCTATATTTGGTATTTCGTAGGGCATTTTCCCAACTCGATGTCTACCCCTGGTCTAGAGTATGCCGGCATAATGGGTTGTGTTCCGGAATTAGTGACCAGGTTCTAGTTTCTCCTTCAAGGCCGGCAGCACATCGGCAAGACCACTGTGTTCTTGTATTGCTTATGTCTATAGGCTTTTTCTTTTTGAGGCGAGGGAAAATGCTAGTGATTTACACACAAACTGGGTCGTTGCTAGGGAACGACACACGTCAATCGGGGGAGGTATCACTGCAGCAATAGTATGCTCTTGGCAGTGATCCGCCCGCGATCGACTCCGAGGATGCTGCATGCGGGCAAGCAACCACAATACCAAAAACCTCTCCATGTTTTTTTTTTTTATTTTTTTTTGAGCGAAAATGCTATGATTTACACAAACTGTTTCTAGAACACACGTCAATCGGGGAGTATCACTGCAGCAATAGTATGCTCTTGGCAGTGATCCGCCCGCGATCGACTCCGAGGATGCTGCATGCGGGCAAGCAACCACAATACCCACAAAAAACCCCTCCTCCCTGTCGACCCTGCGCTTTAGTTTGTGAAGGAAAGGCTGAGACTTAGAACATAGTTACGCCCAGCCGATCCAGCGCAACAAAGTGCCTGGAGTGTGCCCTGGGAGAACACACCCCACTTCGTTAGACGGGGGTCGATGGTCCCTTGCTTACCTAGCTAGCTATTAAGGGCCCCTCGTAACGGAAAATGTCTATGGGCTACGGTAACCACTTTCCACCGCAGTTGGGCCGTCAGCCTGTCTGCTGTGCTTCAGCAATAAATAAAAAAAAGTTGTTTTTCCAAAATACGTATACAAAAGCACTTCATTAAGCAACACTCGACAAATGTTTTCCTCAATTATTTTTTATCGGTCACATTTGGAAATCTGATGCAACTAGGGTTACCAGATCAATAAATCAAAATGAGAAATAAATCCCGATTTTTGGGGTCAATTCCGGACACACTTTTATATTTATTTATACTCCACTGCGATCAAAGGATTATTAACTGTACATTCGGAACGGGAATCCGTCAATAACAAACTGCGCGTTTTATGTTATTATGATTTACTGCCTTACGATTTGGACTTGTTGTGTTTAGCTATGTTTCTAAGAACCTGTGAATTGCCTGTGTGAACTTCTAATAAAGTTTGTTATAGTTCCAACAGCATTTTAAATTCGTATTCCGCAAAATGTAACAATTGCTATAATGTGAATTATGTCATACCCCAATAAGCGATATTATTCTTTATGTCAATATCGTTATGTGATAAACGGAGCTAAATGTAGAATATTCTAATGCACATACACTCTACACTGTGTGTGTTTGAATGAACGTGGGTGGAAGAGAAGCGCTACCCTCTACCCCGCCAGTTTAACGCAAATCGTAAAAATCCGGATGGCTTGGAATTCCCCTCGAATGCGTTTTTTATTGCACGAGTTCAGCGGACAGGCAATGGCCCATGGAAAGCGGTTACCATCTCCTTTGGACATTTGCAACACCAAAGGTGCTACAAATGCGCTGCTGCTCTCTTAAAGGAGACTTTAACCTGGTCACTAATGCCGGAACACAGCTCATTGTTATTATGGCGACATACTTTAGACCAATGGTGGTAGCCATCAAGTCGGGCAAATGTCCTACCATCTGACTGTGGGTTGTTTTGTCGCCTCTTACGATGATAGGTCGCCCGGCCGCAGCATTAACTTTCTTTTTCCGTTCCTGCATTTCAATATCTCCCCACCAGTTCGAGCCATCCATTTTCTAACATTTATACAAGATTCGACTTTTCGGTTTTTTGTTGCCTATGTAGATATCACTCTTTCTACCCGTGGCACGCTGGTGGAGAGTACAGTCACCTCGCAAATAAAAAAGACGAATATATCCTGAAATGAGTTTTAGAGTTTTAGTAAGTACAAATAAGTTTTTACTTTTATCGTTAATTTTATTTTCTATTATGTTACGGGCAAATACCAATCATAAGGCTATAGATTAATTTGTCGCCTTTTACGACAGGCCGCCCGGCCGGAGGAATTTATATTCTTTCTCCATTCCTGCATGGATAAAGCCCTAAATTACCGTACATGTCCGAAAAATTGCGGACGTGTGGCAACTCTACTTGCAACGTGCACCAAAAATAGAAGCACTGACTCATGATGTTTGGTTAACGTTACGCTGAGATATTGTATGTGTTGCAAAGATAACTAATTAATATCGATAAATAATACGTGTTGCTTCGCTGTGACCTGGTTCTATCATTCTGCTTCGAAATGATTGCTTTGAATTGTGTTTAGCAAACTCTGAAACGAAAAGGGAATTCCATTATAAGTTTTGATTGCTTGTTTAATCATAATAATCGATAGACAAACACATATGCTGTATATTTATTCTCGGAATGCTATGATAAGCTGGAAGTGAGGAGGAACTTACAGTTAGTCATGTATATATTAAAATTGTTACGGAATTTGATCTCTATTTCAGCATTGTCAGAGGTATAAACTTCTATATGCACCCAAAAATTGGGACAGCAAATATAACTGTTTTAGAAATGTTAAAATGTTTTCAGTTGTTATTGCGTTTATTTAATTAACAATAACCTATTACAATCAATTAAAAAATTCAGATTACAGCACCCGGTACAAACTAGTTAGTTTTTATTATGTTTAAAAGTTAAACAGTAAAATATCAGTAAATACTGTGCTATGTTAAAGCATGGTTACACAGTGTCACGTATATGAAAAAATAACGGAATCGATCGTATGGCTATCAAGTAAAACAAGTTCAATCTAGAATAAATTTATATAACAATTTTAAAAATTAATTTTCATGTATAAATCAAAAACATTAAGTTTTCTATTGACAAGGTACATTGTGTTTTTTTATTCCAGCACTGTCGAAAAATGTGGCCGTGTGAAAACGTCACTAATGACGTCATCGTTTTCGATCACACAGCGCTCACAGCGACACATGTCAAGAGGTGGGCGATGTGGGCGTTGACCACAGAGCATTGATTATCTCTTGAAATTGAAAAAGGCGCGATTTTCAAAGTAACCAATGACATTTGTATATTTCATCGTTTAAGACATCATGGGCTTAGGAGGATCCTGGAACCCGATTTCAGCGCCACCTACCGGTTCTAATTGTGAATCTAAACCATCCGAAGACACACTCAAACACACACAAAAATTCATCAAAATCAGTCAAGCCGTTCTCAAGTTATGCGCGTACGTTACATTTCTATGATTCATCATTTTTGTATTTATCAATTAAAATAGGTGGGGTTCCCTTTTAATTATCAATTAAAATTAAAAGGTCAATTAAGTTTAGTGGTGTTCTGGTCACGCAGAAAGAGCTGTGTCTCGAGGACTGACAGTTGTTCTTTGCTGGGTTTGGGTCTTAACAGTTTTGATGATCGGATCCAAAACTATTGAATTTTGGGCGTTTTTGATTACAATATCCTCGCGCATTATTCTTGGTATGAGACGATTTCCATTTGCGAGGATTTATAGTTTATCGAATTTAATTCAGTGGTTGGGTTTATCCAGCGTGTATTCACTGGTTCTGAAAATTGAAAATAGTTGCGAAAACTAGAAAAAACACTAAATATTCACAAGTTAAACCAGTTGCGTTTGTGTTATGGCAAATATACAAAGGTCCATTCTGGAGTCGATCCCAAACACCCAGACCAGACCCAGATATCTAGAATCGAACACAGCGCTTTTGCATTCCAAAGAGCTTACAAAAACGTGCTTACTCCAGGTTTTGAAATACGTTACCATGTGATTCACTTATTTTCCGCAACTTGTTTGTCTTCGATGCCGAGGTTAAAATTAACAAATCCAGACAGCAATATCCATTTACGCTACACTTGTCTGGAGGAACGTAATGTTCCTGCTGTTGTGTTGGTACTCGTTGAAATAGTAAACGACTGGCATGTGTGTCTGATGGCCGAAGATTTAATCCAAGGCGAATATGGCGCGAATAGCTTCAGCTGTATAGATCTTTATTAACGCGGGTTATTCTCGAAAGTTCAACGAATAAAAAAACTACAGTTATATTTGTTTACTATCTATAGCCGTATATCGTATCATATGTATGTATACCGCCTTTGGTAAATTTAATCTGGTTTTTTTCCTGCCACTGGTTGTAAGGAAGAGATCGCTTCTTAGCGATAAAACCGCCCGTTGTGCATATCTATATATATATAAATGAATTGTTGTTCGTTAGTCTCGGTGAACTCAAGAATGGCTGGACTGATTTTGATAATTTTGGTTGTGAATGTTAAGGTTTTTTGACAGTGCAGTATGGGTTGTTGTCTTAGCCTACTAAACTAAAATACATTATACATAATGTCAACACTGATATACTGAAAACTTAATAAAAAATGGTGTAAGAATGTAAAACTGATTTCTAACATTAAAAAATATATATCTAGTAAAATCACGGTTTAACTGTCTTCCCTGATTAACCAAAAAACAGTGAATTATTTGTGGAAATCCAGGGAAAGCTTAAAAGGTGAAATGTGAAAAATATGGAAAAAATGCTTGGAGTATAAATACAACAATTTCTTTCCCTTAGAGACTATTCCTACCTGTCGAACATTTGATGACCGTCCTGTCGTTTAGAAATCAATTAAATTAAGTCAGCTACTTTAGAATATTTTAAGCTATAAGTTTTTCTGTAATAGTGTACAATAAAGTGTCACTTCTGCCTGTCTTTCTCTCTCTCTCTCTCTCTTTTTCTCTTTCTCTCTCCTCTTTATCTACTCTGCAAATATTTATTTCGAAGCCAATATATTCTTTATATAATAAGTTATTTGTTGTTATTAACGTTCACTTTATATTTGATGGCCGTATTTTGTATTGTGCTGTTGAAACAATATATATTTTTTGTACGCAACTGAATATTATTAGTATGCAATTATTTATTAATAAAAAAGTCAGTGAAAAAAGGTTTAAATCTATAATACGTAAATATCTCAAAAAATATTGATTTTTCTTTAATGTCTGCACCTGTCAATGTAATGTCAGCACCATAGTTCGCAAGTTAGGCGAAAAAAATATTTGTCCCCCAGGTCTATATTTATCGCAATTTTGCTGCACTATTATGTAGATAGATAGATAGATAGATAACACTTTATTGTACACCATTACAGAAAACACAAATTAACTTATAGCCTAAAAATATTCTATATGTGCACAATGGGCGGTCTTATCGCCAAGAAGCGATCTCTTCCAGACAACCCGAGGCAGGAATAAAAACATATTAAATTGGTCAAAGGTGGTATACATAAATATTAGAGGATATGCAGCTACTTACACAAATTTTATACTAAATAGACATATACAAATACTCCTATTGATATTACATACATAAATATATACATACATAAATATATAGATACATATATTATTATATATACACATACATAAACATACGTAGAAATATCAGACATCACTAAGTTGTAGGTAGGTAGTGCTTTTTTGTCATATTCTTAAATATTGTTAGAGATTTAGCTTGTCTAATAGTAACAGGTAACTCATTCCAGAGTCGAATAGCCTGTACAGTAAAAGAATTGTTGAAAAAAGATGAATAATTGTGTAGCAGCATATAAAATATATATTTAAGTGATAACTTCTTATGGGAGGGTAAACCGCTTCGTTACGAACTCGTTACGGCGCCAGTCTGTCTGGCTTCCCTTTCTCTCACGCATAAGGCTGCGGTAGGCAGGTTCCTCTCTCTCACTCAACTCATAGCTCTAGTCTTATTTATTACAATGTTCATATTCAAGAATTGTAACTAAGAATAAAGTATATTGTATAATCAATAAAAGATTTTATTAATAAATAACCTTTCCTTACATTATCATATTAATATACATAAGATTGAAGTAATAACCTAAGCTTTTCTCAAAACAATTTAAATATTAAATAATTCAACTTAGATTAGTTTAAGTTATCACTTCTGTCGAGCATCCTCAGACGCACACGTTTTTTTAACCATATAGACCTAGGGATTTTTAAAAAAATAGATTTGACCATACATAGATATGTAGTCATGACGGTTTGACAACGGTTCCATTATTCCCCGCATGGTTACAGAAACAGAGAATCTGTATCTTTAATTTAACTTTAATTATAAAATGTCGTTTATGAAACGCGTGCCAAAATGCAATATTATGGTTAATTCACAGCACTATTCAATTTTTGAAATCTATTTGACGGATGCAATATTGTCATAATGTGTCACGCGAATAAAATTAATGTAAATCACAAATAATATGATTATCTTACATAAAATTATTACAAAAACGCAATATCATCTTAATAAATCTAATAGCTCACATTTAAGCAAGCCGAATCGGTTGCTTTTGAACGTCGTTCAGAACGACGTATATGAATGTCGTTGAATGTAATAATTACACAATATTTATAAATTGACAAGCTTGTAGAGCAGGTTTCCAAACTTTTTCAGTTCGCGGTGCACTTACAGGTTTAGTACATTGTCTCGGCGCCCTAGCTAGTGAAATAGCGTATAATGATACTAAGGGATTCTGGCTGGAGGATGACGTCGCCGGGGATGCAGTCCCCCGACATTGAGGGAGGCCTCGTGAGGGTAGCCCACGCCTACTAGGGCACGCGGAGAAGCGCAGCCTAATACCCGTAGCCCTGGCAAAAGGCGCAGGACGGAACACCCAGGGGTTTTAGTGGGTATCCCTAACTGGGCAGTGGCAATAGCGTGGCACCAGTCGTGACTGAAGACGCTAGTGCCATCCCCGATCTGGCGAATCCCACACTCACACGGGTCGCGAACATCCCCCCAGGCTTCTGTGCCTGTCGCGGCTTAGTCCTCAAATGGATTTCCCCTGGCCAAAAAAAGGGTATAATGAAACTATGTAGATATGCCAAAAAATTGAAATATCCACAATATGAAATTGAATTTTTATTATTATTGTATATTACCCATAACACAAGCGTAACTTGCTTATTTTGGGGATATACAATATGTGTGTTTGTCTGCCGATTATACAAAATCGTAAAAAAAAATTACTACTAATCGCGAAAACTTAAGAAATATACAATAATTATTATCGCTTAAACTTAAAGTACTTAAATAAAATTATGCGCTCGTGGTGGTAAATCAAATAGGCTACTTTAAAGTAATTAATAACCAAAAAAAATTGTAAATAATCAAAATGAACAAGTTGGTATAGCGGTAGGCTAAATAATGTGTGTGTGTATTATTTTGAGTATTTATATATATATGGCCTTTTGCCTGCACCACCTACATCGCCTGATTCGAATTTCTTTAATTTAGGTTACCTGAGAGATCACTGAGCGAAAGGCCGCTGTTGTATTGCCTAGACAATATTGTAAATATGGTCTGTTGTTGTAATTTTATATTTTGGCGTGCAATACTGTCTCAATTTATTGTAACATGTCTCCGCAACCCTATTAGTTAGTTAGAGCACTATGCCACCCGCAAGAAGAGTGGAATCAATACGTTTACAAAACGTAAGACGGCAACTTTAATAGAATATGCCTTCCGTGTTTGTGTAAGAATGCAACACTCGACCGTGTCGGGGCCACACGAGCGTCGTCCATAATAGCGCTTTTATCGCACCACTGTTTGCAATATCAAATATACCGATGTAACTGTTAGCTTATTATTTCGACAATTACATATGTTACAGCTTCCTTGTCACCGTTCATTCGCTATTAGTATAGAAAGTTGGCAAACAGACAAGCCTTTATCTGTTCAAGAACGGAAAAAGAATACAATGTCTGCGACCGGCTCGCCCTTTTATTTTTGAGGCGGGGGAAATGCATTTTGCACACCACCGGGTCGTTAGCTAGGGATTGGATCAAAGCCATGAAAGGAAGCCACACCAGAGTCAATCGTCGGTATTTGTTTAAACTGGAATACTCAATACTCCAACAAAACCACCCTCCTCCCATGTGTCCCGCGCTTATGGCAGGAAGAGCGTGAGACTTAGAACGTAGTTACGCCCACGCTGATCCTAGCGCATCAGTGCTTGAGAATGCCCAGGAAGGCAAACTCACTTCATCAATAGGAGGATGACTCCTCCGCTCCCTAGATGCTGGAGGGCAACGACCATGCGGCCTGTCTTGTAGGGTTTATGTATTTACCGGTCTGGATGACTACTGCTGGTCCAAAGTATGACACCGTAACAACCTTAAGTTGTGTTCCAGCATTAGTGGCCCGATTCGAGTCTTACTTTAGAGAGCGGCAGGACAATGTTATTTTTTTATTTTATTGTATAAGTAGTAGACAGCAGACGGCCCACTTGATGATGTACCATCGCCTATGAACATTTGCAACACCAAAGGTGCTACAATTGCGCTGCTCGCTGCAGTCGGGTAAATGCCCTACCACCTGGCTGTGGGTTGTTTCGTCGCCTCTTACGACGGACCAGCCGACCGCATGAAATTGTATTCTTTGGTGATATAAATGTCCATAGGTGATGATAAGTATTATCCATCAGGTGGGATGCCTGTCTTCAGAACTCATGCAATAAAAAAAATATATATCAGAGCTATGAAAGTCAAATAAGCAAGTGAGGTGTGTAAGATTAAGCGTAAATGGCGCTCTGTTGTTCGTGCCTACCCCGCAAGGGACCTGGCGTGAAGTTATGTATATATATCAGAGAGTTCATCTATTGGAGTCACTTTTAACAAAGATCAAAAATCGGAATAGGGTCAATGATTCCTTTTCGAAATGCCTTTTGTAATTATTTCATTAATATTAATGTATTCAGTGTTCAGATGTCATTTGAGAATTTGATTATCTGTTTATCTGCCCTCGCCCTAAAAGATGGGTTCATATTAAAATTTTAGAGGTAAACGAACTATGCTGATTTAAAGGTATTAATCTATTCTAATAATTCTATCGTATTGTATCACAATACAAACGAAATTTTAAGTATACTTAAGACGAAATAAATAATTTAGACAATTGAAAACCCGGCTGCAAAAAAACAATTTAGAAGTAATGCATAAAAGACCGAAACGAAATTGACAATAGATAATAAAATTTAAATAAACTATAAAAAATAAAACTAAACTTTGATTTAACAGACTATAAAAGCCAAGTTGATATCGCATTGAGCTTAGTAGCTAGCGGAACCTATTCATTTTCTTGCAGCTTATAATTTGCATTTGGGTCCCGCCTGCTACTGAACTGAATGCGGAGATTTAACTTAGGCTTTCAGCTCATAATATATTCTGTTAAACCGAAGTACACTATATTTTTTTGTAGTGTATTTCAATATTTTTTTCCGATTCGAATCTTGTTTGGGTCTTTTTAGCGAATTACTTTTAAATTGTCTTTTTTGCAGTCCGGCTTTTGATTTTTTCTTTCAAAATCATGGGCCATGAAAGTGGTCTGGACTTGGGAGGGCTTGCGTGAGGCCATGAGAAGGCCACATGTAAAGCTTCTTGACAAATTTAATGTAAAGGAGGCGTGACACTGGCCGGCGAATATCCCTGCCTACACCTTATACACTAATGCACCCAAGGCCAAGCCCCGGCCAGTGTAGGAGTATTGTAGGAAGTGAGAACAAAAAGTACTGGGCTATTGGGGTGAACTGCTAATGGTGCTAGGGGTCTGGGAACGTGGGACTATGGCTTCTGCCCGTCGCAATCTTCAGGGGTCGTGAAAATGGGCAGACGGTGACTCGCCACTCCTGATTTTTTTTTTTTAATTTATCGTTTTAGGGTCCCGGTACACTCTTATAAACAAATACTTTGTTTCTTATTATACTCGTATATAAATCGGGCAAAATTAGAGATGATTGATTGCATGCCAAAGAAAACAGACAAAGGAAAATTACAGTTTACGTAAGCGGTTCAATTCTTCAGGAGAATTTTGAGCATGTAGAATATAGCGAACTCATTCGTTTCACATATGATTGGGCTACGGATATTTACAACTATTTTAAATTTCATATAATGGATTGAGGTCCGACACAAACTTATCCCATTTTTACGCTCTGAAAAACTTTTTAAACCAATTTGTTACTCCTAATTAAACTAAAACATATAATTTATGTATATTTTGTAATCCCCTTTATTTGATACCCTACTCAACAGGATCGATTATTGAAGTGATAACTTCTTATGGGAGGGTAAACAGCTTCGTTACGTACGCGTTACGGCGCCAGTCTGTCTGGCTTCCGTTTCTCTCGCGCATACGGCAGCGGTAGGAAGGCTCCTCCTCTCTCACTCTAACCCACGCGCTATATACATAAAATTTAAGTAATAATCTAAATTTTCTCAAGTGAAACAATTTCAATATTAAATAGTTCAACTTAGATTAGTTTAAGTATCACTTCTGTCGAGCGTCCCGAGACGCACACGTTTTTTTTGGCATTTTGTTTTTTTCCAAAACCTAACTATCACTTGGGTTTTTAAGGTGAATGTGACGATACCTGAACTATAGAAATCTATCGAGCCGTTTGGAAAATATGAGATAATAAAAAATTTACAAACATACAAGATATGCACGAAAAACTTATCGCTTGGCAGTCGAGTGACAGTTTTTAACCTTTAAAAAATGATTGTATCCAAATAAATAACTTTATTCTACCAATCTCCAATGTATTTCAAAAGATACCACGTTATTCGTTTAATTTTTTTGACAGTCAAAAACAGACTTTAATTATCAAGATAACACATTACAGAAGCAAAGGAATTAGAATGAAATAGAACGGAACGAAACGGAACGGATGTATAAATAATATTTTCATTAAAAGTTTTAATTGAAATTTTCTATAAAAACTTCTTGCGTGCTAGAACGGTTTGGTTGCAGCATCTATGATTGCAGAGTCTATAACGAATTACTTTTCTTATCTGTTGGCAATCCTTAGTTATTCTTCTTAAAATATTCTTAAATACACAGGGTAAATCTATGGGACACGCCAACATAAGATATTTTTATTTTTTTACTTGTAACACTGTCTTTGCTTGCACAACTTAACTCCGTTGGCTCAGCGCCCCAAAATGTGTCTTGGCCTCCGAAACGAGAACACGCCACCTGTTCCTGTCCTGTGCGATTTCTTGCCAGTTAAAGGCTTGAAACTCACACAAGACAGCCTCCAATCTGTCCCTCCACCGGTACTTGGGGCGACCGACCGGACGTCGCTCATCCGATCGCCCCAAATAGGCCCTTTTCACTTTTCACACTTCGATCCTCTTCCATCCGTTCCACGTGACCGAGCCAACAAAGTCGGTGAGATTTTATTTCTCCTAGTATGTTAGGCTCGGCCACGAGGTTTTCAATTTCGACGTTGGTTTGAACCCTCCAGCTGCCATCGTTTCTCGTCGTTGGACCCAAAATCTTGCGGAGAACCTTTCGTTCAGCCACTAATAGCTGGTTCTCTTCTTTTCGAGTAAACGTCCAGGCTTCGCAACCGTACATCAGGATGGGCCGTATGACGGTTTTGTAAATCCTGATTTTGGTTCTCCTGCTCAGATGCCGGGACACCATTACCTTATGTAAGGCTGCGCAGCACCTCAGGGCGTTTTGAATACGTATGTGTATTTCATCCTCTCGGGTGTTCGTATCGGTAACTGTGCAGCCCAGATATTTAAATTTGGCTACCCCCTTATATTGAGCATTTCCAAGATGAAGGTCCTCGCGTATAATGTGAGTATTCCTGTACCGTTTCATGTGAAGATACTCGGTCTTATCGTGGTTGACTTTGAGTCCAACCTTCTTTGCGTCTTCCTCTAAATCCTAGCTGCTTCTGCGACTTGTTTACGGCTTTCCCCTAATAGGGCTAGATCATCCGCGTACCCTATCACCTTATGCTTTCCATTCCGTTGTAATCCATTTCCGTTCGTTGCTTGCACACGTATTCCCATTTCAGAGTGATTTATTATAAGCTTCCACTACTAACAGTGTTTAACTTTTATACCTACAACGAACAGAGTATCGCCCACTTCATCAGGGTAAAATAAATATTACATGCGCGTGAGCTGGGCACAAATCCATATATATATATATATTATATATATATATATATATATATATATATAATATATATATATATTCTTTCCACACTCTTCTATTCTGACATACATCTTCTGTCACACTACAAATCATAATATCATCCTTCACGTGACTTTCATCCCTCTTCATTATATATGCCCATACCAATTTAGTCTTCTTCCTCTCAACTTTTAGTCACGGGTGCAACTTTCAAGCTCCCTTTCCCCTATACTCATTTCTCACCTTATCCATTCTCGTAACCACACATCCATTTAGCATTCTCATCTATGCTCAGCTATTATATATATATATATATATATACGTTGATCGTTAAAATTACATTTCTTGCGACGCCCCTAAAACCTTCCTTTTATGAAAACACTGGATTTTTTTTATAATTTTTCAGTCAAGACAACACGTGCCTCAAGACGAGTCAGTTAATTTTGGGTAATATCATGTTTTTTCAGGAACTTCTTCATACTTAGAAGTAATAATTATTTTAAGATTGGAAAGTTTTAACAATGAAATACTTCCGTATTATCATTCTCAGTGATGAATTTCAAATTATAGTTTCAGAAAAAGTTTAAAATTCTTCGTGATTCAAGTTTATCTTTCAATTTTTCTTATATTTTTAGTTTAATTTGAATCGTCTTGAGGCACGTGATGTCTTGACTTGAAAAAAAATCCAGTGTTTTTTCATTAAAAGGAAGCTTTTTAGGGAGCGTCGCAAGAATTTAATTTTTAACAACCACTCTTATATATATAAATATATATATAGATGAGACAGATATGTATGATATGAATATATTTGTACATTGATAGAGACACGTGAATTGTCAGAAATTCAACATTGACACACATCTTACTAATGACATCTATATTGTATTATTAGTAGCTAATTTAAATTTCATCAGTAGCTTATTTAAAAACGTGATCACTAAGGTTCACGCTGGCCTGAAGGACTTGACATGCAAGACCTTCATTTGCGTTGTATGACAGCACCCAGTCATGGGTCTCCTACCCGTGCGCAGGTTTGTCGATAGCTCATGATCTCACGCGTCGATGGTATGATATAGAAATTACTTCATAAATTCAACGCTTGTTCACAATCTATGTAGCTTCGGCGTTTTGCAAGTTCATAAAAAATATGTCAGTTTGGTTTGATTGTCAACTTTATATTACAAGAAATATTACGAGCTACAGGATTCGAATTAAAACGCCATTGGAATTACTATAGAATTTATTAGGACTATACAAACACGTATAACATAGGTACAAATATAACTAGACACTACTAGTAAAACGGCACGCTTCAATAACACGCGCAAAGTCCGTCACTATATCGCTCATCGAATGTACATCTTGCTCGTATCGTAATCCTCGCTTGACTGCTTCACCAAATTCGGGCATCATTTTAAACTAAACTGTACACTACAACAAAGACCGCGTGACTGAGGTTGCCGAGAAACCGTAATCTGCACACCTGTGACGGGTAAACAAGTACAATAACAATAGGCTATTGTCTAATCGCAAATTTTAAACACGAAGTAAACAAAATAATTGCAAATGCGGGGAAAGTTAATAAATCAGGTTTACGGCAGGCAGGTGTGCATCCACTGTTTGTTGGCATGTAACGATACTTAAAAATTCCACTTTGTAGCGCCTTAGGAAGACCTAGTTATGATGACGTATTGTTTTTCAGTAACTGATGTTTGGGAGTAAACAGGACCAACGTGTCCTCGAAAGCTCGTCTCGAAAGTTTTTGGGTAAGGACGAATTCCTCGTGTTTCGAGGCCTTTGCTTAATAAGCTTTAAATTACACGTGACTGGAAATATTAATTAAGATATTTGTTTATTTGTAAATTTTCAGTCCTTCTGGACTCAAGGCAACTTTGTATTGTTTTGGCTTCAGTTACTTAGTTTTATAGGAACTCCTAAGTTTTCAATTTGGAGTAGGTCTGTCTGACATATCCGTGCAGGAACGGAGAATACACTTCCTGCGGTCGGGCCATCTATAAGAGGCGACAAAACAACCCACCGCCAGGTGGTAGGGCATTTGCCCGACTGGATGGCTACCACCCCTGGTCTAAAGCATGTCGTCATAACAACCTTGAGTTGTGTTCCGGCATTAGTGACCAGGTTCCAGTTTCCCTTAAGAGAGCAGCAGCGCATTTGTAGCACCTTTGGTGTTGCAAATGTGCATAGGGGATGGTAACCGCTTTCCGTCAAGTGGACCGTCTGCCTGTCTGCTGAAATCCTGCAATAAAAAAAATTAAAAAATAGAAATCACAGCAATCAAATATTTGTTTAATTATAATTAAACTAATTGTTCGTGTAATATATCTAAAATATGCAATTAAACAGTACCAGCCTACCACTCGTACACAGCCTAAATATTTAACAAAATCAAAACTGTTCCGATTTGATCTATTATTGCATATTTTCCGAAATAACTATTTTGATGAACATAACATAGAAATTAAATTATATTTGTTTATTTTTAAACTATTATTTATCGTATATCCCAATTAATATTGTTACACGCCGACAAAGTGAATGCACACCTACAGTTTATTACCTTTCCTGCATTTGGACGTCTTTTGTTTACTTTGTGTTTAAAATTTGTAATTAAGAAAAACATCGTATTGTTATTGTACTCGTTTATGACCGCAGGTGTGCAGATTACGTTTTCTTGGAAATTTCAACCCACGCGTCAGTGTTGTATTATATAGCTTAGAAAAAAACAATGTCCGAACGGAGGGGTGAGGCAGTCAAGCGACGATTACGATACGAGCAAAACGTTTACATTCAATGAGCAATATAGTGACGGACTTTGCGCGTGTTATTGAATGAATATAGTATTCTACAGTAATTCCAACGGCATTCTAATTAGAGTCCCGCGCTCGTAAAAATATTATAAATGTGAAAGTAGCTCTGTCTATCTGTCTGACTGTTCCGTTTTGACGGAAAAACTACTGGACCAATTTGGCTGAAGCTGATGCACAGGATACTTTTTATCCCGAAAAATGGGATATTTTGCGATATAAAATTTTAAAAAAGTGCGTCGGGGTCTCCGTCGTTTATAGTCTATTCCAATTGTATTGTAAATGTAAATAGCTTCAGTTTACAGACACGGCATGTTCAGAACTATATAATACTAGCTGTTCTGGCGGACGTTGTCCTGCCCTAAAGAAATAAAATTTCAAACCCGATTGCAGCGCCACCTACCGGGTCCAATTGTGAATTTGAATCATTCTTGAATTTATCTTAACAACAACAAAACTGAACAAACAATTTCATGGAAAGAGTATATATATGTATATATAAAAATCAATGCCACTTTTCGTTGTAATTTTATAACTTGAGAACGACTCTACCGATTTTGATAAATTTTTGTGTGTGTGTTTGAGTGAATTCCCGGGCGGCTTAGATTTGCAATTAGAACCGGTAGATGGCGCTGAGATCGGGTTCTAGGATCCTTCTAATCACCGGGAGGGATTTTGGTGATTTGAAAGAAAGAAAATAATTTTATTTGGACAAATTATAACACACACAGTATAATTACTTAAAAATTAAAACGAAAACAATATAATTTTGTCCCAAAAGGGGCATCAGACTCAGCATAATGCCGGTCGGTTAAAACCAGCGCTGATCTTCCGCTGTGCCCTTAAGGTATAGTCACGGTAGACATTACATCATTGTAATGCATAAAACTAGAATACTAAACTATATATATACATACATACATAGTACATACACTTAAGGTAGAACTAGGGGAACTCATTATCAGGGATAAATACAATAGTGTTAAATATACGTTCTTAAAAATGAAATAAAATAACAAACAAAATTAAAATACAATTAAACTAAATTAAATACCACTTGTATCATGTTTTAGGTCGCGCTGTGATTTTGTTTTTGTGTGTTTGAGCGGGTTCCCGTATGGTTTAGATTCACAATTAGAACCGGTAGGTGGCGCTGTGTTCGGGTTCTAGAATCATCCTAATCACCTGGAACGTTTATGGTGATTTTGTTTTTGTGTGTTTGAGCGGGTTCCCGTATGGTTTAGATTCACAATTAGAACCGGTAGGTGGCGCTGTGTTCGGGTTCTAGAATCATCCTAATCACCTGGAACGTTTATGGTGATTTTGTTTTTGTGTGTTTGAGCGGGTTCCCGTATGGTTTAGATTCACAATTAGAACCGGTAGGTGGCGCTGTGTTCGGGTTCTAGAATCATCCTAATCACCTGGAACGTTTATGGTGATTTTGTTTTTGTGTGTTTGAGCGGGTTCCCGTATGGTTTAGATTCACAATTAGAACCGGTAGGTGGCGCTGTGTTCGGGTTCTAGAATCATCCTAATCACCTGGAACGTTTATGGTGATTTTGTTTTTGTGTGTTTGAGCGGGTTCCCGTATGGTTTAGATTCACAATTAGAACCGGTAGGTGGCGCTGTGTTCGGGTTCTAGAATCATCCTAATCACCTGGAACGTTTATGGTGATTTTGTTTTTGTGTGTTTGAGCGGGTTCCCGTATGGTTTAGATTCACAATTAGAACCGGTAGGTGGCGCTGTGTTCGGGTTCTAGAATCATCCTAATCACCTGGAACGTTTATGGTGATTTTGTTTTTGTGTGTTTGAGCGGTTCCCGTATGGTTTAGATTCACAATTAGAACCGGTAGGTGGCGCTGTGTTCGGGTTCTAGAATCATCCTAATCACCTGGAACGTTTATGGTGATTTTGCATTTGTTTCATGAAACAAAGTCTTTTAGGAATTCAGAATATATGGCGGTACGAAGTTCCCCGGGTCAGCTAGTATAATAATATATATAGATTTAGTATATTTTTAATATTTAATTTTATTCGTTTTAAGTTAGCTTTAGGTTACGTACTTTATGTTACGTGCAATTTATTATAAGAAGACTTAAAATGGTAAGTAATATGCCAGTTTATATAACTGCAATAGTGGATATTTCCATATTTAACCTGAGCTACCTACAGATTTATATGGTGAACTTAATTAATTAATATTTTATGAGGCTTCCGTTGCACAAACTCAACGACGTAAGTGACTTAGGTAGTAACTATTTGCATATAATAATATTGTGCTAACAAGGGAACATGAGTTTATTATTGCGTATGAATCTCGATTTAAATCTGATATTAGACGGATCAACAAAATTGATTCAATTTGGTTGAAAGACGAATTGAAAGGAAACGAGACATTCAATTAATTGAAGAACTCAATTGTCGCCCATGGACATCTGCAACACTAAGGGAGCCGCTGCGTTGCCTACCTCGTCCAGACTTAAAATCATCTATCTTTGTATCTGTTTTGACTTTAAATATAGCCCCATATTGTAGCGCTCTGCAAAAACCGCGGGAGGGGTGGAGAGAGAGAGAGATAACACTTTATTGCACACCAACATATTCAATTATAAAAACACCATATTTACAATATTTTCTAGGCAATACAATAAGCGGCCTTATCGCTCAAAGCGATCTCTTCCAGGCAACCGAAATGAAAGAAATTGAATAAGGCGAAATAGGTGGTGCAGAAAAAAGGCAATAGATACATAAATACGCAAATTAATTCGATAAATAAATATACAAATACATACATATATGCATAGTCATACATAGGTGTGCGCGACGTATTATCCCCGCAATTGCTAATGCGCTGGAACCTTGTCAAATTAACATTCACATGACGTCATCCGCAACTCGATATGTACGGGTGCTCGCCAGCCAGTGACGCTAACATTACTGAGTGTTCGGCAACGGTTACGTCATCGAAATGGCGGGCAGGCGCAATAGCAATTTGCGAGGATAATATAATGGATGACTTCCAGGTGTCGAGGAAGTGTGAATGATGTCCCAATCGCCAGCGAGCTGCGAGATAGTAACAAGCCGTCTTTCTATTCACCTCTAACCTTCGATCTATAAAGTATAGTTCTTAAATATACAGCCTTGAATTACAAATTTATAAATCAAGAAAATTAGAGATGCAAACCACACATGCACCTGATGTTTATATTGTTATAATAATAGAAACAGTCTTGATTATGGCCTGGTTTACTATGTCCCTCATCATGCAATTGGGTCGAGTAGTTACATGTTAATACTACTTATTATTTATTAATGTGGTATTAAGAAACACGAATTAGAATAGTTATTATTTATATGTTATTCAGTTCGCCAATGTCAGGCAAAGGTACTATGTCAATACAGCCTTGTCAGATGTATTATTTATAAGTATCAGCTTAACTAAATCTTGCCACCAAATAACGGAGCCATTAGAAGATTGTTATTGCTAGACTGGTTACTGAAAAATGTCAGTCGAAACTTTTTATTTTGTTCAATATTGACCTAATGAAAATTAAATAGACATTTTATGTAATTTGTATATTTTTTCTTTTTGTAATTATCTGTTTGAGCCAATTATTATTTTTATTATATAGATTATTATCTTATCGTGGGGGCCACAGGTGCAAGAGGTCAGTCGGAAAGTGTTTGCGTCGGCTGCTAGTTTGCGGCGCTTACGGAACTTTTTACCGTGTACCACCAAGATCTCACTTGCTCAGTCTCTTCTCCTTCCCATCCTCGACTACGCTGATGTCAGCTATCTTGATCTCGCAGAATATCAACTTGATAAACTTGAGCGGCTTCAAAACTTTTGCATACATTTCATATTTGGGCTACGCAAATATGATCATATATCTGAATTTCGCATTAAACTCAAGTGGCTTCCCATCCGCCTTCGCCGGAATGCACATATACTATCTCTTCTTCACAACATTTTGTTTAATCCTAAGTCCCCAGCTTATCTCAAGGAACGCTTTCAGTTTCTTAATTGCAGTGATTCAAGATTCTTAAGATTGTCAGAGAATTTGAAACTGAAAACGCCTGTAAACAGAACAAGTTTTTACAACAAGTCTTTTACCATCCAGGCCATTCAACTATGGAATGCATTACCTCTAAACATCAAGCAGACACGATCATTACCTTCTTTTAACAGATTAGTTAAAGATTACTATCTCAAGCTATAGTGTTATTGTTTACTTTTGTATGTATATAATATAATATGTGTATTTATTTTAGTATATATATCATATTACTATTTATTTTTATTATTATTATTTTTTATTAATAAATGAAATTATTGTACGAGTGCTAGTTTAGCAACTACCGACTTTTGTTGTCCTTCCTATACTCTATCCAAAGGTTGTCTGGAAGAAATCGCCGTGGGCGATAAGACCGCCGATTGTACTTTTATTTAATGTTCTTGAATTTATGTAGCATCTTTGTACAATAAAGTATATTCTATTCTATTCTATTCTATTCTATTATTTTTTAGTGGAAACTTGATTGATATATGTATTATTTTTGTGTTTTATATTTAAGAATATTAATCATGGTATTTTTCCCAAACAAATTAAATAAACAAAAAATAGTACTCAAATCTTCAAAGATACATAACTCCAGTAAGCGAGCTCCAAGTCTGTATCTATCTAACTTCTATTCTATTCTATTTTTGGTTACAATGGCGCCATCGCAGAGGCATTGATTTTGCCAATGACACAGTATTGAGTACAGTGTTCCTTCACAACAAACAAACCCTTCTGTAATCCTATGGACAAAACACACATGTATTATGTTAGGCTACCTACATTCTAAGTGAATATTATTAAGCATTAAAAATTTACATAAAATATATCATTATTATTTATAGTTAGTTAAGAATTAACACTGACAGGGCGGGGGATAACAAAAATATTTATGTGCCAGTCAACTGACAGATGGATTTTTATTTTTTTATTGCATGATCAAATAACAGACGAGCGTGCATGACAAGAACTATGAATGTCAAAGAAGCAAGTGAGGTGTGTACGAATAAGCCTAAATGGCGCTCTGTTGTTCGTGCCTACCCCGCAAGGGACCTGGCGTGAAGTTATGTATGTATGTATGTGTCAAATATCCGTAGTCTTTAAAATTTACGTTAAATCAGTCTCGTTCAAATCAAAATTTATTCATTCAATATTGAGCAGAGATAAGTTACAAACAAACAAAACGGACAAAGATACGATTTCAATTCGATTCGATCGTCATTTTGAGTTACAAACCGGGGCCCAAGCTATCCACGGTAAAAACATATTCTCTGTGACTTGTTGAGGATGTATACAGTATGTACTGTTAGTGCGGGATTGATATAACAAAACACATACAGGTATGACAACTGTTTTATTTGAATTCAGAATGAAAAATGCCGAATTAAAATATGTACAATTAACTACAAGTTATAACTCCAGCACGATAATTAGACTCCTTAGAGAGCTACTATGATATATGTGTGTCATTCCGACCAAAGTCGAAATGAGAACGAACTATAATAACATCACTTCGCCCGCTTTTATATCCGATCAATAAACGCAACTACCCGCAAATATTACAATAATATTTTTTTTTTATTCAGCATTTATAGCAGGAGCTCAGCGATGGCCTACTTGATCGAAAGCGGTTAACATAACTTATGGACATTTACAACACCTAAGGTGATGACCCCAGGGGGTGCCGCCCTGGACTCTACTCCGTCGAGGAAGCGGTACAAGGGGACGCGTCCCCGGGGCCCCGAGCCGCCACTGTCACATCCCCTTTCACTCCGTGACAGTGGTGTCCCACCTCTCCGCCTCCAAATCCCAATGCCTTCCCTTCCTTCCCAAACCTCCTCCCCAAACACCCATCCCTTCCGTTGCGACCGCCAGCGTCGAGATTTTCTCCGCTGGCCGTCGAGGACGGCGGTGGTGATGTCCACCCCACCACCGTCGGCCTAACCGGCGACCTACCCTCCCCCGCTCCGTCCGCCGACGCTGCTGTGTGCGCGAGGCGGCGGGGAAAAGGGGAGGAAGGAGAGGGGGAGGGGTGTTGGCGCAGGAGCAATCCTTCGCAGCCTCCCCTCCCCCTATCGCGAGGCCCCCCCCGCCGCTGACGCTGCTGAGTGCGCGAGGCGGCGGGGGGGCGGGGTGGAAGGAGAGGGGGGAGGGGTGTTGGCGCAGGAGCAATCCTTCGCAGCCTGCCCTCCCCCGTCGCGAAGCCCCCCCCCGCCGCTGACGCTGCTGAGAGCGCGAGGCGGCGGGGGGGAGAAAGGAGAGGGAGGGGTGATGGCGCAGGAGCAATCCTTCGCAGCCTCCCCCTCCCCCCTATCGCGATGCCCCCCCCCCCCCCGCCGCTGACGCTGCTGAGTGCGCGAGGCGGCGGGGGAGGAGGAAGGAGAGGGAGGGGTGATGGCGCAGGAGTAATCCTCGCAGCCTCCCCCTCCCGGCGGCAGCGGGCGTCGAGGTCTGGGGGATCCACATAGACCTCCGCCCGCACTAATGCCGCGAGAGGGCGCGAGAGGCAGCCGCGCGTCCCTCTCAGGGCCGGGGAAACGTCACTCCCCGGCCCGCACACAGGAGAGGCCGCCTCTGTTTACGAGGCGGCCGGCCGCTGCCGGGGTTGCGGGTTAAGCTCACGCATGTACCGCGACCCCGGCGCTAAGCGGAAGGAAGGCTCCCATGGGGTTTTAGTGGGTATACCGGCAGCCGGTCGTATTGAACCGGCGTCGGGGAGCCCCACACACCGGCCGCGCATGATCCCCCGCGCGGCTGACGGTGCGGCAACGCATTTCCCCATGTAAAAAAAAAAAAAAAAAAAAAACCTAAGGTGCTACAAATGCGCTGCTGCTCTCTTAACGGAGACGGTAACCTGGTCACAAATGCCGAAACACAACTCAAGGTTCTTACGGCGACATACTTTAGACTGGAGGTGGTACCCATCCAGTCGGGCAAATGCCCCACCACCTGGCACATAATAGTAATAAGTGCCACTTTTTGGAACAAAGCCACCTATATAACATATAAGTGTCACCCTAGTATACAGAATGCAAGTTAAGACGCAGTTCGCGATGAGGGATACAAAATTAATTTCCTAAAGTAAGATAATCGTGTGCGTTCCGAAACTATAACAAGGTAACCGTGACTCGTATGCAGCTATCTAAACGCCTTCTTGGCTCAGATGCATTTCCGACCTGGTTTCAAAACGACTCCGCGTAATGAAGCGTAGTGTAGTATGTTTACAACACATCGAAATGACTCTTTGGACAATGTTACAAGGTTGTTGAACGTCGCGTCACTTTGACCATAGTAGGGACACAAAGCATACTGTGCACCCCATTTAATGCATTAATGGGGTAGTTGACACATATCGCAATAAAGATTGAAACAATGTTCATATAAAAAAGCGGACGTTCAATACAATGTCATCATTATCTTGATCATGACTTTAAAATATCGAATGAAAGAATATGCTTTATTGTGTTTTAAAGATATAATTAACAGAAATAAAATTTCTTACAGACAACCTTTGGATGGACCAAAAATTTGATAAGAACCGAAGTATGTTGTATCATTCTCATTACCGATTCAGTATCTTATAAATACATACATGATATAATATACATAAATTAATAAAAAAATATACTAATACGATTAAATGACCGATATCTAAATAAAATATTATAAAATACACTTTAATAAATAAATAGAAAACTAGAAAAATATGACAATGACTGCTGCATCTTTATTTTTAGCTATTTTGAGCTTTAATAATCCTTCATAAGTCTATTAAATATAGGCAGTGATATGACTAGCTTTATATTAACAGGCGCGTACCAAAGACAAACTGCTTGGACTGTGAAGGATTTCCCATGAGAGCTAGTTGTATGCAGAGGAGTTTTAAGTTACAAGTTTTCCGAGGATCTGAGAGACTAAGTTACCGGAATAAAGATAATCAATTTGTTCCTTGCAGTATGCACAAAATATTATGCTAGAAATAATTTGAATTACTGTTTTGACAATTGTTAGCCACAGTTCTAAGTTTAATGGGTTCGCAATAGAAAAACAACTATTTAATATTCACGATCATAATCATCTATTTGCTTTAACATAATACGTAACAAAACAGCGTGGCTTTTACTTACATTTTAATAAGCGGTTCATAATTTAGTTCCTACAACTGGGTCACCTATTCTCTATTATAATTTCTTCTATTCCAGTTTGTCTGATTAGTGCTTATCAGGGCACTTATATCTACTTGCGCGTTTCAAACAGGATAATGCTCTTTTAGGTTTTGAAATCGAAACACCAATGCCAAAATGTAACTCACAGTATCGATTGCATTGTATTGTTTTTCTACCCTCTATTAAAAATAAAAACAGGGTTACCAGCCGTTAAACACAGGCACAGGCTATTATTTACAGTTAAAAGAAAATGTAGACTGTTGCTGGATGCAAGCTAACACTATAATTAATACTCTATATGACTAATTATAGAAATGATGTCATTATTTGCAAAATCTAAGTGGCTTCGCCGTTTTGTAAATTGATAAAAAGTAATTGATATGACTGTAAACCACACTATTGTTGTTGTTTTATTCCCCACAACGGCAGGCGGGGTACACCCATCGAAAATGAAAATATTTATTACTTCGAAAACACATGCACAATTTGTAATCAGTTGCTGGAATCTTCTTTTAAGCAAAATTTACTTTAGCAAAATTTAATTTACAGAAGATCCCGTTCTTGCATACCTTAAATATTATTGTACTTACAAGTATCTAAAATATTTTTACGCTATAAATGACATAAAATTGATATTAAAAATTATTTTATTATTCGTTTTATAATTGAATTGTAAATAAAGTTTAGTGTACTTAATTTTCACTAAGTGCAAAACATAATAATCATACCAAAATATTTTATTATATTGTATTGCTGGAATAATAGTTACTGCGCTTAAATATTTTCATTAAGCACAGAACTTAAAATTCTAATAGTATTTAATAAAAGAAAAGAATAAACAATACGTGAGTTTCATCCACTGAGTATTGAGTTTTTAGTATCGGCTCAAATTATGAATCTTTGACTGACGCCAAACACAAAGTTTTCGTGACTTGAATTCCACATTTCTCTACAATCTACATTTTATATATTTCAAATTATTATTACTTAAAACTCTAAGGGCCACTTGCATAACGATAATTTTTGTTATTATAATGCCAGTAATGTTCAGGTGTAATTTCTAAACGTAAAATTGCATTGCACATAGTATCTTTTTAAGTTCTCCCAAAGTAATAATAAAGATCATTCAAAAATTTCCGTGCAGGAACGGAGAAAGAATACAATTTCCTGCGGCTGGGCGGCCTGTCGTAAGAGGCGACAAAACAACCCACACCCAGGTGGTAGGGTATTTGCCCGACTGGATGGCTACCACCCCTGGTCTTGAGTATGCCGCCTTACCAATTTTAAGTTGTGTTCCGGCATTAGTGACCAGGTTCCAGTCTCCCTTAAGAGAGCAGCAGCACATTTGTATCACCTTTGGTGTTGCAAATGTCCATAGGCGATGGTAACCGCTTTCTCAAGTGGGCCATCTGCTTGTCTGCTGATCTTCTGCAGTAAAAAAATATATTTAAAAAAAATGTTTCCACTCCACATCCGACGGTTAAATCCCGGTTGTGTCCGGAGCGTTCACTCCGACGCCCAAGATCTGCTTTCCTACTTTTTCTACTCCACTTTGTGCGGTCTTCAGCATCCCCCGTTTTGAGACCATTGGCACGCATGTCACCCTTAACGACGTCAAGCCATTTCTTGGGCCTTCCCCTTCAATCGGGACCTGGCGGAGGCGGATGGCTAGACATTTATTCCCCACATAATTAACCGGGCACATAATGTTTCAAAGACGTTTCCAGTGTCTGTGAATTGATCGATAAAAACAAGGAAGAAGCTGACAAGGCCGTCACGGTCCAAAAACTAAATGACAAAAAACAAAAACATTAAAAAAACTGATTAGGTACCGAGGAAGAGTCGCGAGAGCTTTTATTTATTTTTTTCACTGAGCCCTTGACTTTTTATAAAAGAAACAAATGCTGTACATAAATAAAAAGTCAACCAAATTACTATTTCGAAGCAATTTGTCTGTTTACGAAAGAGGAAATTGAGTGTAAATAATAGATCTTCAATTAAACTTCGGTTCTTACTGACAACGTTATTTACGCATTTATTTTTTGTCTATTACTTGATTAGATTTGGTCTATGGTACACACTAACAAGTTTTGATTTTTGGCGGGAACTTGTAGTGTGATGATTAAAACTACGTTGTAACGGCTTAAGCGCGGCTTATATTTATTTTTTATTTTTATGCCGATGTTTCGGCCACTCTTCAGTTAGCGTGGTCGCGGGAGACAAAGATGTCAAGTGTCAATGAGTAATGTTAAAATTTTTATTTATCCTACCATCAAATTGTTCATTTAGTTTTATTTTTTGTTTATGATAAACATTTATTCTACTCCATCATACCCAGAATACTGGGTGAGGCTATTGAAATTAAAAAAAAATGAAAATGGTCGGCGACATCGTCGACCTACAATTTGCTTTGGACTTCTGTTGGATCGATTTTCGCTTTGTGCTTATTTGCTTGAAGATTATTTTCAAACTGAAATATTGATATTAGCTAAATTCATAATCTATGTACTGACATTCGTTACCTCTGTAGTCCTTCAATATGCGTGGTCGGATAAGCATTTAGCGATTAACATCGCCTATGGACGTTTGTAACTCCAAAAGTACTACCAATATGCTGCCGCTCTATAAAGGGAGACTGGAACCTGGCCATTAATGCCGGAACTCAACTCAGGGGTACTACGGGCATGCTACGGGCAAATTTTAATCATATGGCTATAGGTTGTTCGTCGCCTCTTACGACAGGCTACATACCAGGCCGCACCAAATTGTATTCATTCTCCGTTCCTGTTCAGATAAATATATAGTCATGCCTGGATTTCACAAATCGTCTCATCACGTTGTTAAGAATGGCAGAATAGAGCACGCAATAAAAAGAGTAACCATCTATTAACAGACGAATAGGCTAATAGGGAGAGGGAGGACTCACCGAACTGTTTTCTTGATGCCGATGATGTAGCCAGGAGGCACAACACAGTTGAATTTTGACAATAACTTGCTCAGCACTGATTAAGGATAGTATAGACGGTAGCTCGCGCGCTCAATTCCATTCCAGCGTAATAGATCGACGACAGGCTAGTCCGTTAGGTGGCGCGGCATTTGGCGATTTTCGGGATAAGAAGAGGGTTATTTCGAGCTATAAAGGGGTGAAGGAAACGCACATAGAGAGCACCCATATCATAACGTGACCCATTTTGTATGGCTTAAACCAGTCCCAGGAGTTTAAGAAATAAAATAACTAAGACATTGATATATAGGTGAATATGAATCCAAAACATTTTCAATATTAACACGAGTGAAACTTCAGGCAAAGATTAGATTATCGAAATAAACGCGTGTATTTGCAAACTATCATTATGAGAAAATAAATGGTATATATACAACAAAACGTAAATATTTCCTCTATTATTTACAAATAATGCCTGTAGCCAAAAACTTGATAGCAAGTAAACTAAAATCCATCAAAGTTTTACAAATAACGTTGTACTCATAAATATGCAAATAAAAGGAGACGGTGTGAATAAACGTTACTTTAAAAGCGGATAAGTGCGTGTTAATCATGTACCATTAAAGGTTCCGTAGTTCCGAAGATTTTATTTTTTATTTCGTCTGCCGAACTCATGTAATAAAGAAGCCACCGCCAACAGCATTGCCCCCGCCATCGACTGCACCTACAACAAACTACAGCCAGCATCCACCACTACAAGTAAAAACGAGTGTACAACACTCTACCTTTAATGGTCCTTCAAGCGGATTTCATCGACCATCCCGCAATGCCTGAAGACGAAAGTCTTCGAACAGTTTGTCCTCCCCGCCTTAACCTACGGGGCCGAAACATGGACACTGACGACAAGACTGTTCCACAAATTTCAAGTGGCTCAACAGGCTATGGAGCGAGCTATCTTAGGTGTTCTTCTTATGCATAGAATCAGAAATGAGGATATCCGCAAAAGAATCCAGTTAAGTAACATAGCTCACAAAATTGGCAATTTAAGTAGCAGTGGGCCTGTCACGTCTGTCGCAGAACCAATGGCCGATGGAGTAGACAAATCCTGAAATGGAGATCGCGTCTCAGGAAACGTAGTGTTGGACACTCTCCAGCCAACCGAATGGACTGACGACCGGCGCATAGTGAGTCCATGACTACAAAAGAATAACAAAAATATTGAGATTGTTTAATGATTTAAATTAATTAATAGGGTGACATCTATTGTACAGAAGTGCCAATAATGGTAGATAGATAATTCTTTATTGTACACCAAACCATAGACAAACAGAAGTTAAAAAAGATAAGACAGTACAACGAGCGGCCTTATCACTAATAAGCGATCTTTTCCAGGCAATCCTGGACAGAGATTGAAAGAATGGTATATTTTACCCGACTATTAATTAAGTCAATAAAGCCTGAACTAGAATATTGTAAGACCAAGTGCCGACAAAGTGAATGCACGCCTGCAATTTATTACCTTTCCCGCATTTGGACTCCTTTTGTTTACTTTTTGTTAAAATTTGTAATTAAGTAAAACATCCTCTTGATACTGTACTCTCTCTCTGTGTGCAGATTACGTTTTCTTGGAAAACGATTGTTGTATTATATAGCTTAGTATAAAACAATGCCCGAACGGAGGGGTGAGTCAGTCAAGCGACGATTACGATTCGAGCAAGACTTGTACATTCGATAAGCTACATAGTGACAGACTTTGCACGTGTTATTGAATCGTGCAGTTTGTACCGGTTGTATCCAGTTATATCTGTACCTGTGTTATACGTGTTTGTATAGTTCTAATAAATTCTATAGTAGTACCAATGGCATTTTAATTCAAGTCCCGCACTCGTAACAATATTATTAGTTTCAGATGGTAAGCAAATGCCCTACCTCCTATCTGGGGGGTTATTTTCTCACCTCCTACGACAGGCTTCCCAGCTGTAAGAATTAGTAGCATATCTTCGTTGTTCCTGAAAAGATAAAAAAATATCTATAGAACCCTAAAAACCTCTTTACTCTAAAACAAAGATAAAGTTTAAAAAGAAATACTGGTTGTTGAACCTTATTTAAATATGGCAACTCTTTTGAGGGAATGCAGATTTGATTCATGTATGACTCAAAAAAATTATATATATTCATCATAACTCAAATTTACCAAATATATTTTAATATATTTGGTAAATTAACTTAATATTCCCGCAGAATTCGCGGTAAAAAAAATCACACATTTTATTACACAAAATTTGCTATCGATCAGTAAAAAAATCACATTGGAATTAGATTTATTTAATATGGTCATTTTAATAAATAATAAATAAATAAATAAATCGGCAGACAAACAAACACACTGTATATCCCCGAATTAAGCAAGTTACGCTTGTGTTATGGGTAATATACAACGGACTACTCTGGGTCCGATCCCAGACACCCAGACCATAGTAAATAACGGAGAAAATACGTTTCCAAAATTTACTATACCAGGAATCGAACCCGGAGCCTCCGCGTTGAAGTGAGGTCAGCCGGCAAAGGATTAGCCCGCTCAACCACAGAGGCCGTCAATTTTAGATCTTGCACAGAAAAATTCCCGCGGGATTTCCAGGATAAAATGTAGTAAAAGCTACTGGGCAGACAAAATCGGCCCAGTAGTTTTGACGTGAATCCCGAAAAAGCAGACAAGAAATGTAAAAAAATGGTATCGTGATCTCCATCGTTTATGCAGTCTATTCCAGTTTTTTTTATATATATTTAATGTACAGGCCTGGCATTTTTATAATTTTATAATATTACAGATAATAGATTGTTTTGCATATTCTAAATTCAAACAGACATCACGTCGCTGCGTAGGATTCTGTTCATTGTGCATCTTTCTGCAAAATCGCTGAAATTGTTCACCGGTGCGTTGGAACGTAAACAACCTATCAAGTCCACGGACGCGGTTTCTCAAGCAACTATTGTGGATAGTGTAATACAATAATACCCTTGTCATCCTGGTGAAGCGAATTGTTATGGATACTTTGTTAAGGCGACGCCTAATCGTATTGTTAAAACCATAAAGTTCTCTGATTATAACTGTGTGACCAGTTGCTGTTCTTTTGTTACCATAAACCCTTCTGAGTTGCAAATATTACAGTATTTATCGACGCCTAACTGACTACAACGCTAAAAAAACGCTTATTGAAGTCAAACTTCTTTAGAGTCGTTGTTAACGCACATCATTAGCCATTATATCAATTAATTAGCACATCACTAGCAATCATACAAACTAATCTAGCACATTACCAGTATCTGCCATTTTGACAGCTGGTCCTTCGAGCCGGATTTGAACCAGCGACCTATGGATATACAGTCCACTCGTAATTGATTGTAAGTTCTTGTATGAAATGAAACTCAATGAAACGAATAAGTGACACTAAAAAGAGATAAACACGTAAATCTCTGGGACTAAACCTGCGAGAGAATGAGATAGGAGTTTTAAATTGTATATAGCACAGATTAGATAATCAATAAAATCGATGATTAAACATAGGTCCAATTTGGGCCGATATAAAACTAATAATAATATTGAAAAAAACCACGTTTTAACGGTTTTAAGCGCGGTAAATTATTTTATTTTGGTTATTCCGACTTTTCGGTCGCTTTTCACTAGCCGTGTCGCCCGTGACCACGGCATACAAATCGCGAAAACTTAAGAAAATATTAATAATAATATTTTTATACTAAAACAGTGAAAAAATTAAAATGATATCTAGAAGTTTATTTTAAATTATAATATGTTGACGGATGTAATATTTATGTTAGTAAAAGTTAGAGAAGACTTATCTGTAAGTATATTCTCTGAAGTTTCAGTTCTACTGCGTGTGAATTGCAAACACGCTTATTTGAGTACAGCAGACAAGGACGGGTCTTGATGGAAAGTGGTTACCGTCGCGTATGGACATTTGTGACACCAAAGATCTTCTATTAAACTTCTCTTGCAATTCTTCCGTATCGCACTTGTCGCTTCACTGTCTTGAGCTGAACTCAACTCTAAACTTCCCGGTAGGCGCGCCTTACGCTGCTTATATACCCGGAAGAATTTTCTAGAACCCATAATTTCGTTATTCTTTTATATACTATCTTTCCCTTTTCTAAACATTACCTATCTCTGTCTTTTCCTTCCCGAGCTTTCTATTCTAGAACTTTTGTCCGTCGTCTGTCCTTTTGTAAAATGTATCCGTCCTTGTTTTTCCCTTCCAGAATCTTCTACCTTTTTCTAAAAGTCTGGTGACCAGCTTACCCTGCCGGAAATTTCTACCCTCGGTCGCCACAGTATAATATGTGAATATGTTGTATAACAAGTAAACATATACTGGGGTACAAAAATACCTTCCCTTAACAAATGGCGCGTGCTGTTTATACGTAAAGCACTTACGTCATACTTCTGTCGTTTGCAGGGAACTTATTAGGAGAATTCCAAGAACTCTTTGACATTAAAACCCGTAATAACCTTAGGTAACTATTGAATAATTTCAAACAATGTTTTATAATAATGCAACTCTGCAACTTATAGGCTTCATATGTACTATTTTCATATTAGTTTTTTTGAATGGGTTATTTTCATAGTTGGAAATCATATAATAACTACTGGTTACTCAATGCTTAGTACATATTTACGCTGTATTTTTTTATATTATTTATATTTGCAATCAAGGTGCTACAGATGCGCTGCTGTTCTGTTAAGGGAGACTAAAACCTGGTCGCTTATGGCCGGAACATAAATCACTGTTGTTATGGCAGCATACTCTAGACCAGGGGTGATATCCATCCAGTCGAGCAAATGCCCTACTATCTGGCTTGTTTTGTCGCCTCCTACGACAGGCCGCCCGATCGCAGGAATTAGTATTCTTTCCCCTTCGGTTATTATTTAATATATATTTTTACTAGCTGTCCCGGTAGACGTCGTCCTGCCCGGAAAAACTTCAATCGATATTTAACAAATAACCGATCGTAGAGGGTTGAAAAATTAGTATTGTATGTATTTTTAATGCTGTATCTAAATATTTTTTTTTAATTATCTAAAAATAAAATAGGGATGGACTACCCTTAACATTTAGGGGGATGAAAAATATATTTCCGACTCTCAGACCTACCCAATATGCACACACAATTTCATGAGAATCGGTCAAACCGATTCAGAGGGAATGGTAACTAATTGTGACACGAGAATTTTATATATAAGATATTAATCAGGTAAAAAGCATTTCAAATAAACGCGCATGTAAGAGGTTTAATGAAAGTAGGTGAAGCGAATGTTGTTTGTCAGGATCGTCGCAAGTGGAGATCCATAGTCTCTGCCTACCCCCATGGGAAACAGGCTGATTTTATGTTTTAAGATATTAATTCTGGCCCTTCAGGCCAGGCGTCACCCTTCACATAGTCCGGAACATTAGTGAGCGGCTCTTTTTTTGAAGTGATAACTTCTTATTTCTTCTTACCGCTTCGTTACGTGACGCGTTCCGGCGCCAGTCTGTCTGGCTTCCCTTTCTCTCACGTTTGATTAGTTTAAGTTATCACTACTGTCAGACGTCCCGGGACGAACACCGTCTGTTTTTTTCACCAATCTCCTCCGTCATGGGCTAAGACAGAGTGTTTCTTTTTCTTGCCTTGTTATTTTTGGGAAGATAATGTGTGTTCTTTCTTTTCAAACTTAATTTCTATTAAATTTTCTTACTTATATGATAATTATATCTATTTTCCTTATTCATTATACTCTTTTTCCTACGTTTCCTTACTTACTAGTACAACTTTAATATATATATTATATTTATATACATTATGCAATTCTACTCTGACTTTTTTATTTAATTCTATATTGTTTATGTCTCTTTTTATTACTGAGTTTCAAAGCAGCTCTTTTAGAACTAGGGGCCTTACTTATAATAATCTCGTTAAGAAAGGATTAGCCATCTCTTACGTAAATAATTTAATAACACCCTAGTGATTTTATATTGTTTGATTTTATAAAACTTTTAACATTTCTTTACAAATTAGCACTTTAGCTACGGTAGCGCCACCAATTTAATGCCTTTTGCCGTTATTTACTACCTCTTATCCTTAAGAGGCGTTTATGGGTAAGATTTTCACTGATCAGTTGCTGAGCAATTCCTAAAATTTAATAAAATTATAAGTAAGGCTTTTCTAAATCGCTACGACTCTTATACCTGCACTTGTAAGAGTGATTTAAAAGAAACATTAAGGTAACAAAGATTCAAAATAATTTTTATACCGTACATCACCCGTTTAATATTAAATAGAACATTAATCATTACTTATGACGGTAGTAAACACAGTGAATCATTGCAATGTCAAATGCAATGGAAACATTTGATCTGCGGTTCATTGACTGCAGCAAGGTAAGTTCGCAAGGTTGGGGCACCTGCCACGAGAAATGCAGTCTATTTCTTACTATTGAAATTATAATACTATATCGATTTCTTTAATTAATACTTGACAGTATCTAAAACACTGAACTTTACAAAAGAGCCGATAAAAAATTTTAAATTCATGAATGTCAGTCAGTATTGCATGAAATTACAATGCCTTTGTAGTGTATATTTCTGTGAAATATAAATCAGGATTAAAGGTATTACATGTATATCTGTTGGCAACACCAACAAACAATTGATTTTTGACTTTTGTCACATATTCTTCATGTAATTGTATAAATTTAGACTGTTAATAAAACATCTCTCGCAGTGCAATTTTTACTTTTCCTTGATAGTTTGATCATAATCATATGGTCCTTCGAGCCGGATCTGACCAGCGACTTATGTTTTACGATAGATGGCACTAAAATGGGATTGCATGGGAAAATTAAAAATCACAGTTGCATGAATAAAACAGTTGAATAATATTATTATTATTTATATTCAATTTAGTCGGGTTATAATTTATTAGACTGATAACTGGCTCTTTATCATCTGACTTTTAAAATATCATCATAGAAATATTTTGATTATAAGACGCGCGCAGAAGGTTTGCCGCTGACTACTTACTATTATTGTATTGTATTACTTCTGTCATTGTACATACTTATATAAAGTATATACAATTATACATACAATAATAAACTAAAATAATAAATTAGGGTATATAGGTAAGTATCCTTTTTTGTCAACCCTACTGACCATCGACGCGTGACATCATAAGACTATCGGCAAACCTTCTGCGCACGTAATATCTTTCAGACCGTAAATAATAGCTATTTGACGTATTTTTCTTGTACCTACTTTTGACGTCATCAGTAGACCAGTAGTATGACATTCATATCAACGGAACACTTTTTATCGTCATACGAAACGTCACAGCCTTCCTATTTTTATGGCGCCATTATGACGTCATAATTTTGACGAGTCAAAGAGTTTGTCAATTTTATTGTTTAAACAGTCATTAAAATTATTTCGCGGTGGACGGGCAATCTCGTCTACGCAGCAACAATCCCACACATATCATTGACACGACATCTCGGACGAAAGCGGGGGGTGATTCCCACGCTGAGCTGGCCTGGATGACCAACAGCGTCATGAGTAAACGACCGCGGGTGAAACCCAGGGGGAGTCCACTTTAGGCCGATGGATGAGGCAGTTTTGGTCGGCGCTTAACACGATCACCATTTTCAGAGGACCGGACTATAAGAAACACGAGGAGGCATTGGTAACGTACCTCCACAGGGATCAGGCTTCCGAGTCCCGCTCGCCTTCACCTTGATGGTGTCACACAGTGACAAGTCCCAAACAGGGTTTTCCTACTAAAAAACGAGATATCTACTACCCAATGCCAGGCCCGCATTTACCTTAAATACCACCCTGGGGCACTGTGAGAAATACCGCCCTAATTGAGTAAAGCAGCGAAAAAAAATGCATCATAACTAGATTCAATGAGAACTCGATTTCTAACATTTGGTATGAACCAACAAATTTCAAATTTTTGAAAATTATTGATTTTATAGCAGAATGAAGAATTTTTTGCTAACACTCCAAATTTCCGCCCCTAGTGCCCCTAGTGTAAAACCATTACGGTCTAATCCGATATTCAGTTGAATATAGAAATGATATGTTGTCTTGAGTCTTGAGCAAATAAATCGATCATGTGCGAGATTGAGTACTCAGGCATATTAACCGGTTGAATAAAAACGTCCCTTTCTTGATTTGAATACCGAACCATACAAACCGCCATACTTTTTATTTCTAAATAAGAATTATTTCCTGAACTTTGTGTTAACATCTATCACAAAACTCATAAATATTTTAGCATTTTTTATAGCCTGAAGCAGGCAAATAGGCGGACGGCCCACTTGATGGAAGGTGTTTACCGTCGCCTATAGACGTCTGCAACACGGGGGGGGGTTGCCAACGCGTAGCTGGCCTCTAAAAAATTTTAAGCATTTACAAAACAGTAATCATAATATATGTCTATTTTTAAAATAGTTGTTTTTTTGTAAGCATAATAAAGCAAAACATTTCTCAACTTTCATCCTCATATTTGTTTATATTGTCGATGTTTTTTACAGCTGCAACTTTTGGAATTTCAAATTTGGACTTAACTTGAATGTTGATAACGAAAGCTGAGAGACATAATTTATTATCACGTTAAAGTCAAAGTGCTGAAATAAAAAATGTATTTTGGAGATCATGTGTAATGTTCAAAAAGGATATTGAACTCGAATGTAAATAATCCTCGTTTTATTATTTAACACTTTCAGTTAGTCACATGCTGAAACGAACAAAATTAACCCAGAGGTTTCAGAGTCAAGCCGGTTAAAAGAAGCTGATTGTAAAATAGGAAGACGATTGCGCTGTAACGCGTTACGAAAATTAATACTAAACATTTAACTTCGGAAACCCATGCTTCCTTGACATCTGCACCTGAAGCTAGGGAAAGCGGTCCCTTAAGAGAGCAGTAGCGCAATTGTAGCACCTTTGGTGTTGCAAATATCCATAGGCGATGGTAACCGCTTTCCATCAAGTGGGCCGTCTGCCTGTCTGTTGAACATATTATTACATAATAATAACACAAGCATAACATGCTTAGATTGGGGGATATACAATGAGTGTGTTTGTCTGCCGATTATTATTTAAAAAAAATAAGCTAGTATTTCTTGTTCCTGATCTCGAGTCGCCGACAAAGTTTTCCGACTTGCAATGGACTAAAGCCGCCAGCTAGCCAGGCAGCGACTGTGTTGTGCCGTTCCATTGAAAGCTGAATTGCACACAGATGAAATCCATTTTGTGTTTTATTGGATGCCCAACAGAGCTTCTTAAATAAATAACAAGGAGTTCTGTGCGTTGCAAACACAAAAGAAGACATGCTTTTATTATTCAATTTTTTTAAAGGGGTTTTATCACTTAGTGACATTGCCACCTCCGTAGAGACAAAAATCAGATATTACAAATAAAACAAAAATACTTTTTTTACAATCGGTTAACACACAACATAATTTTTTGCTTGCTGAGATAGGGCAGAGGCCAAGATAGTGTACAGACACCTCTGTTGTAGCTTCTGTTTCTTGATCGTAGGCTTGCGCTCTGGGTACTGTCCATCAGCACGTGTAAACATCGTCTGGTTCACCACAGGTTGAACAATTAGATGACACAGACAGTCCCATTAAATGCTTGAACAGATTTGAGGGAATATGCCCAGAACGCATCCTCAACAATGCTGTAATATATCTTCTTGATCTCTTCAACAAACCACGCAAATCGAAGTGGCTGACCCTGGATTGTACGATACCATATTCCTTTTGTTACTGAACGTTCATCAAAATATTCACTCCATATTTGCCTACATTTAATTTGAACCCGAACAACCCAAACCGAACCCAAAAAGAAGACATGCTGATTGGTAGTATCTATCACCGAAACTTCTCATAAACCATTTTCAACTTTCAATAAAGAAACAGTTATTAAATAAGGATATATTCAGCATCCAGTAAACAGATTCGGGATTTTCCAAATGCATTTTCCTTGTTCCCCATTTAACCAAATACATATATTAGTAACCTAGTGCCCAATTATTTCTGATACCACTCTCATCTTGCATTCCACACGGTCTCGACGTCTTTCAGAGAAGATTTATGAGTTTGTTGATCAAAATGCTCCGGAGATATCCGAATTATAGTCCTCATTGGATGTATTTGTTGTTATAGATGTAACCCATACGTAATTCAATATTGAAAAGTAATGGTGATGTAATAAAAGCATGTTAAATGAAGAATTGGTAGACCAAAACATGAGGTTGATGGAATCGTTCTGGTGTGCACATTATTCAGACGCGTCCGTCGCGTCCCGTAATGTGTGGGCACCTTAATAATTCTTACAATAGCTAGATATAATGCTGCTTTGTACACCACCATTATAGAAAACCTATGCTGATATTAGACGTATGAAATATCTGAAATTAATGGGGTTGAAAAACACAAGACTGATATAAAATACATACATACATAACTTCACGCCAGGTCCCTTGCGGGGTAGGCACGAACAACAGAGCGCCACACAGGCCCATTCTTACACACCTCACTTGCTTCTTTGACATTCATAGCTCTTGTCATGCACGCTCGTCTGTTCTTAAGGCTCCTAACATCACCTTCTGCTAACACATGATCAATTTGATCATGGAAGGTGTGTCGTGGCCTTCCGCGACTTCTGCATCCATCCACTTTTGCATTGTATATCTGTTTAGTCATTCTTTCATCATACATTCTTTCCACATGCCCGAACCACCGGAGCATTCCTTTCCTTACCTTCACCCCGACACTCTCTTTCAGACCAACTCTCTTTCTTACTTCAGTATTACGAACGCGGTCCGCGAGCGTCACTCCGCAGATTTTGCGCAGTGCTCGCATCTCGACCGCGTTTACTCTACTTACTCTACTTGATATAAAATAACATTGAATAATTTAAATTTATGTCGACATAGAACACTTTGGTTGATTCAACCAAATTGAAACACCGAAATGAGCCGTAGAGTATCGGCTTACCAAACTACACTGATTGTACTCAAAGGGCGGTCTTATGATCTCTTAGGCTAGGTGCAAACGGGCCACTGACCACAGCCACCAGTGTGGTTTGGAATGGTTTTCATTCATTATGTAGGGACTCTCCGCACACGTGAGGCCAGTGGCGGCCACACGTCACCGTCACTTTTGCTCACGTGATGGCGCGTGGCTACCACGATCACTGTGCTGGGTGGCCCGTTTGTGCCCAGCCTTACAGACAACCCACGAGATTAAAATATTTTACGTAACCGACATCTTTGGAATTTTAATGAAAATTTACAATACTTATTATTCAATGGCAATAAATTATGATAAAAGCAAAAGGAGTTCGAATCCTCGAAACATATTTAGAATATACAACCTTGCTCCAAATGTAATTGTAACGGATTTATTTATGTTTATTTCATTACGAATATTATACGAGATAATATCAGTATATGTTTCTTCATGTGTCAATCGGACAAAGGTTATATAACATTTTGATTTGCCTTTTACATTAAGGCCGTGTCCCCATTAGAAGTACAATGAGCGGCTAACTGATTGCTTTCAGTTTCCCTCCCTATAATTTTTATATGAAGTAACCATGCAGCGCCTACTTTTTGAGCGCAAGCGACTCATTCAATGAGCGGCCGATGAGCAGCGAGCGATGCGCGTGGTCGGTGGCGCAGTTCGCTTACTACCCTGGAGCGCTGTGCGATGTTATATACTAACCGTTTACCTTCCCATCCGAGAATTCGCAAGGTCTTCGCAGCTAATACACTATTGCTAGCTGCTAACTCTACAAGAGTCAGCGACTGATTCGCCGCTCAAAGTCACCCAGCGAACAGACCCGGTCACTGTTCATCTTTTTTTTATAGCTAGAGTACAGCAAACAGGCTGCCCACCAGCGGTTACCGTCGCCTATGGACGTTTGCAACAGAGATGTCATCAACGCGCTGCCGGCCTCGAATAAATTTTATGACACCCTTTTTGAAAAACTCCATATCGTAGCGCTGTGGGAAAACCTCGGCTGGGAGCTCATTCCAAATCCCCACGGTATGCCAGAGAAACGTTCTACAGGATCGTTGCGTTCATGAGCGAAGCGGCTCAAGGAAGTAGGACACAGGCACCATTCTAAACAGTTCTTCGAAACACTCCCCGTTAGACAGTCGGTAGAATACTGTCCTTAGTGCGTCCGGGGATATCGACCTCGACGGGAGGTGACAGGTGTCATTTGTGATCCCAAAATGCGGGTCAAATTAAAAGGACAGGTCTATAAATCCATCATTAGACCTGTCTTTTTGTATGGCAGTGAAACATGGCCTGTACTTGAGCGACACAAGTAAGACCTGCGTGTCACGGAGATGAATATGCTGCGATGGATGTGTGGAGTGACGCGAAAAGACCAGGTCAGGAACTCCCGCATCCGCGGCAGTCTTCATGTCCGTGACATAGCAGACAAACTGCAAAAGCGTCGCTTACGCTGGTACAGGCACGTTTTACGGAGACCGGCTAATTATGTGGGGAACAAATGTCTAGCCATGCCGCCTCCGTCAGGTCCGGTCGAAGGGGAAAGCCCAAGAAATGTTAACTTGACGTCGTGAAGGATGACATGCGTGCCAATAGTGTCATAACGGGAGTTGCTGAAGACCGCGCGAAGTGGAGTAGAAAAAGTAGGAAAACGGCCCCTTTGCGTCGGAGTGAAGACTCCGAACGCAACTGCGATTTAACGCTCGGATGATGATGATGATGATGAGAATACGCAGAGAGAAGCAAAGTCCCCCTAAGGCCACGCGTATGTAGATCGTCTGTGAGTATGAGATTATCAACAACGCAAACACCTCACCTAATGGAAACACAGCTTTAGTGGCGGAAATCGGCTGACGGCAGCCTTAGGCCCAATTTGAACTATCGCCCTTTTTACAATGAGGTATAATGTACTATGCACATTCATGAGTATTCCTTATGGTCCATGGACAAGGACTTGCTTAGTTTGCGCCGGGCTGTTGGTGATACTTTACGTGTTTTAGTGAAAAGTAACTATTAAAAATGCATTCATATTTATCTACTGAATTACTATTCAAAACACTCAATAAACTATCTAAATATATGCGTGTGTGTGTGTTTTGTGATACACCCATAGTCCTTAAGATTATGAGACTTACATATATAATTGTGTGTATCTGAATAACGTATAATAAATAAAATAATATATGTATGTGACCTATTCATTTACGTCTTACAAAGTGGTCCAATTTAATAGGAAAGTGCTGAGGCCGAAGATAAAAGTTTATTTTTATTTTCGGTCTTAGTCACGAACATATTTATGTAGTACTACATCTAAACCTTTTGTTATGCTCTAGGCAGCAAGCAATTTGTTACTGAAAATAAAGTTTATTATTATTATAATTACAGTTCTAACCAAACATGTAACTATTTACGACAAAAATAAAGCCTTTTATATGACATTCACACACAGCCTTTTATATGTCATAATATCTCCCGGCAGCCTATTGTTTATATGTATGCGAATAGTAAATGGAACTTGCCGTGAGCAGGACGCGCATGAATACCATTTGTATATAAATTATACATCCGTCTAGCCACGTTTGTAAAATGCTTTTTTAACTATTATTATACGAATGACCTATAAATATTTAATAACTAGGATCGGGCCAACTTCGTCCTTGTTAGACGGAATCAACTAATTTAAACAAGTCCTCGAATCGACTCCCAGAAAAAATCCCTCTGAATTCTCGGGATTTTAAGTCTGAAAATTTCCTATCGATCAGCGAATTCCGCATATAAATCGGTGTAATAGTTTTTACGTGAATCCCGAACAAAAAGACAAATAGACAAGAAATTAAAAATTCTAACTATTGGTTTGTTCGGAAAGTAATTTAGTTTTTTCCCGACAGAGGATTTATTTGTATTTTTTTGCACCCAACTTCACACTTAAGCCGTATAAATTTTATAAGCTTTGAGAGCCCATATAGCAAGGCTTGTGTTTGAAGAATTCCAATTAAATCTACGCAGTAGTTTTTGGTTGGTGCCTTATAAAAATAGAGAGCGAGAAGCAGCATTTTCGACATATCTTACCGTTTTACTACAGAAAGGGTAAAAATGCTGTTCAAGCCAAAAACAAATTGACCGATGTGTATGGAGAAGGCGTGTTGACAGTACGCCAGTACCAGAATTGGTTCGCTAAATTTCGATCCGGCAATTTTGATGTCAAAGATGCACCACGTTCGGGAAGGCCGGTTGAAACTGATAAAGACGCGACAAAAGCATTAGTTGATGCGAACCGGCGAATAACAACAAGTGAAATTATGCTACTACCAGAAAGATGCTAAAAGGTGTTGAACCCGAACGGCCAATATATAATTTAATAAAGTATTTGTTTATTATACGAAAACTGTTTTGCATTTCCATAAAAAAACGAAGTTACTTTCCGAACAACCTATTATAGAGTCTATTCCAGTTGTTTTTTTTTATTAGCTTCAGTGTAGAGTTAGAATTTTATAATAATAAATATATATATATAAAAAATACATTTACATTACAAAGCCGAGTGAAAAATAATAGTAGTAAACGCAAAAAAATATACATTTTTAGAAAATACAATTGCACATCACAACGACCATAGCTAATACTTAAACATATTACACAACGTCCCCTTTCAGTTCCCGCTTCCCGCTAAAAAAACAGAGTCCGCGCTATGAAAAAAGTCCCACGGGCGCGGCGCTACAATCGCCATACTTAATCCTAGCAAAGTAATTATTTGCTAATCCGTAACTCGATGTAGGTAATTACAGAATCATTAATACAAAATATTCTATAATTAAAGCTTTAAATTTATTTCCTGGCTACTTTGCGAACAAAATAAGTGCGGACTCTCACACGACTTGATTTGTATTTAGCAAAAATAAAACAAGAAGCAATCATTAACTTAACAAACTAATTAAGTGGTGTTGTGTTCACATTAAAAGAAGTAAAACATTTTCAAACATGCCGCCATAAAGTTTGATATAAAGTTTTCTTTTTCTAAATACAAAGTCTAATGTTTTACTACATTTAAATGTTTGATCTAACGTAGTACACGGGAGTCGTAAAACCGGGATAGGCCACTATAAACCGGGATTTAAATGTCAAGGGCGGAGATTTCGAAAGTTGTACACGTGTGCATTTAAGAGATTCCACACTCATCTTTCCTACTAAAATTGGAGTATATATACCTACAAAATAAAATGGAAGTATTTATTTTTAACGTCAAAATAACTGCTTTTTACTAAATGTATATGAAAGTGTATAAGGTACTTTATCAAAAATCTTTTTTTAATTTTTGTCTGTCTGTTTGGATGTTCCAGCTAATCTCTGAAAAGGCTGATTTTGACGACACTTTCACTGGCAGATAGCTAAAGTTGTAAGGAGTAATTTAGGCTACATTTTTAAGGGTTCGCGAAAAAAACTCCACGAAGACGAAGTCGCAGTCACAGCTAGTCTATAATATAAAAATAATTGTCAAATTTCAATTGGAATCAATTATTTATGCGATATTTAATCATAAACGACAAATCTGTATATTATATCTGTCAGCTTGAAGACGCTTTAAAACGACTCGATGGTTGACAAAGAAACTTTTTAGGTATAAAGCGGGAATCACCACTGTGAATTGAGTTATATAGAATTTCTATAGGAATCAACTCACAGTGGTAAGTTGTTGATTATATTCATACAACTCAGGAATCCAAAAAAAATGCGTTCGACCTTTCTATGATTCATAAATCAAAGCTGTCATTTTAGTACAGGTAATCAAAAATCTTTGAGTTGAGTAACAAAGAAATACTTCAGAGTTTTGTATATACTACTGGTCGCCCGTGGTCGAAATTCGACCATAATATTTAATGTCAAAGATAGTCTTTGACATTAAATATTCTATAATCACAGATTTTATTTTATTTTATATACACTGTTAATTTGGCTTGAACAATAAACAAAGCAGTATAATATGCATGTTTGTGTCAAATATATGGTTTGTGTGGAGTTTTTGGCGGGAACTGAAAGGAGACGTAGTGCTGTGCAGTTTTATTTTCTAAAAATGTGTAAAGTGTGTCTAAAATAAACAATATTTGTAGGATATTGTTAGTTTTTGAGTAGCAGCTATGCGTTTTGTAAGAAATGTGAACTGTATAGTCATATGTGGCCTTTCGAGTTTTCACAAGAACTCCATTGAATGACGTCGGTTGTAGCCTGCAATACAACTGCGCTACTATACGAAGACAAATAAGCATCAGAATTGGCTGTATAGACTAAGATTCCTTTGTCTGCCGTTGTGGCGAATTCTACTACTACTATGGTACTGTGTATATGTAATGTTTTTTTTATAATGTGTTTTATGCATTTTGTTTTTCAATATTAGTATTCCTCGCTCCTTCTCTATATAAACTATAAGTGTGCGAAATTTCATACTCCTTCCGCGCAACTATCGTAAAAAGGGGTACAAAGTTTTTGCTTCACGTATTAATATATAGAATAGATAATGGTAGGTATATATGTATTTGCGACTGTACTATATTAGTCATACTACTCACAATTAAACATCAGTTATGCGCATATACTTAAAACAATCTATCGGCTGTGTTTATAAACATACCGAATGTAGTATTTCCAAATACATGGTGAAACACTGAAAACTGGTTTAAATATTATGGCAAAGCTAAGTACCTAACATATAAATGCGTCTTAATTAGAAATTAAACAGTTACTAATATTTGTAATAATTTTATAAAATTTGTTTACGAGTTTTTCAGTCGCCACATAATAATATCAATTGTATTAAATTAAGAGCCGCTTGCGTAACGATTGCCTTTAAATAAAAATTGCTTAGGGCCGCTTGCATAAGGTTGCTTTAATTTATATAGGAAACACAAAACGTATTTAAAATCCTGAAATTCAATTAGCGTCTTGCACAACGTAACATTTGCCGCTAAATATGTTTAAAGAACTGTCAATACGTTTTGTTTAAAACGTATTTAGGCAGTTTAATCATATTAAACTGCCTAAATACGTTAATCATATAAAACTGCATTAATACGTTGTACATAAAACGTCTTGACAGTTCTTTAAATATTTAGCGGCGAATTTTTTTTTTTTTATTGCAGGATGTCAGCAGAAGGCAGACGGCCCACTTGATGAAGAGCGGTTACCATCGCCTATGGACATTTGCAACACCAAAGATGCTACAAATGCGCTGCTGCCCTCTTAAAGGAGACTGGAACCTGGTCCACTAATGCCGGAACACAACTCAAGGTTGTTATGGCGACATACTTTAGACCAGGGGTGGTAGCTATCCAGTCGGGCAAATGCCCTACCACCTGGCTGTGGGTTGTTTTGTCGCCTCTTACGACAGGCCGCCCGGCCGCAGGAAATTGTATTCTTTCTCCGTTCCTGCACGGAGAGAATTTTGCATTGTGCAAGACGCTAATTGTATTTTAGGGTGTTAAATGCGTTTGGTGTTTCTTAAATAAATTTAAGCAACCTTGTGCAAGCGGCCTACCTATCATAGTCCGAATTGCGTTCGAACCGTTAACTCAACGCCCAAGGTTCGCTTTTCTACTTTTTCTTCTCTGTATCACATGGTCTTCAGCATAACCCGTTTTTAAACCATTGGTACGCATGTCATACTTAACAACGCCAAGCCAGCAATTCTCGGCCTTTTTCCTTCGATCGGAACCTAATGGAGGCACATTTGTTCACCACCTAGTCCCCGTAAAATGCAGAACTACTAGCGTGTCTGTCTTGGAAGTCCCGACGCGCTCTGTCCGCGTAAAGGCTGATTTACATTAATCCAGCTATTCACTTCGAATTTGAAGGAAGTAATTGCTGGTATCGTGTAAATATTTAGAGTCATTACAGCGCTGCCAAGTTAGTGGATTTCGTCGTTAACACGTTACCAACATTAAGCCTGCTTTGACTTTCTTCGAATTTGAAGGCAGTAGGTACATCAGTTTTGACGCCAGACATCCATCGCAAAATATTCATCTCTGTGACACTTATGCTGGTGTGCACAGACATTTAACCGGTGGTTAAAATAAAATAATCGATCAAAATGTATACATAAACAGCGATAATTTTATTTTAACCGTCGATTAAATGTTGGTGCACACCAGCCTTAGTCTTGCATGTGTCGCCAAAATACAAGCCACGGAATAACCGTATAATGCGTCAAAACAAAAACATCCACCCGGTATCATAAAGATCACTGAAATTTATGCATTTTTAAAATAACGGTATTATAATATCGATCTATATTCGATTAGCGGTCCACAATCCTGCCCGCGCCGAGTTGGCGACGTTCTATTTTTAAAAGTTAACATTTGAATTTCGAATTGCATTGGTGACCGTTTTAGTGCTAAATATGCATTGACCAGTGTTGTAACAGAAAATCGAAAATTATAATCTTATTTTTGTATTATTTAGCAGATGTTAATAAGTAGGTGTTTGTTCTGTTATATTCTTATATACGGCGTGTTCGTATTTGCCATAATTTGTAAGCAAAAGTGGATACGTAAAATATTCGAGCTACAACAAAAAATCTGTCGCTTGATGACACTCCTACGATTTGCTCAAGACTTCTGCTACGTGGCTTCCAGCTTTTCATTTAAGTTTATTTTGAAACTGACATATTCGTAAATACTTCACACTAGCTACATACATAATTTAATTCATCTATTTAAAAACAGCTGTATATAAAATACCATGAATTGGTATATTCCCAACATGAACACATTACATATGTTACATGAAAGCTACAAGGTTAATAATTTCTGCAACACTTAATCCCGAGAAAAATTAAAACGGATGCTTTTCGGGTTTTCCCTACTAGGAACATAATCCTGGCGCTCTGTGTTATTCTTAATTAACTAGACAGTACTATTGGGCCATGTTGTTAAAATCCTTTAGTTTTATAAGTTCATCAAAAGGTCTAGTAAGTCATCTATATTAGAACATATTATGTTTAAATAGTTGCATATCTTGTATATGTATATAACTTATTTGTATATATACTATAGTTTGCCAGGTAGTAGGGCAGTTGCCCGACTGGATAGCTACTATCCTTGGTGTAAAGTATGTCGCCATAAAAACCTTGAGTTGTGTTCCGGCATTAGTGACCCGGTTCCAGTTACCCTTAAGAAAGCAGCAGCACATTTGTAGCACCATTGTTGTTGAAATGTCCATAGGCGATGGTAACCGCTTTCCATCAAGTGCTGCTGAACTCCTGCAAAAAAGTTATATATTTATTATTAACATTTTATTTTATTTCATTGGAACAAAAAACGGCTACATTATTAAAATTAAACACAAAATTACAACTTAAATGTTAATCAATAATCCAGCCCACAGCGCTGTCCACAGATTAAAACATGAATATATTATTAAAGCGATTTTGGCAATTTTGGTAATCGCTAGGCTTTAATATTAAATATGTATATGCTTATTGATGCAGGAAAGGAAATGAAAGTTAGTAAAAAAAGAAGAGCAAGGAGAAAATAGAAATGGAATTAGTGTTGTGTTAGTGTTTTGTGAACAAGGAATTTAAATTTAGAAGTAGAATTGGCAAATATGTCTATGTGTTCAAAGAGTTTATTATGTGTGTCGACCATACGTGTGAGAGGAGAGCGAAGGCCAGAGTTCGTACGGCAGGCAACATGTACGTTAATTATGTTTGTTTGTACAATACAGTAGTACAATAACATTGTACAATAATTATGTTTACCACCATTGCCATTCCTAATCAACAATATTCTTGCCATGGGATAAGACCTTTGTAAACAATTAGAATAATACTAGTTGGTAAGTTTTCTGTGGTGTACATTAAAGTGCTATCTTTTTTTTATTGCAGGAGTTCAGCAGACAGGCAGACGGTCCACCTGATGGAAAGCGGTTACCATCGCCTATGGACATTTGCAGCAACTAAGGTGCTGTGCGCTGTTGCTCTCTAAAAGGAGACAAGGTTGTTATGGCGACATACTTTAGATCAGAGGTGGTAGCGATCTAGTCGGACAAATGCCCTATCACCTGGCTCTGGATTTTTTGTCGCCTCTTACGACAGGCTGCCCGGCCGCAGGAAATTGTATTGTTTCTCAGTTTCTGCACGGATAAATTTATCTATCTAAATCCTTAAAGTCAAATAAATACATACATACATATATGTATATGTAATTTATATTATTTTAATATTTTTAATTATGTATTTCTTGATTAGTTTATTATTGTAATAATCTTGTTTTTTTCTTCAATTACTATTGAATTTAGTTAAACCACCAATTACTTAATTTTCTTGTAATATCTCCTTAGACACCGGGTTGTCTGGAAGAGATCGCTATAAGCGATAAGGCCGCCCATTGTTCTAATTGTAATATGTTTATATTGAATATCTAGGTTTAAGTTATGGTGAACAATAAAGAGTTTTCATTCATTCATTCATTCATTAATTCACATACATAACTTCACGCCAGGTCCCTTGCGGGGTAGGCACGAACAACAGAGCGCCATTTAGGCTTATTCTTACACACCTCACTTGCTTCTTTGACATTCATAGTTCTTGTCATGTCATGTCATGTCAAATAAATAATATACTAGAAAACAAATGATCCAATTAAGTGTGAGGTTTGCTTGAACTTAAATCAGGTCATAACCCTCCAGGGCACGATTAAAGGGATCCTACAAAATCACATTATAATCCTGTCATTTAGAAAATTTAAATTATGAATTTTAATCGGCAAACGTTTTAATACTGCAAACAAGTACATATATTTATTCAAGGACCATATTAGGCGATTCAATAAAGAAACAAAACTAAAATGGGCGACTTGTACTTACGTTAACAGACAATACAGTCAGCAAAATAATGTTTGGTTCAGCTTTTTTCAAATTCCGGATCGTTTTTATTTTAAACTAGCTGTCTCGGCAGACGATTGTGAACCAACTCAGAAACCTTCTTTGGTTCATGCACAACAACTTTGCTAAAGATCATCATTATGACATGATCAAACGTATTGTTTACGATTCTATAAAAGACATACAGACAAACATTCATTTTTATATATAAGAAGAAGAAGTACGGCTTCAAAATATTTCGTGTTTGGCAAAATAAAGTAAAAATCGACACGCAAATTTAATATGGAAAATGGACTTGTATACTGTATATAATGTTCTGTCAGTATTGAAATACTAGACTACCTTAGCAGACTAAATCAGAAAAGTGCCTAATGTCGCATATTTAACTTGGTTTAAAAGCGTCCAATTTGACTACAAGACTTTTCAGAACCCATGATAATGACACTTACGTTATAACCTTATCAAAAGTATAATAAATAATAAAACTACGTTTTAACGGCTTTAAGCGCGGCAATTTATTTAATTTTGATTCTTCTCTTCAAGCCGCAACATGTTGTGAAGCGGTGGTAAATTAGATTAGACTCCCATAGAGTAAAAAATAACCATAAACAATATTAAAACTAAATAATTAAAATGAACAAGTTGGCGGAAGGCTAAATAAGACTTTAACAATACTCGTTGAACAAATGTCATCTTTGTCGTCCGGGACCACGGCCACTGAAAAGCGGCCGATACGTTAGATAAACCAAAATCAAATAAATTGCCGCGCTTAAAATCGTTAAAACGTAGTTTTATTATGTATACAAGTCGCCAAAAATTAAGAAAATCTTATCAAAACTATTCTCAATTAAATGAAACAGGTGACCAAATTCGTAAATAATATAACCAAGACTGATTTTTTTTTGCTTACGTTACGCTCGAGTGTGAGTATAGACGTATACGAGAGTATGCGAACGAGAGCATAATTAGCGCCACCATTTTAGATTCGCTTCCTTAATGAACCATGTAATATCTATTAAACTTGTGTATTAGAAACATTTTAAAATACCTACTTCAGCCCCACCCCCCAAAATCCGCCCGCGAAACTAAAAACAAAATAAAGTATAAAATTTGGAGGCGCGTGCCTCCATAATTTTTGTATAAGGTTCATATTTGGACTCCGCAAATATGACCATGTCTCTGAATTCCGAAAAAAACTCAAGTGGTTGCCAATTCGCTTTCGCCGGAATACTCACATCCTTGCTTTTCTCTATAGTATTTTATTTGTCCCTAGTACTCCTGATTACCTGAAACAAAATTTTGAATTTCTTTCATGCTCTCATAATTAACGACCTTCTACTAAACTTAAATTGAACACTCCTGCGCATAACTCAACTTTTTATAACAATTCTTTTACTGTTAAGGCTATACAGCTCTGGAACGCGCTTCCTGTTACAATCAGACAAGCAAAATCGCTTGCGATATTTAAAACTATGACCAAAAAATACTACCTGTCGTTGGAATATGATATTTAAATTCATTTATATATTTTGTAGATATGTATTTGTATGGTATGCATATTAAGTATATATCTATGTAATATATAAAATTTCTTCATATACGTATATATATCATTTATGTATTTATTATTAAAATGTAAGTAGTTCGTACTATATGTTACGTATACCACCATCGCCATTATCATCTCAATTCATTCCTGGGGTTGTCTGGAAGAGATCGCTTTTTAGCGATAAGACCGCCCTTTGTACATAAGTAGATGTAATTTTAGTCTTTAAGTTCATGTTTGTATTGGTGTACAATAAAGTGTTATCTATCTATCTATCAAAATAATTAAAGGAAATAAATGTGTACATTTTTCCCATAATTAGCTCGAAATAAAATCGATATTGTCTTCAAAAAAGGTGGCAACCCCATATCGACAGCAATAGAAACATAGAATAGTAGATAACATTTTATTGCTCACCAAATAAATAATTAGAAAAAAAATTACAATTACAATATTGTCATGGTTATAACAATAGGCCTAACAAAGATCATTTTTAATTTATCTGGCGATGTAGGTGGTGCACAGCATTACTCTCTCTTTTCTTTCACATATTTCGATTGATTGGGGTCGGAACAATATGACTTTTCCTTACACACTCCATTATTCTGACATGCATCTTCTGTCACACCACAAATCATCCTTCACATTAAATAGAATATACTTATTATACTTTTTAAACTAAATATATACAAATTATTAAGTATCGTTTCCGAAACATCCTAAATTAAATTTCACAAACTCACCGTATAAAATTTATTGTAAATTATACAGAATATTTTACCATCATAATAAAAGTTTCAAATGAATTCAAAAACCAACGAACTTTTGAAAGTTTCAATTTAAATATCGAATTGTAGTAGTATATCGTTTAGGCTAAATATTGACGTCATACTTTTGCCTGAACACCGCATTTTTAATCAAGCAAACCTTAAATTGTCATAAACTTTAGTGATTCGTAGTTTAAAAAAATAAATCTACACATTGATATTATGACTATCATAAATAATCACCCCCATAAGTTAAGTATAAATTTTAATATCACAACTTCAGTATAAAAAATATTATTATTTAGGAATATAACCATATCATGTTAACTCAAGTTCAATCTTTCACCAAAGTTCATTTATCAATCCATGCTAAACCAAAATATAACAGAAAAAGTTTATTTGTAATCGATCGCAACGTTTTAAAATTATTACTGGCAACGAATAAATCAACACCGTTTATATATCGAACTAGGCCCTTTTGTGGAAAATTCTAAATTTAAATTTTCTAACGGTAACATTACACAAATCACTAAACGGCTTTTGCGTAAATAATGCAATTTTCGTAATACTTCCATATTTGAATATAATTTCTGGGTGATTCCATAACCCGTAACGGTTAACAACGGGACTTTAAAATGGGGCAACCCGAAGGTTCTCTGATTGAATTTCCAGAAAATCAACGAAGTATTGAGTTCATTGTCTTTGTTTCCGTAATGTAGTGAATAGAGCTCTTGATACTTATGATATATTATTTGATGTAAATGAAATGATGTCTATCCGCATCACGGGTATTTTATGCTTTATTATAAAAAAGATAAACAGAATTACTGAATCGACTTTGAAAATTCTTTCACCAACAGAAAGTTTTTTTTTTGAGGCGAGGGAAATTGCTTAACCGATTTACGCACAATCTGGGTCGTTGTTAGGGAACAACACACATCGGTCGGGGGCGATAACATTGCAGCAATAGTATGCTCTTGGCAGTACTCCGTCCGCGATCGACTCAGAATAGTGTGGAAAGACTCAGAGGAAGCTGCACGGCAAGCGACCCCAATACCCACTAAAAACCCCCTCCTCCCTGTCGAACCTGCGCATTAGTTTGTGAAGGAAAGGCTGAGATTTAGAACATAGTTACACCCAGCCGATCCAGCGCAACAAAGTGCCTGGAGTGTGCCCTGGGAGAACACACCCCACTTTGTTGACGGGGGTCGATGGTCCCTTGCTTTCCTAGCTAGCTAAGGGCCCCCCGTAACGGAACCTAACTAAGGGAGGGAAGTAATGCGCGTACGCACGCATTAGCACGCGCTGAAGAACTTCGCTCCCTCACCAGCAGAAAGTTACATTATCCCTGAGTGGCATAAGCTGTATTTGATGGTGAATAATACTATTTAATTATATATAATTATAAATTAACGACATCCAGCGAAGTGACATGGATTAGCTAGTCATAAATGGGTGGAAAGACAACCTATAAATTTCATAAATAATCTTCACATTTTTATATCTGAAAAGTTTGTTCTCGAATTTGTTTGGTTTCACATACATTATAACGGAAAGTGTAACGTGGAACTGTTTGATCTGGTGCCAATGCCTCACTTTTACAACCGGACCGCTCGCCACCGACAGGATATTCACCCCCATTTCCTTGAGATCTCACCCTCACCTACGCAACGGTTCTCTAGAACATTCATTTCGCGTACAACAATGATCTGGAGGGAACTTCCCGCCTCGGTTTTCCCTTTGCGCTATGACATGGAGTTCTTTAAGAAGGGCGTTAAAAAAATTCTAAAAAGGTCGGCAACGCGTTGGCATCACCCCTGGTGTTACAAACGTCCATAGGCGGCGGTAACTTGCACTTGCAATCAGGTGGGTCGTCTGCCTGTTTGCCTGCTTCAAGCTATATATATTGCCAATGTAAGCAACTTACACACGTGTTTAACTATCTATTACTTAATTTACAATGGACAACTCTGGGGCCGATTCCAGATACCCAGACCACAGTATAAGTTGGAAAGTTATATTACGAAGTTTACCATGCTAGGAATCGACCCGGGTACCTCAGCGTTCCTGTGAGTGAAACTCGCAGAGCCTACTTAGCTATAGAGACCGGCCAAAATCGTTTGTATTATGACTGAAAATATCAAATTTTAAAGTTAAGAAAAGAACCTTACGAAATTAAAGCTAACGACTAATATTAAGAACATTATATTCTCTGAATTTCGAAATATACTCAATAATTTCTATTATACAAGTTACTAATGAAATGACAAACAGACCACCTGCGGTAATAATGTAGTCTGTATCCTTGATAGGAAAAGCGTTCCACGTGGAACTCGGTGTGAGTTCAGGGTTCCATAGAAGATTAATCTAATCTAACATAAGATAAATTATAAACAAATACAATGAAGGACTAACTTAACGTGGTACCGAATGGGTGGTGGGACGTCAGGAATGTTCCTTGGTCTCAAAAGAAATTCTTCCGCTGGGCTATTGTTTTCTCTCCCTAGTCTAGAGACCCATTTTAAAAATAAATCTCCTGTGGTATATGCTTGTCAGGGTATTTTTATTTCTTTTTTGTGCTTCATATTTCTTTTCGTTTATTATTTTTTAATGCCAATCTTGTACTGTAATACATTGTATAGTCTAATAAGTCCACACTCACTCGTTCCCTTCTACACACATCACACCACATACATATTCACACGTATTCATTTCCACATACTAACAACTGCATCACACTTTTATAATGCATTTGTTTGCGATACTAAATTGTTCCTGTACACCATGTTAATTTGTTTTGTATGGGTTTGGAAAAAAAATGTTTAATTCTCTTTATTTATGTATCTGTATCATTTTGTTTGCTCGCTACTCATTAACAGGTCCTACCTATCTTATTTTTGGTTTATAAGTGTAGTGTAGCGGTATAGTGGTACTATTGGTTTTATAAGTGTTCCACTAGATATTGTATTCTGCCTATAATGCCTTAAGACTTATACATAGGAAACTAGCCTTCGCCATTAAAGTCAATTTGTAAGTTTCGTTACTTCGCTTGATTGCCATACTGATCCGTTCTCTCAGGTAGCAACCAGCCCTCTGATCACCCGAAGAAGCAATGAGTTGTTTTGATAGCGTCCAAGCGTTCCAACAACAAGGTACAAGCATATAACTCACCAAGTGTTGCACATTTGCGCTGCTTGAGTGATCTTGATGTTTCTACCGCCGAATCCGCTGAACTAGACATGTTTGGTAAATGGGATGCAGCCAAAATAATAGGTCTTTACCTATGTAATTGGAGATTCTATAACCAGCGTTTTCAGATTTAATTATCTTTGGATTGGTGCGTAACTCAAAATTCAAATAAATCTTATTTGAGAGATATGTTATTTTACTTTCAAATTCAGTCATTTGTTTTTAGATAGTTTTTTTGTTTTTGTGAGATTGTGGTAGTTTTTGGCGCCATGGATAAACTGAAAATAAGTACAATTTTCGAATATGAGTTCCTACGTGGAAATACCGCTGCGCAAACAACACGAAACATTAACGACGTGTACGGGCCTAATACTGCTTGCATCAATACGGTCCATTATTGGTTCAATCGCTTTAAATCCGAAAATTTTGAGTTCAAGAACGAACCTCGCGGTCGGCCGGTAACCATTGTCGACAAAGACGAATTGAAGGCGATAGTGGAAGTGGATCCAACTCAATCTACGGCTGAGCTTGCTGCGGGCCATGGAGTTAGTGTCAAAATAACATTGAGGCACTTGCATCAAATCGGAAAGATAAAAAAGTCAGATAAGTGGGTGCCACACGAACTAAGCAACCTACAGCGAGATTTACGCGTCGACGCATGCATAGCACTACTGAATGGGCATAGAAACGAGGGAATTCTTAATCGAATTGTTACCTGCGTTGAAAAGTAGATCCTGTACGACAACCGTAAGCGTTCGTCTCAGTGGGTGGACCCTGGTACAACACCAAATCAGTGTGTTAAAAAAAAAGATTACTCATAGGAAGATGATGGTGACTGTCTGGTGGACCAGTGCCGGACTTTTACATCACAGCTTCTTACTGAATGGCACAACGGTGACGACAGATGTCTTTTGCCAATAATTGTAAACAATGATTGAGAAGCTCGCAATTCAACAACCAAGACTATTCAATCGCTTTTCCCCATTGCTTCTCCACGACAACGCGCGAGCTCATACTTCACGACAGATCATCGCAAAGCTACAAGAGTTACAGCTGGAAGCTCTCCGTCACCCACCGTATTCACCGGACCTTACCCCAACAGATTCATACTTTTTTCAAAATTTAGACATTTTTTTAAGTGGGAAAAAAATCTATACTCGAGAGGCAGTACAAAACGCTTTCGCTGACTTCATCGCTTCCCTACACTAAAGGGATAAACAAACTGCCATCAAAATGGCAAAATTGTGTAGATAATTTTGGCCAGTACTTTGATTAGCTGAAATAAAAAAATACCAAAATTTTTATATTTTAAAATTATCATAAAAATCTCCAATTTCATAGGTAAAGACCTAATACAAGCTTAATCTTTGGAACTTTGTCTAAGTTATGGGGGATACAAAATAGTGGTTCATGCTTACTATTATGCTATTTTACTCCTCGGCCTCTGTGGTTGAGCGGGCTAAAGCCTTTGCCGGCCTACCTCACTGCAACCCAGAGGCTCCGGGTTCGATTCCCGGTATAGTAAATTTCGGAAACGTATTTTCTCCGTTATTTACCATGGTCTGGGTGTCTGGGATCGGCCCCAGAGTGGTCCGTTGTATATTACCCATAACACAAGCGTAACTTGCTTAATTTGGGGTATACAATGTGTGTGTTTGTCTGCCGATTATTAATATAATCTGCCGATTATATTCAAAAAACTACGGAATGTCAGCGTCCAGCGACTACTTATTCAGAGAGAGAAAGAGAGATTGTAATTGAGGTGTGATTTCTTAGAAGACAACTCTGTTATTTTTAACCGCTCGTTTACTATACAGTCATGATGTTTTAGTATGATGGTTTTTAAAGTTAACATACAGAACCAATGCAAGAATAATCATATCACGCTTTTCAGTATTAGACAAACAAAATAAGCAATTACGTCGCCGTTGAACTTGTTGTGATTTCTGGAACACTCAAATGAGACTCGTGCCGTTTTATGGAAAAAATTGGGCTGAATATATCGCAATTCATTTAAATTTTTCAACTGCAACACGTGTACGCCTACCTATTACTCGTTATTTATACAATTCTGGTTCATTTCATTTGATTATATCCAAATGAACTCCCGCGTGTAGCTTTTATTAAACTCATTAACATATTCATAGATGTATGTTCATATTTTGACATCACAATAAAATAAAGAGACAAGCATATAAGACAGTTTTTGGCCAGAATTATAAAGGTTTTGTTTGGTTGTAGGTATTAATTTTGGTTTCAACCACTAGAAACGTAACTCGAAACGCGCTACCGCATGATTGGCTTCCTATTCCAAAATCGGCTTCCTTCAGCCGTCTTCAATCTGTAAATTCGGGACTCTAGACTAGACTAGACTTCGGGTCTATTTGGTTCGTCTGAGATAATAAGTAAACTTAAGAGACATTAGGGAGTTTTTGATTGGAACTAGATGGGTTACATTTTTCTATACTAGTTTTATTTATATTGAAATTAAAATATACTTAACTACATATCGAGCCTTTACCGCCATTATATCGTAAGCGACATAGAAAAGAATAAAAGAAGACATTTGGACCTTAGTATATTTTAAGTTACAAAATGTATTCCGAACTAATTATTTGTTTAGAATTTTCAGTTTTTGATTCAGCAGGGTCGTCTAACAAAAACTGAAAGTCTTAAAACAAAATAATAAATTAAAATGTCTTCTGCAACAAAAAATCTACCTAGATCCAAATGTCGCTTACGATAAAATAGCGGTAAAGGCTCGATATATATATTTTTCTAACTGTACATACAACGTTGGTTCCCTTATAAGATTATTTTGGTACGACAATATAGAATATAACATTGCTGTGGCCGGCGGCAGCCTGTCGTAAGAGGTGACAAAACAAGTCACAGCAGCCCTGGTCTTGACCAGGGGCAGTATACCAGCAGTGTTTTTCAACCTGTAGGTCGCGACCCTTAAAGGGGTCGCAGCGTCTTGCTCGAGGGGTCGCCGGCATAAGAGAAAAGGCAATTTAAGTTTATACCTCATACTTAGGTACTTTCTAAGCTCAGCAGCTTTTTGCAGAAAATAGGCCGTAATAATGAATATAGGTACGTAAGTAGGGAGACATAACATAGTCATTTAAATTACTAACTTTTGTCTGTCTATGGCGCAAGGGGGTCGTCAATATTTTACAACCAGCAAAGGGGTCGCGTATTCAAAAAGATTGAAAAGCACTGCTTTAGAGTATACTACCATAGAACCTTGAATTGTATTTCGGTATTAGTGGCCAGGTTGCGCATAGGCGATAGTAACCGCTTCCATCAGGTGGGCCGTCTGCCTGCCCGCTGAACTCGTGCCATAAAAAGTAACATTATTTACTGATGTTTACATGTCTTTAGAAAGTTTAGAATTTAATCCTCCTAAACGAACAATAATATTTTATTCAAAATTTAATATCTTAAGAGAAAACGAGGTAACATAGAATATAATAAATATCTTTATTGCACACAAAAATAATAATACACATGAATTAAAATCTTATAACTAGTGAATCGCGTCTATCGTAACAGCGATTTCTTCCAGACAACCTTCTGAGATAATTTACATTTTAATAATGGTCGGTATTTCTGCGCATAATTTACAATATATGTACAGACATGTATTAAAGTGAAAAATAAAAAATACACATACATATTTGTACACAAATATATGTACATAGGGTTACATAGACATACATAAATTACTGTTTACAACTTTAAATAGTGATCTTTGAGGAGTTTATTAAAAGACCACATACAATATTCTTGATTTTTTTTAAGCGAATGTTATGTTTGTATTGAATATCTCTATTATTTAGTGAAATATGCTTTTATGAGCTATCACAAACTTCCTCGTATGGCGACAATAAAAGTCTTAAATTTGTATGAGGCTGGAGTGAGACCCTATAAGAATTCGGTTTTCACCTGGTCCCTATTTGTCTGAAGATTATTCAAAAAATTAAATGTCCATGAAGACTTAACAGTAGCATTATATAAATAAATACACATAACCGTATTAAGTCATATTTAATAAGCTTTTTTGAAAAGGTTTTTAAATACAAGCTTTTGAGATCCTGGATATCATGTAGCAACAGAGTGCTAGCCAAGCCAAGTAAAACGAGCCCAAACACGACGGGTCTATCTTGTTTAGTACAGGAGTTCCTATGGCCACCTTCCGACTCCATCATCAGATCAGCTCCATGGTACCATATTATTGCAGTATCCCGCGATATACATATATGTGCAAAATTTCAGCTCAATCGGTAACCGGGAAGTTGATAAAATTTAACTTGCAAGATTCCACCCGAACTTACAAACATAGTTACATCTATTTTTTTTTTTTTTTTAATTGCAGGAGTTCAGCAGACAGGCAGACGGCCCACTTGATGGATAGCGGTTACCATCGCGTATGGACATTTCTAACACCAAAGGTACTACTAATGCGCTGCTGCTCTCTTGAAGGAGACTGGAGCCTGTCACTAATGCGGAACACAACTAAGCGTTGTTATGGCGACATACTTTAGACCAGGATGTAGCCATCCAGTCGGGCAATGCCTACACCTGGCAAAAGTGGTTAAAGTTAATTAAAACTTGTAAAAAAGAAAACGATCTCAAGCACTGGCTTGTTGTTTTTGAACACAGAAAACTTGGCAGAAATAGGAAAAGCAATTTATATTATACATATTTGACCATTTTATTATTACAGATAAAGATATATTAAAGAGTAATTACCCGAAAACATACGACAGGCAAAATCAATCCAGACTTTCAAAAAATTGGTAAAAGAATATTATCTCTCACTTTAATTAATATTTAATATCAAATTGTAAGTATTTCAATTTATAAATACATTTATTAATATTGTATATATTATATTAATATATATAATATTGATATATTGTTTTATTGCTATTATTAATATTGTATAGCTATACACATATTAATAATGTATATATTTGGATATATATAATATTAATATGTGTTATTGTCTATTATATGTATTGTGTAATATCTATGTATCCTATTAATTAGATGTATTTTATTTGCACACCACCGTCATACACTTTTGATTCCTTTCATACAATCCACAGCCCGGGTTGTCTGGAAGAGATCGCTCTAAAGCGATAAGGCCGCCCTTTGTTCCTGCCTTGACACGAAATTACTGTAAATGATTTACTTTATGTGTATGTGGTGAACAATAAAGTATTTTCTATCTAACTCTATATATCTAAAGTGTATAGTAAATCATTTCTTGTAATCAGTAGATTGTTCATCACTCTCACTATCGCCTCTATCCACGTGAATTTCTTCATCATTAAATGTTTGCTCCAGTTCACTAGGATCATTGAAATCTATAGAACGTGACTATCTATAGGTCCAGTATTCTGGTTCAAAGCTTCTTGAGGGTAAACATTGAAATTGTCATAAAAATGAGGTTTCAGTGCTTGATATTTATCGTACAAATTCTGGTCTATGAATCTTACTGGCTCTTCGTTAGTTTCATCTTCAGAGTCATCATTGTAGCTGTATTTTTCAGCCCGTGGATCAATAATCCCGTAATTATTAACTTGTCTTATAATATCCTCACTTTTGTCGTCATCATAGTCTAACTTTTCATTAAAGTCTACAATATTTCCGTCAGGTTTATCAATATTTTGTATCATATTAGAATATTCTTGATTAGAGTTTTCTTCATAGTTGTCATCTTCCTCGTCAGAATCATTATTTATATCTTCACTGTCATCCACTGAGGATTCTTGCACATAGTATACGTTTGAACTCGATTGAGTCAACTTTGCGTTACTTTCTACGTTAGAATTAGAAATTTCACTATCACTTAAATCTTCTGCGCTATTATTTTCATCTTCAATTCCGTCGTCACTACCAACAGTTTTATTTTTAAAATCATATCTTTGATTTATATATTTACTGTCATTAATAACATTTGTTGCCGAACTGTATCCAGCAGTTTGTACTACTGTTATGTTGTCTTGTACTGTTTGTATAGTAACTACTGCATCGTAAGGGACTCCTTCATTACCCAGGAAAACTAGCACTACGTACTTATATCCTGGACCACCATCAATTATGTTTGCTTTTAAATCTGTGCCGAAATCAATGCCACTAACCCTCAAATGCGCTATTGTTTCACCATCACCTATTGCTGGATATCTAAGAGCTATAGAACCACCAGGAGCTGAGACTCTAATCTGTTTTGTATTCACTGTATCAAGCTCTTCGTTACCCACGTCTAATAGAAAGACAAATGGGTATTTGTGAAATGGATTAGCGCTGACTATTACAAAAGATGATAGTAGTATTGTAAATAACATGATTACTGAATAACTGACGGTCATGGTAGGTTAATCTGATTCTTATAGTATAGCGTTTTCATGGTTGATTTCATTGCTTTTTTGTTTCGTGTTAATAGCATGACGATTCGATGCCAATGTCAATTTGTTTGTTAAAATCTGTTCTGGTATTCATTGTAAAGGAAATGTTTGTGTATTCCTTAGATATAATGGAATAATTAGAATGTTGACAAAATTGTAAAGTAGCCAACATAATTTAGTTCCGTTTTCGTTCTTACATTCGAACTAGTTATTTATTAAGCTTTAGTAATAGCATGTCTTGTATCCACTAGCTTTGCCCGCGACGTCGTCCGCCTGAAATTTGTTTTCAAAACCCCCAATTTTGAAACCCCTCTCGTTATCTTCGCGCTGGAACTAAAGCAGGAAAAAAAAATGGTATTATCAGTAGCTTAAATGGTGTCAGCTTAAATGAATACTAAAAAGCTAGTAAATTTTAATAATTTTAGTTTTCTCTTATAGATATTTAGAGAGTGGCTAGCAACTAGATAGCTCTTGCTGTCGACGTTTCACTAGACGTGCGCCGTGCGCTCTTCATTTTTTGAATAACATTAATTATACTCGAACTTATTGTTATTACTGGCCGTGCCAAGAACTGACTATATGTGCTTAGACTTTAGCAAAATGTTAGCTCTAAGGTGGAGTTTAGTGTGCTGTTGCTGTGAGTAACCTCAACGGAGACAGAAGAAACCGATCTCAAGGTTGGTGGAGCTTGTACTTTTCTAGTTCAAGGATCTAGGGCATATCTCTCTCATACAATCTATTACAAACTCAGCCAGCATTTTATCTGTGGGCTACAGCGTCCCACATTTAGGTTACACCATTGGAATTAACAAAATACCAAAATCAAAAAAACCTACCATTGATGTGAGAGTATCCGGTAATTTTAACGAGATTGCAATAGCAGAATTGGGTCCCTGAGGTCCTGCCATTATGCCTTGGCCTTGAAGAAACTTTACGACAAGTTTTTTTAATAAGTATTTTATTGTAACAGTTCGACCTACATGCAGCACAATGAGGATACCTGGCTGCCTTAAGAATATTATATACATCAAGTATATTTGTTCTTCTATCTGATGTACCGACAGACAGGAGCAACTACTAAGTAAATACCTAAAATATTGTTACAACCTACGCGCCGACTAAATTCACACCTGCATATCAGTTAAAACACATTTTATTACCTGTCGGCATTTGAACTTGTTGTAATTCTTCTATGATCGTCTTCTTTTGTTCACTTATTTATTGGCATGTGTTTACTGATTATTCTAGAACACAGTCCATTGTTTCATTGTACTCGTTTATGGCCGTTGCGGTCGCCTCATTAGCCAGGTATTACAGATTAGGTCGACTACAATACAGGTACATTGGTATTTGTGACGTGTAAAACCAGGGCCTGATGGAGGGAGCCGTCGAGCGAGAACCACGATCAAGGCGAGACGTGTATACATTCGGTAATCGATTAGTGACGGACTTCGCGCGTTTTATTGAATTACGACCTTCTCCATTTCGTTTGGATTAGTTGTGTTCGGTTATATTAGTACCCGTGCTATAGGTGTTTGTATAGTTCTTATAAACTTTATAATAATTCTAACGGCATTTTAATTCGAGTCCCACTAAACTCGAAATAAATATGTTGATTTTATTATACCTGTTGTACACAAAAGTAGCTCTGTGGGAAAACCTCCATCCACTAGGGAGAGCTCATCCGAAAGAGCAAGTTTTTGAGAAAATACAGGAGCATAGAGGCTTCAGAAAGTTCCGTCGTCTGAGTGCCTACCACCCCTGATGAGAGTCATCATTATCCGAGGTTACTTTCGGAGCGTTCACTCCGACGCCCAGGGTCCGCTTTCCTACTTTTTTACTCCACTTCGCGTGGTCTTCAGCATCCCGTATTTTGAGACCAGTTGCACGCATGTCATCCATCACAACGTCAAGCAACATTTCTTGGACCTTCCCCTTCGACCGGGACCTGACGGAGGCGATATGGCTAGATATTTGTTCCCCACATAATTAGCTGGTGTCCATAAAACGTAGCCGTAAGCGAGTCTCTTACAGTTAGTCTGCTATGTCACCCCTGATGAGAGTATGCCGCCATTACAACATTGAGTTGCGTTCCGGCATTAATGGCCAGGTTCCAGTCAGTTGAGGATGGCAGCACATCAGTAGCAATGTTGTTGTTAAAAATGGACATAGGCCATAGTAACCTCTTTTCTTCAAAAGGAAACTCAGTCTAACTGCTGTACTCGAAGAACAAAAAACTATTCTGTAAATTCCTTAGAACAGAAACGGAACATCCGTGCAGGAACGGGGATAGAATACAATTTCCTGCGGCCGGGCAGCCTGTCGCAAGAGGCGTCCAATCAAACCCACAGCAGTGTTTGCCCGACTGGATGGCTTCCACCCCTGGTCTAGAGTATGCCACCATAACAACCTTGAGTTATGTTCAAGCATAAGCCCGAAGAGAGCAGCAGCGTATTTGTAGCACCTTTGGTATTGCAGATGTCCATAGGCGATGGTAACCGCTTTCCACTATGTGGGTCGTCTGTCTGTCTGCTGAACTCATGCAATAAAAAAAAAGACGCAGGGTTAATTATTAGAAATATAGACTAACATTTAATACACAAAAATCACATTTCTTACTACTCCATTGAAATGTTACATGAGCTTTGCATTTGTTAGAGGACGCAATTTTATTTTCGGGACATGTGTGGGGGGTCAATAGAAGCTTAACCTCAAGTTTGTGGGGTCGCCACCCTTATCCCCCGGCCGCCATCTTGGAAAAAGGGGTGAAAGCACTTATTTCGCGATATCTCGGAAACTATGCGTCTTAAAAAAAATTTGTAAAGTCATAATTTGTAAAAATTGTTTTGCCCACAAATATGTACATATAACTTTTTGCCCTAAATTAAAAATCAAAGAAGTTATAAGCAAAAAACCCCACACATGTCCCAAAAATAAAATTGCATCCTCTAACAAATGCAATATTCGGCCCTTAAATTGTAAGATTTCAATGGAGTATACATATTTACTGTTTATTAATTCACACAAATGGGGGAAACTATATAATTGTTAGCACCTTGTCAATTCATTCAAGATATTAAGAATTTAAGATATCCTAACATGTTTTATTTTGTAGTCATGCTACGTATTATTATCATCATATGACATATTATTATTATCATTATACGACTAGAAGATAAAAAATATTAAGTTTACTTAATCTTTTTAATTAATTAATAGGGTGCCAACAATTGTATAATATAATAGTTTTGATTCAACATCAAGCTTAAATTATATTTTAGCTTACTTGCATTTAGATCATACTGACGAAGAACATTTTAACTCTATAAACGACATCAAATGCAGAATATATTAATTTATAATATTGTCACATTATATTTAACAATACAATATCATGGAAGTATTATAAAATAGTACGCAGTGAAAACGCATATCTGAAAAGCTCCTAAAACCAGCATGAGTTGATGTCACCACATGCTTCTTCTCTCGTTTTGCAGTTAAATTATTTAAAACGTAATATTTTACTTGATAAATCAAAAACTGTAAGATATAAAAACTTCTTCTCTTAAATCTTCTAATTTAGCTGAACACTCGCCCGCACGAACGGCTAGTGCGACAGACGGCAATAAATTGTATATACACTTAGATAATTTATCTAAGTATATACAATACCATAATTTCGAATACACCAGCATCTATCTTTTATACAATCCACAGTAATTTACCTACCCTATGCTAAACATACCACTCTTCTACAAATGCCCTGCTACGCCATCTAGTTATAGTACTTAGGAACTTTTCAAAGTTACGTTTTTTATTGAGTTTACCCATAACCAATATTATTAAAAGTATTCAGACTTAATCCCTGCTTCACATATAGTGTTTTTATTGGTTGGAATTAAAATTTAAACTAAGTAATAAATTATTTATTATAGACTATATAACAAATCGTTGCCAGAGAGAAGCATTCCCAGAATGCTGTGTTACTTACGCTGTACGGCAAGTTGGCAATACTGATTCACTTTGGTCATTCGTACAATCTGACCCGTTCTTTTTATATGGCAGTGAATAGTGGGATGTACTAGGGCAACAAAATCAATTACCCTTGTCAAGAATCGAATCGGCTGATTTTGATCAAATTAATGCAGCCTGTATTATTATACCATAGTGTAGGTTGTCAAGATCAATTTCGCTGAAATAATGCCAAACGGCACACCAAAGTAAAGTGTCGTTTTTGAACCATACATACATACATACATAACTTCACGCCAGGTCCCTTGCGGGGTAGGCACGAACAACAGAGCGCCATTTAGGCTTTTTGAACCAAATGTTCTATTTTCCGTGTTGTTTTTCTCTATTTAGGATTTAGCTTTGAAGGCCCACTTGGAAAGCTAACCAAGTTAAGTATATGAAAATAATTCTTAAAAAATATTTTTACTGATTATACCGCCATCTATTTGAAGCAGGGAGTTTGTCGAATCTATTTTATAATCATGTAAGCATTTAATTCACTTTACAATGATAAAGCACCAATATTTTAAACATATTTTACATATTATTTAATATATAATTCATAATACTTATATACTTTTCATTTTAACACGTAAGTAACATAAAGAGAAAATCACTATATTGAAGTAATAGAAGACATATTTAAAATTTTAAGTATTAAAAATAAATAATGGAGGGCATGTGATTTAGAAATTTAAAAATATTTTAATTAATAATTGACATCCTAAAAATTCCGTTAACTTTCGAAACTAATCTATTGCATCATCTATTTTCAATATTATAAAATAAACTATCATTCTAGTCATACTAAAGAAAACTTAATTTACAAAAATAATACAATTTATTATACATAATTGAGCACAATTGCGTTACTGAAATATCAATTAGCTTATAATTAGAACAACGAGAATCTTACAAATAAGTAAGAACCAACTTTAACTGTAATATTTTTGTTAAATTAATAGCCTAGTAATCAGAGCGGTCTAGTTTTTAAATTGGTAAGTATTTTGTATCAATACGAAAAAAATATAACTATGTAACACGGAGGTTTGGCAGCAACCTCCACCAAAAGTGAAATGATGAACTGTTCACGATGTCAAAGGAAGACAATTCGCTAATGTCTGCTGTGCACGATTGTCCGTGATCTGAGTTAAAATCAATTTAAAATCCAAAACATCTTAATACAGTGAAACCTGGTCAAGTGAGACATCAAGGGACCTGCAATTTCACTTATAGAGGTATTCCACTTCTTACCCAGTGTCTCAGATATTCAGGTACAAATATCTATCTCATTTACAGAGGTATCCATTAATAGAGGTCAGAATATAGGATATTTCAGTTATAGAGATGCGATTATTAAATAAAATCGAAACTAAAACTAGAGGTAATTGAGGATCAAAATTACGTATAATATTAAAATTAAATATTATAACTTACGTAGTTAAGTGCGGAATTTGCGGGCAAAATAAGAATAAGTGTGTGTCTATGAATATAAAAATCACTCGCTGTCTCAGTTATGAGGGTAACTATGATGCTAAATCGAAAAAACGAATCTCAGATATAGAGGTTTGCTTCGTCCCACTAACAGGGGCAATTCAGTGCCAAAGTGTTGGGACCTTAGCACGAGGTCCAGTTATGGAGGTTTCTCACTTACCAGGTCCCACTTAACCAAGTTTCACTGTATCTTGTAGTAGCTTAGAATATTTAAACTAATAAACTGGCGCCCAACGTGGGCCACTAGTAGTTTAAAAATTTTAAGCTACCACAATTAATTGTAAAAGATGTTAGAGATAAATTTGGATTTGTTTAACAATTATAAAACGTCTTATACTATCGCAGACATAGTGAAGTCTGTCTTGACATGACCTGGCCATTCTAAATTAGTAAACATTGGTAGAGGCTGGCGCTAAAGTATGAAACCTCCGTGTTACAAATAGGATTTTTAAAGTAATTTGGCTGGGGGGCTGTGGTATCAGTTCATTTTGGAAAAGGGGTCTCTCGACCAAAATAGTTTGGGAATCCCTGCGTTAGATAATAATATTGTTTGGTTAAACAAATTACGATTTCTTCTATATAAAACGTGGATAAGTCTAAAACCGTTACTGAAAAACATAAACAAGTAGCTTTACATCTTTTTCTAAATGTACCTACCGGGAACATTAAAACCCGTTTTAATCACAATACCGTTCAATATTTGAATATCCACATATGCAAGTATGTAATATATGATATTTACCGACTTAACTAATTTTGATGATTTTTTGCGTGTGTTTGAGTGGGTTCCCAAGTGGTTTAGATTCACAATTAGAATCGGTAGGTGGCTCTGGGATCGGCTGCTAGATTTTTGGGACAACGTCTGCCCGGACCTCTAGTTTATTTTAAACGTGGGCTTATGTATAATGCTGTTAGTCTAGATAAGATCTAGCTTCCTAACGAAAATATAAGCGATTGTTTCTTTCAAAGCATTAGTAATTTATTATTTTAATGACATGCTGGAGTCTAATACCACTGCATAATAGGCTACTCCAGGTTTTCAAATGCAGTTTTGCTTTTTGCATAATTATTTACATGGATAGCCAAAAACAAAAGCATTGAATTTATAAATTGTGTTAAAGTCGGTTGGTTCACATACGTAACTATAACTCAAGCTCAATTTATCGCAGAACAGACTTCAACTGTTTATTCTGATGATTCAACGAATACTGCGCCCGATCTGCTTGAGAGATCATATGATCTAGCTTACTCATTTGCGAATTCACTTGTTTACTAATATCTACAACAGTCGCTTTACTTACTAAAGAAGTATTTTCTAACTTTTGCATATCTTTTAAGTCATTTATCGCTGTATTGATATCGCCGCCATCTTGCGGTCGTCCGCCATCTTGTTTAGATTTCCCTGCACGTGGTGTTAGTTCGTCGTCATCGGGGCCAAGGCCTTCATTTATAGAACCTAATTTAGTGATAGGTATGGTGTCTTTATCAAAGTTTGTTTGGCCGATGTAACTCTGGTCGCTAGAGTATGAGAGATTGTCTTTAGCTGCCAGTTTTACACGAAAGAAGTTGGTAAGACTTCCGCAGACGCCCTGGAAATTGAAGACGTTTTTTTATTTAGATGCTGGAATAACGTATTACGTATTAATGCTCGACATAATCAAAATTGAGACAAAAAGACGCTAGTATAAACACTTAAGTTTGTTTACTGTACCATTATTCTTAAAATTAAAGTGTAAAATGAAATTATTTTCGATAGATAACTAAATGTTATTAGAAAATACGAACTGAAATAAACTTCCAGAAAATATCTATTACATGAAATCAACAAGAAGACAACTAAAGTATTCCTCAACTTGTAAAAGCTACTCATAATTGACTTACAAGTGCACGAATCAATTTCATAGCAGTAACAAACAATTAAAGAACCATAAATCTAAGAATTAATTACTAACAAAATGTACTAAGAGTCCAAAATTTACGGCCACTTACCTTCAGTTTATTTATTTTAGTTTGTGTTGAATTTAGTATGGTATTTAGTTCCGCGAGGCCGCTGGTACCCTCTTTTATGTGGTCATCGAGCATTGCTGTGTTCTGTAAAGATTAAAACTAAATATTTTTTTAAATACACAAATTTTTAATATTTCATTGGGTCTGTATTTCTGATCAACACTGGCATATTGCAAGCAAGACAACCACTGCTGCTTCCTCCCTGTTCGGCTTGTGGGTGGATCTCACTTCGCGCGCACCGTTTGCCGCAACCAGATTTTTGAAGAGAAACTTCTATATAGACGGGGTCTTAGGATGTTTCTGTCACGAAAAGGCGTTAAGGCCGCGTGGATGAATGGCATAAATTTATAATAGACGTGGCAAAGCATAATTTTAGAGTATACTATAGATGCGTTTTTTGGTTCCGGATCGAATTCAGTTTTTTTGTTTGATAAAATAAAATATGTTTAAATAAAATTGCATTTATTAAAATGTACCTACCTAACCTAACCAAATCATATTTGCAGTAAACCTGCGCAAAATCTAAATGTGTGCTGGGACACATAGTAGAAGTGAAACTTCATCAAGTGGACAAACGAATGGCAACGGACAAGTGGCAAAACGAATCGCAACAAAAAATTACTTGAAGTTTTACGGGCAGGTTTTCAAATTGGACAAGTACAATAACAATCTGCCCGTTAAACTTTCAGTTAAAATTTTGTTGAGATTCCACTTGTCCGTTGAAATTTTTTTTTATTCTTATATCTACTTAAGATTTTTCCATCTCAAGTGCCTTGTTGGTAAAATAATGAACATTAATCAGTGATAGTGTAACCAAAATTTGAGTGAACTAACACGGTTGTTAAGAAAATGTGGGGCCGCAAAAGATTCAACAGGGTAAGTCTCTTTACAGAATAGCAGAAGTATAGGTAGTAACCTACACTTCTGCAGTCTGCTGTTCTGTTCAAAACCGTGTAGTAAGAATCTGGCGCATTGTCGAAAAGACGTGGATAGGTCAGAATACAATTCGGAGCTGCATCTAAACGTATCGAAAGATGCAAATCTAGGTCCCATATTCGTAAGACCTGCACCTGGGTCCAGCTGACTACCGTATGCAGCTGACCTAAATAAACCAATTTAAGTCACCACTCTACAGAATTTGTACTGCATACAATAATATCTTTTTTTTTTTACATGGGGAAATGCGTTGCCGCACCGTCAGCCGCGCGGGGGATCATGCGCGGCCAGTGTGTGGGGCTCCCCGACGCCGGTTCAATACGACCGCCTGCCGGTATACCCACTAAAACCCCATGGGAGCCTTCCTTCCGCCTAGCGCCGGGGTCGCGGTACATGCGTGAGCTTAACCCGCAACCCCGGCAGCGGCCGGCCGCCTCGTAAACAGAGGCGGCCTCTCCTGTGTGCGGGCCGGGGAATGACGTTTCCCCGGCCCTGAGAGGGACGTGCGGCTGCCTCTCGCGCCCTCTCGCGGCATTAGTGCGGGCGGAGGTCTATGTGGATCCCCCAGACCTCGACGCCCGCTGCCGCCGGGAGGGGGAGGCTGCGAAGGATTGCTCCTGCGCCATCACCCCTCCCTCTCCTTTCTCCCCCTCCGCCGCCTCGCGCTCTCAGCAGCGTCAGCGGCGGGGGGGCTTCGCGATTGGGGGAGGGGGAGGCTGCGAAGGATTGCTCCTGCGCCAACACCCCTCCCCCTCTCCGTCCACCCCCCCCCCCCGCCGCCTCGCGCACTCAGCAGCGTCAGCGGCGGGGGGGGCCTCGCGATAGGGGGAGGGGGAGGCTGCGAAGGATTGCTCCTGCGCCAACACCCCTCCCCATCTCCTTCCTCCCCTTTTCCCCGCCGCCTCGCGCACACAGCAGCGTCGGCGGACGGAGCGGGGGAGGGTAGGTCGCCGGTCAGGCCGGCGGTGGTGGGGTGGACATCACCACCGCCGTCCTCGACGGCCAGCGGAGAAAATCTCGACGCTGGCGGTCGCAACGGAAGGGATGGGTGTTTGGGGAAGAGGTTTGGGAAGGAAGGGAAGGCATTGGGATTTGGAGGCGGAGTGGTGGGACACCACTGTCACGGAGTGAAAGGGGGATGTGACAGTGGCGGCTCAGGGCCCCGGGGACGCGTCCCCTCGTACCGCTTCCTGGACGGAGTAGAGTCCAGGGCGGCACCCCCTGGGGGAATACAATAATATCTGCCACGAGCTCGATATCTTCAATGCATCGGTTAAGCACATCAAGAAATTTTACACTCCTTCCTAATTATTTAATTAAGTTCATTATTTATATATTTCTTCTTTTTTTCTAAATTAATATGTACTCAATGCCTTATGTATAATGCATGATGTGTTTGCACCAAGAAGGCCAGTCAGCAAATATATTTTATCTGTATCCTAGTTTTGTTTAAAAGTAAGCTGAGTTGGCCAGATTGCGAACCAAACTTAAAAAAAAAGTCACTTCTAATTATAATCGTCGATACGTGTGCGCGGTTCTGTCAGTCCGCACTCAGAAAGCTTACTCTCAAAGGACTGTAGTATCATTCTTTATCGTTTTAGAACTTTTTTTGCTTGTTTTTTTATATATATAAGTCCATATTCCATTGAATGTTCCTTTTAATTTTGTGCTTTGTTCTTTTTTGATTTAAAATTGCATTCACTATTTTGGGCTGATCGGACGAAAAAGAACGGCGAAAGGAGTTTGATAATAAGTTTGTGCTCCTGCCCAAGGTTGCCGGTACTGTCGCACCGGTATCCGAAATGGTGTTGGTTGTACATCTATCAATAATACAACGGATGTAAGTTCGAGGCTTTGTATCCATCTAGACCTACCCACCTCTATTGTCGATCATCCGCGCTATGAATTCCATTGTACAAAATTTAGGGTAAAAAAACTGTTACCCAAATCTGATGCCCTTGCGCGGTTTACTCTTAAATAACCTGTACGTAAAACCAGATATATGACACTATGATATATATTTCCTTCGTTACGACCTTTTGGCTTGAGTAGGGTTCCATCATAAATACATTGATAAAGGTCAACTAAGTACGTCATTTGACTATAAAACTATAAAAAATTATAATCTATAATAACTCGAACACTGCTAACAGATAATACTGTCCAAATCATTTTTATGCAACTCGCTTTTAAGCTCTAGGTACTACTCTACTAGCATTTTTCACTTGCTTATTAATTTAATTAAATGTTAAATATGTATCTCGCCTGACGCCGCCTATTAAAAAAATATATAGAACATCATTATGATATTTCTTATATACCCAGAAGTTTCTCAGAAAAATAACTGAACTATACAAAGATAGGCGAAAGGACGGACATGCAAAAAACAGGTTTATTTTTTTGCCAAAACAGCTACGGAACCATAAAACTATGTAGACACATACCTCAGCAGTCTTAATTTCCACTTCTTCAAACTCGACGACATCCAAATGTTTATGCTTTTGAAGAAATTCTTCTTTATCCGGCAAAGGCTGGCCGAAAAGCTCAGCTCTAGTACAAGCGTCTTCGTACGCCTTTAACGACATTTTTTATCTAAACCTTTTTAACTGAAAGCCTTTACTGAATGCCTGATGCTACTTTCTTAATCCTTGACCCAAATAAATAGTTAAACGGGAAAATTAAAATGCTTAGATAACAAGGTCGTTTTCTCAAGAGTGTGACATCTCAACCCTAGCAGTGTTCTATGTCACGGATATTGATTTTGTCTGATGTGGTTAAATATGGGAAAATTCAAGAAAAGACTTGTAATATCTATCAAAATTAACATGAAATAATAAATTTTTAACGTTATTTAAGTGTTTCATTTGTTTTAATGCTAAATTCTTAATTCTCGTGTGAATAACATTTCAATTAAATTATAAACTCACAATAACTTCAAAAATAGCGCCATTAAGCAATTTTTTTTTTTTTTTTTTAATTTATTCATGACCATAGATACAAAGTCTTTCAGTCGGAAACATGTTAAAAAGAATTTACACTAATACAAGAAAAAATATTAACTAATATAACTTATCTACTTATTACATAATTATTTACATATTATATAACCCTTATCAAGTAATCAAGTAAGTACAATACATTCTAAAAACAAACAAAAAAAAAAACTTATTTACACTGTAAACACAAAACAAATTAAATTTTTCCTATTGTGTTACAAATATAGTCGTACAATGATCTATAGTAACGTTTGTGTTTTAATAGATCCTGTACACGGCGGGGAACACTTTGTGGACTTTCACTGTCACTGAATAAGTTGAGGCTATCATTGTCTGCATCAGAAATGTCACAATCACAAATTTCAGCTACTAAAATCAATCTTTGCATATTAAAACTTGAACATTTAAAAATAATATGGTCCAAATCAGCATCTCTGGAGTTACAGTTAGGGCAACGGCTACTATCAAATATATTAATTCGGTTCAAATGAGCTGGGGTCAAACAGTGCCCTAGCCGCATGCGTGTTATTATGCTAGTAAATCTTCTGCTTATGTCTTTGAAGTTATAATGCCATGGTTTTACCGGTATGTCTTTCTGTATCTCAGCATACCATTTGCCTTTGTTTTCTAGGGTTATCCTCCAGTGATCTTTCCACAAATGCCGGTTAAGTTCTTTGAAATGCCTGTGGTAATCAGTAAATGGAACCTTTAAAAGTTCAGACTTGTCTTCGTCATGCTCTGACCTTGTTGCAGTATCAACTAATTCATTCCCAGGAATGCCACTATGTGAAGGTACCCACACAAATTCTACATGTATATTCTTACTATACAGCTCTTTTATACAATTTCTAATATCATACAATATATAATTTAGTTTAAAAGATATATTTACATTTTCTATTGCGCTTAGAACACTCCTAGAATCTGTAACTATCAGGATACTATGTACATTATTCACATAATTATTTACATATTCTAATGCACAATATACAGCATAGCATTCGGCAGTAAAAATACTGCAATTTATGTTTATTTTAATGCACTTGGTGTAACTAGTTTGTGGATCATAATATGCTGCTTTTACATATTGATTTGTTTTAGACCCATCTGTATATATAGTATAATGTGTTGGTCTATCATCCTTAAATTGCAAAAAATCAAATTTATTGTGCACTGTATCTAAATGGATGTTAGTAGAACTATTGATAAGACTATTAAAAGGAATTTTATAGACAGGCCAAATATCATGTTGGTTTAAGTTTTTAGAATTATCTTTAACATGTTTAAATAATATTGGTATTTCTGGTAAAGTTCCATTAATCAAAGAGGCAGCAGTTAAATTATTTGGAGAAATTGTAAGAGTGATTTGAGGGTGTATTATTAATTTCTTATGCAAAGGACTGTTAGTTGATGCTAGAACTTTCAAGAAAAACCGCTCAGCCAACATCAACCTACGAAGAATCAATGGGGGTATACATGTTTCAATTTCTAGAGAATTAATTGGTGTGGAACGCATAGCTCCACAAATAAGTCTTAGTCCCATATTTTGAATTACATCTAATTTTTTCAGTAAGGTGCTGTTAACATGCATGTAAGCTAAACTGCTGTAATCGAAATGGCTTCTAACTATACTTTTATATAACATACTCAAAACTATGGGATCAGAGCCCCAGTAAGTTCCTGCTAAATATCTCAATATGTTGATTCCATTTAGAGCCTTTTTACTTATGTGTTTGACATGTTTATCAAATTTTAATTTATCATCAATAATAACTCCAAGGAATTTATGTTGATGAACTATTGGTATTTCTGCATTGTCATAAAAATCTTAACATCCTTTATAACATTTGAATTTTTACTTACAATTAAAACTGAACTCTTTTCTGGACTTACATCTAATTTAAGCTTATGATGATAATAGTTGTATAGTTGCGTTAAAGCATTATTAATACTAGCTGTTGCTCTTTCTATGTTTTGGTTTATGCTATATAAAAGTAAGTCATCAGCAAATTGTAAAATATGTACATCTGTTGCTTCTACATAAGTTAATATCTGAGAAACATACAAGTTATAAAGTAAAGGAGATAAGGTTGCCCCCTGCATTGTGCCTTTATTCACAGATTTAGGCCCATGTATTTTGTTGTTATACTTTACAAAAACTGTTCTATTATTTAAAAAGGAATAAAGCCACATTAGGATGTGTGTTGGTAAGCCAGCATCATGACATACTTGAATAAGTTCCTCTAAATTTACATTGTCAAAAGCACCTTTCACATCTAAAAAGACACATACAGCATGAGAATGACTTAATTTAACCTGCCTCAAATCTGATAGTAAATGTACAAAGCTCTCAGCACAACTTCTGCCTTTTCTAAAGCCGAACTGTATATCAGGAATCAAGCTGTGGGATTCAATGAAGTAATCTAATCTTATTTTCAACATATTTTCAAAAAGTTTACCTAAACAAGATGATAAAGAAATGGGCCTATAAGAAGAAGCATTATTTTCAGGCTTATTAGGTTTTAAAATGGGTATAACACATTGCGTTTTCCATGACTCTGGCACTATCAACTCTTCCCATAATCTGTTATAAATATTAAGTAATATTAACAATGCATTTAAATGTAATTTTTTAATCAACATGTATGGTATGTCATCCAATCCCGGTGTGGTATCCCTTCTACTTTTAATGGATATTTTTAATTCTTCTATAGTGAATTGGTTCTTAAGAAATATATTCATGTCATTTTCAGCAGAATTTGCAAACAAATAATCAAGCCTAGTCCTGTCAACTGCAGTCGTATCAGCTAAATTATTGAGGAAACTTAAAACCCACTCATCATTATGATGTCTATTTCTATTAGTACCTATCTTTTTAAATTTTTTAATGTAACCCCATATTCGAGAGACTGGTGTTAATCTATTAAAGCTACTACATAAATTTTGCCAAGATAGATTTCTTTCTTCTTTTAATACTCTTTTTTTAATTGCATCTAATTTTTTATATTTCATCCAGTTTTCTATTGTGGGTTTAGAAAAGTAATACTTTAATGCATTTTTTGAGTCACGAACAGCTTTATTACAGTTTTTGTTCCACCATGGTACTGGCTTTCTGACAAGTGTATTAGAACTTGTCTTATATTTAGGAATGGTTTTATCTCTCAATGAATACAGTGCATTTACAAAATTATTGTAAGAGGTGATGGGTGGATCATTTATCAAATCTATTTGTGAAAAGTGATTTTCTGATAAATTATAATACATATCCCAATCTGCCCGACTATAAATATATTTTTCTTGATTCACAGCAGGTGACAGATCATACATAGAAGGTTGAATGTTTATCTCAAGTAATGTTGGAAGGTGATAACTACCCATGGGATCATCATGAACATACCAATTGCATAAATGAGCAAGTGACGGACTAACAAGAGCAAGATCTATTGCTGAAGCTTGTCTATTGGGGTATGGGACAGTTGTTGGCGAACCATCATTTAAAACACACAAGTCAAATTCATCAATAATGCTATACAAACATCTACCTCTATTGTTATCATTATGGCATCCAAAAGCTATATTATGAGCATTAAAATCACCCATTATTAAACATGGCTTTGGTATGCTGTTGATTAGATCTCTTAGCTTTGAGGAATCAAATCTGTTACTTGGTGGGCTGTAAACACAAAGTATTGCTATTTGTCCTAATTGTGTTTCTACAGTGATGCATATGTTTTGTATGGACTCGGAGAAAATTGTGTTAATTAATTTATACTTTAAACGATGATTCACCAAAATGGCAACACCATTATGGGAATTTTTTGAATTTTTATATAATAAATTATAAGTTGGAAAATGTGGAACTATAGAATTAGGTTTAAGCCAGGTCTCATTAAGAAGGCAAACATCTATATTTTTTTCAATTAATAGATTTTGTAATAGGCTTTTTTTGCTCTGTAAACTTTGTATATTGTACTGTAATAAATTTAAATATGTGTCCATTAAATCAAATTTGACAAAAATATTTCTTTTATTTTCTTGTGTGTTATTGGATCATCATTATTACTTGTATTGCCTAACTTTACTAAGGACTTAATAATAGCATTTAGTATAATATCATTGTTAGCAATTTGCTTTACATCTAAGTTGGTTAGTGTCGACACAAAATCTTTTTTGCTAGATGAAACACTAGCTTTAGGTACATTAATATTTACAGGGTTATTTACAGAAGAGCTGTTATTTATCTTAGGTTTTAAACTAGGAAAATTCTTATCAGTCTTTGCTATAGAGGCAAATGTATTACTTTGGTTAACTATTTGTGAACGTTTCTGATCAATTTTTTGTTTTTTAATTGGACATTCCCGAGAAATGGCAAGATGACCTCCGCCACAGTTGATGCATACTATAATATCGGAAGTACATTCCTTGTAAAGGTGTTCGCCAGCACACGATGAGCACATTTGTGTACCTCTGCACACTTTGGCTGAGTGATTAAATTTGAAGCATTTAAAGCACTGGATGACAGGAGGAATATAATTATATACAGGACATCGATATTTATTCAGGAAAACCATACTTGGTAGTGTAGCAGATGAAAAAGTAATTACTACGGTAGTCAATGGTACTAGTTTCTTATCATCGTCTTTTTTCATAAATCTTTTTACTGATATAACATCCGCATCACATGAAATATTTTTGTATATCTCTTCATTGGACAACTCGTGAGGAACATGTCGGATGATGCCGACCTTCTCTACTAAATGAGCAGGGATGAACGCTCGCAACTTATTTTTGTTCAGAAAGTTTTCCAATTTCAAGAAGCTGTTCGCCTCTGCAGCTTTATTAAAATGTACTCCAAATTTGAAAGCGTTTAGTCTGGACACACTTGAAATGCCCTTAACATTCTCAGTTAAAAGTTGTGTGAATTTAATGGGGTTTTTATTGCCTAGTTTTTCCTTTTCTTTAGATTCAACGTAAACTGTGTAGTCATTAGACGAGTTTTCCAAAAACAGTCTAGTGTAACCACTCTTGAAATAAATTTTATACTTATCTTCATCAGAGACGCCAGAGATCTTCTTGTATTTTCGCTTTCTGTCTGAAAGTTCATCTGCCCCGTCACTCTGGGCCCCCATTATGACGGGGGACCGTAAATTGTAATATTAGATGAAAATAGGGGCTTTTCGTAATAAATAAGGGATAAAATTAATTTAAATGTTAAAAGAAATTTTAAAGCGCGCGCCAAGATCGACTTCCCGCCAAAAAAACCGCCATTAAGCAATTTGTTTTTAAGTTACAAGTGCTTAAAATGAAGATCGTAATGTTACTAGTGTAAAAAATATTATTTTGTTCGTTAAACACATAATACAATAATAATTAAATTCTTCGACTCGGTATTGATATTTTACTTTTATTTAATAATTGGAATATTTTGTATAAATATCAGTTGACAATCAATAAAATGAACAGCTGCAAATCAGCTGTTTTTAGTTCAATGACCGTTCTTTTGAACTCTTCATTCGGCCTATTCATGTACGTTTGAATGAGGTAGAAAGAGATAGAAACACTCTAAGTATTGCTTTCTAATAAATTTTGTATGCCATATTAAGCCTTAACATTCGGAGATACGTGGTGTTTTACAAATATAATTTCTTGACACACTGTCACCGTATCATTGTAAGTAGTGCCGTGTTTTCAATACACTTCAAAATAAATGCTGGTGAAATTATTATTCTCGTCAGTTTATAAGTGCCAGACGTCTCATCTGTTAAAAGTTTCAATTGCAGCCATGTCATCAGGTAAATATGTTTTTGAATTATCTTATAATCGATTTGTATTTCAAACATAACCTTATATTTTGCGATGACTGGCTTTTTACATTTTATAACAGTTTAGTGTTTATTTTATATTGCATAGAAATAGTAATTTACTTTAAGAAACAACTCTTCTTTAACTTCGATTAAAATATTTTTGTATTAAACATAAATTAATTGCCATGTCATGGTAATTTTGGAAAAAACTGATCTGCTCTAAATATTTATGTATAGTTAAAAATATTAATTCTTTATTTTCATTGTAATTAAATATACAAATTTCACATTATTATTGTCAAAAGTATTTTCCATAAGACCAACAAAATTCTCTATATTAATCTAGAATAGAAGTAATACTTAATAATTAAACTTTTTGCTATAATAAAGAAAAACAAAAGTTTATTAAAAGTCTTTCATTAATCCATAGAGTACATTATAAATAGGACACATAAATCTCAGAATATCAAAATATGGTACACATTTTTCCCTAACATTATAAGTATGAAATGAATAAAATTACAATATTTATACATCAATCAAACAAAAGCAACAGCGTGATTAAATCATTCAGAAATTGTTCAAACATCACATGCAAAAGTGAGTTGGTTTTGTATGACCACAAGTTCTGAAATAAAATTCGACATATTGTATGGAGGTTTTCCATGATGGTGACCAGTCAAAGATACATGTGGCCGGTTTGTATTTGAATATAATAAAGCCTGTATTGAATAATAAGATATTATACAAATACTTGATTGACTATATGACAATATAAATAAATAAACATAGCCTTTATTGCTGAAAGAAAATTTTCACTTAAGTTGATTTATTTAGTACAATTGGTATGCAATTTTGCCTCTTACTAAGCTTGTCCTTTGACAAAAGCCAAGTCATGTTATTTGATGCTCATTTCTCCCTGTTATTATAATATATTACAGTGTTGTAAGCCCCGCAAAACCCAGCAAAGATATAAAGTCAGTGGTCAAACCATCAATGCTGGGTTTTTATATATTTTAAATATTTACTATTCCTTTACAAATTATTTTAATTATTCAGTTTGTATTTTTTTTTTTTGACCTTAAGCCACTTTTGAGTTGTTAAATTAAATTTTGTTTAGTTTAGATCAGATAGAAACTATCTTATTAAATGTATTTTTAAGTTAATTATTAGCATTATTCCAGTTGGTGAGATTGTTACACATGAATGTTGTTTAATACAACCAAGTTACATTCTTTTCCAGTACCACTCACGCTGGAAACATTGAGCAAGCTCCGAAATGACTTTTATTCTGATCCCAAAAATGAATTGGCGCAGAATGTATGCACCAGGTTTGACCCATTCGAGGTTGCTATCAGCAGGAAAAAGGCTGACAGCACACTACATGTGTACAACATTAAGGTATTAAACTAATTATTTACAACTTTTTTTATTGCAGAAGTTCAGCAGACAGGCAGATGGCCCACTTAATAGAAAGCGGTTACCATCGCCTATGGACATTTGCAACACTAAAGGTGCTACAAATGCGCTGCTGCTCTCTTAAGGGAGTCTGGAACCTGGTGACTAATGCCGGAATACAACTTAAGATTGTTATGGCGATATACTTTAGACCAGGGGTGATAGCCATCCAGTTGGGCAAATGCCCTACAACCTGGCTGTGGGTTGTTTTGTCGCCTCTTACGACAGGCCGCCCGGCCGCAAGAAATTTTATTCTTTCTTCCACGAATTTGATGACTTTTCTGGTTGGTCACATTCGTGAGACTCCTCCCTCCATAACGTGACATGACATATTTTGCAAATTTACATCAAGAATATTAAATTAAAACAACAGTTCCGTAATTAGTTTTATTTTCATGTAATTTTTTTGTTAATTTAAACATTATGCTCATATAGAGTTAGCAATATTATGAAGTTTTCCGTTAATAGTACAAATTTAATTTAATATTTGATTTCTTTAATATGTATGCTGGAATTAGCTCCAGCCGTTGTCTCTTATAGATTATCTATAAACATGAGAAAGCTATTCTATTCTATTCTATTTTGGCGATTTGGCTCCAACGCTACTGGCGCTGATTCGGCCAATGTCACAGTAACAGAGAATGTCAGCCTCGAAAATCGAAAAATTTGGTCAGTTTTCTTTCCAGTCATAACTTCTGTGAACCTAGGGAAACACAACATAAACAGAGTTAATCTAACTACCTTATAAATAAACGTTATTTAATGTTATAAACTTACATAATATATTAACAGATTTTTATTGGCCAGTGCTAAAAGGAAATTTATGTTGACAGGGCGAGGGAAATCTCCTGTAAAATATCTCAAGGGAATGATAATTTTTTGGCAGTGAAAAAAGATGTGCTCCAAAGTGCCCTCGTCTCAGCCGCACAGACAAATATAGTACGCGCAAAAATTTAATGCCCTTCTAGTGAAGTTAGTCATGTAAGTTTGCGCAGTCTAGTCAGATTTTAACGTTTATTACACCTTACGGAGTTTGTGCAAAAGAGATGGCATACGAGTCCGTATAGCGGTCGAACGAGTGCGCAACACTGTCCCCTCTCAGCTCTGTATGTAGACCTTGTAATTGTGTTCTGCGCAATGACGTATACGAACTTCAAGGAAGCATTTAAACTTTGCGCGTATTGTATAAACTGCAGAGATTGAGAATCAGACAATATATATATATATATATATATATATATATATATATATATATATTTAACTAAATAAAGAAAATATATCCAGGTGGAATCAGAGGGTAAGCCGGTGACGAACCAAGAGAACTCGGGCCGATGCTGGCTGTTCGCTGCGCTCAACGTTATGCGACTGCCATTTATGAAAAAGTATTGCATAGACGACTTTGAATTTTCACAGAGGTAATGCAAATTTAAAATTTACAACAAATTAATTGTTAGATATTTGTTGGAGAATTTTGGTGAATAAAATTCCTCATCAGGTATTATTAATCACTTATCACTATTCATATGTATTGCCGAATGCCGTAAGCATTCAACGACCAATGGTACGGTCTTATTATACTGAGGCAGAGTAAGTTTCTAGTCTTCTTTAAGGTTCTTAACTTACGAAATAGCGAAAGCCACTCAAGAATATGGGGACCGGTTTTGACAAAAAATGAAGTGGTACCTATAGATTTTTGAAAAATCAGATACTTTGCTATTTTAAAGATCAATTAGTCTTGAAAGGTCAGGAATCGAAGCAGCTGATTTTGAAAAAAAAAAACAAATGCTGTAGTAATATACCAAATCATAGTGTTATGTGAAGATCAATTTCCGTGAATAAATGTCAATCGGCCAGCTAAGCAAAAGGGTTTATGATTTGGCCCTGTAGGCCCACTTGAAAGTTTACATGTGTATCGCCAATGCCGATAATTTATGGTAATCCAGTACTAAATCCGCTTGTAGTTCGAGGTATATCAGCTTCCTATACTACTAATAAATAACTCAAACTTGTTTTATATTTAAGCTTATTATTCTCTTAAAGATTTTGCTAAAATTTAGATATTACATACATACATAGATAACTTCACGCCAGGTCCCTTGCAGGGTAGGCACGAACAACAGAGCGCCATTCAGGCTTATTCTTACACACCTGACTTGCTTCTTTGACATTCATAGCGCTCTTCATGCACGCTCGTCTGTTCTTAAGGCTCCTGACATCACCTTCTGCTAATACATGATCAGTTTGTTCATAGATAGATCATCATTTTAGATATTATTATTATAATATGTATATTATAATTGTCTATATATGTGAAGAAAAACTTTGTACCGCTTTTTACGGACGGAGTAGTATGAAATGTCCACACTTATAGTTTGATGAATAAATGAATGAAAACTGTTTATTGTTCATCATAACTTAAACCTAGACGTTTATATAGAGAAGAAACGATGAATACTAATATTTTTGTTAAATTATGCATAAAAAAATACATTAAATCAATGAAACAACATTACACACACTACATCGTAATTGACACACACGCATACTATTTTGTTTATAATTCAAGACAAATTAACAGTGTAGCCTTGGCGAAATATGTGATTATAGAAATATAGGCTTTGACATTAATTATTGTGGTCGAATTTCGACCACGGGCGACCATTAGTTATTATTATTATTTTGACATGATAGTATCACAAATATATATAATTAGAATATTCGATATGTATGACCCCCCCCCCCCCCCCCCACCCCTCGCACCTCCCACCCCCTATCTACATCTACCCCCCCCATCCCAACCATTGTTGATCTGATCATGTATTCACATCTAAAGTGATATAAAATAAAGCATCTATGCGTGGCCATTTAGTCATGATGATGATATATATATACAAAGTATTATTATTTTTCTACTTATCATTATCGCTTTTTATTTACATTATTTGAATTAATATTCTAATAGGTACATTTCATTCTATCTTGTTTGACTTTAATCATTTGACTTGATGTATAAGATTAAATTGTCTTCATTTATATTTAAGTATTAAATATTGCACACCGGTACCTGCAGAAAAAAGATCTACTATAAATTTGTTTGACGATTTGTAATAAATACCTTTTATCTTACCCACATTCGCAATAAATGTATTTGAAATTTTCAGTTACCTATTCTTCTGGGATAAAATAGAGCGTTCCCATTACTGGCTGAAGAATATCGCCGAGACTGCCAAACAGGGCGAGCAGCTGGAAGGACGGTTGGTCAACTTTTTACTGAAGGTAAAATGATAATTATGAATTGTTGCACATAAAAATGTATGCCTTTGATGACCACGGCCATAAAAATGGCCCGGACATTTGGAGGGCTTGCGCGGGGCCATGGAAAGGCCAACACGTAGAGGCCCTTTGACAAATTTAATGTAATTGTGGCATGACACAGACCGGCGATTATCCCTGTCTACACTATATAATAATACATCCAAGGACAAGCCCCGGCCAGTGTAGGACTATTGTGGAAAATGGGGACAAAAAGTACCGGGCTATTGGGTTGAACTACTAGTGGTACTAGGGGTCTGGGAATATGGGGACTATGGCGTCTGCCCGTAGTAATGTTCAGGGAACAGAAAGATATATTATATTGTTACAACTCAGGTCCCGACAACAACAAAATCCACCTGCATATCTGAAACAAAGCACATTTATTACCCGCCGGAAGTTGACTAATAAAAATAATCTTTTATGGTCGTCTTCTTTTGTTTGCTTATTGGCATACGACTATTGTTATATTGTCATCGTTGGCCTGGTGTTACGGATTTAAAGTACAAGGTGGTTCTAGGAAATTCGGTCCACGCTACCGGGCGGACGTGTTGCATTCGTGCTGTATAAAGCAATGGCCCGATTGAGGGAGGAGTGAAGCAAACGACCTGCGTTACTTTGGATTTGTTGTGTTCGGTTATACTAGTACCTGTGTTATACGTGTTTGTATAGTTCTATTAAACTCTATAATAATTCCAACGGCATATTAATTCGAGTCCATCGCACTCGTGACAATATAGTTTTATAGCGATATTCTTAGATATGATTCTTCAGTCCTTCAATATGTAGGTAAAACATCTGTAATTATCAATGTTTCATATTGTAAAATGTTATCATAAGTACATGTAAATATTAACATTTTATAACGCTATAATTACGAAGACATTATATTAATGATATTGTTATCTATTTATTTTAATTATTTGCCTTTAGTATATAGTTGTAAGGTTCTAACTGTTGTTAGTAACAACATGTTACAAACATAATGTTAAATTTGATAGTATAACGAAGAATTACTTCATAATGATTAAATATTATTAGTTTGGTTTAATTGTATGTATTTACAGTTATACTCGTTATTAATTTGTTATATATAAGTTATTAAATAAATAAATAATCGGCAGACAACACGCGTATTATATATCCCCAAATTAAGCAAGTTACGCTTGTGTTATGGGTAATATACAACGGACTACTCTGGGGCCGTCCCAGACACCCATAACATAACACAGTAAATACGTTTCCGAAATTTTTTATACCAGGAATCGAACTCGAAGCCTCTGTGTTGCAGTGAGGTAGGCCGGCAAGGCTTAGCCCGCTCAACCACAGAGGCCATCGTCGTTATTATTATAGTTAAACGTATTACTTGAACAAACTGGATGTGTGGAGTGACGCGGAAAGACCGGGTCAGGAACTCCCGCATCCTTGGCAGTCTTCATGTCCGTGACATAACGGATAAACTGCAAGAGTGTCGCTTACGCTGGTACGACCACGTTTTACGGAGACCGGCTAATTATGTGGGGAACAAATATCTAGCCATACAGCCTCCGCCGGGTCCCGGTCGAAGGGGAAGGCCCAAGAAATGTTGGCTTGACCTCGTGAAGGATGACAGGCGTGCCAATGGTCTCAAAATAGTGGATGCTGAAGGTCGCGTGAAGTGGAGTAGAAAAAGCAGGAAAGCGGACCCTGAGCGTCGGAGTGAAAGCTCCGAAAGCAACCGGGATTTAACTCTCGGATGATGATGATGTATTACTTGATCAAACAGTCATCAAATGCTGATTTAAAGCACACAACTTAATAACAACACTTATGAACAACCCATGATACAACCATTCTAAATTGTCAGCAAACAATTGACATAATTAATGGCCGGTTCCTACATTACTGTTAGCTTACATTACCGTTCATATAATAACTACTGAGCCGATTTCAATGCGTTTTTTGCTGATCGACAAAAAAATCTTAGACTTAACGCTATTTTTTATAAAATCGGTGTGAAGTTGTTCGGGAGCATAAAAATTACGTTATTCCGACACGATTTTCACTAAAACGACAGTTTACATTATTTTTTAATTAATAAAACGTGTGCGTCTCGGACCGCCCGACAGAAGTGATAACTTGCGTGAGAGAAAGGGAAGCCAGACAGACCGTAACGCCTAAAGTAACTAAACGGTTTACCCTCCCATAAGAAGTTGTCACTTCGAAACGATGCGGTGTTTGTGTCCCGGGAATATCTAGTCAAGCATGGATGAAGTCGCGGACATATCCTAGTTTTGTCATCAAATTTTACAACAATTTCGAGATTATTAACACCTTGTTCATCCAACGAAGCGAGACATGGTCCAATTGTAGATAGTTAGATAGATAACACTATTGCTCACCAAAATAAAAAAAATACAGAAACTAAATGCATAATTACAATACTTCTTGTCAAAACAACAGGCGGCCTTATCGATAAAACCGATCTCTTCAAGGCACCTGACTCAAAAGAAATTCTTAACTATCATCTCCGCAAATTGCTAATGCGCTGGAACCTTGTCAAATTAGCATTCACATGACGTCATCCGCAACTCGATATGTCTGCGTACTCGCCGGACAGTGATGCTAATAGCACTGAGTGTTCGGCAACGGTTACGTCACCAAAATGGCGGCCAGGCGCAATAGCAATTTGCGGGGATAATAATATGGTGATGTAGGTGGAGCAGAGAAAAGATATAGGACTGTACAATTTAAATATACATACTTACACTTATTTTAAAAAATACATAATACAATTGTACAGTAGCTAAACTCCACTACGCCCAGACCAGACTCATTTGATATTTTATTAGGGAAGTCAATCCATCCAATAGATATTTTTCTAGTTTTGCAGACATACATATATATACATACGGAAGCTAAATTTGTATATATAACTATTTGATACATTATTACCAATATTTGTGCAGGATCCAATAAATGACGGCGGCCAATGGGATATGATAGTGAATTTGGTGAATAAATACGGAGTTATGCCAAAGAAGTGCTTCCCGGAGTCTTTCAGTTCAAGGCGCAGTTTGCATATGAACGCACTTATTAAGACTAAGGTGAAAAAATATTCTGTTTTTACAGGGAACATGAACTGTGATGCCTTGCAGTTTTATTTTCAAAAAATCTTCCAAATTCGTGTAGACTAGAGTTTAGTAGGACATGATTTTAGATGAGTTTGCAAGTGTAATAAGACATTTTGTACTAAACCAGTACAGTGTACCACTTCAAATGAGGCGAGGAGATTTGTATGGTTTGTACCGCGGCAGTACATTTGAAGCGATGAGGTGAGGCGGTCAACGTCATCCCCTCATTTGTGCAAAACTGCTAGTTCGGAAATGTTCGTTAAGAATCGGTTGTGATCGGTATCGGTCACTCATTTTACTAGCAGTCGTAAATGTCATGTTGTCCCTCTTTGTCAAGTGAATATCCGTAGAGGCGTTATTGTACTGTTGTCCTCGTTGCGTGCTTCAGCTTACATTTGACGCGTGAGTAGTAGCGGGACAACATTTTTGAAGTAGTGCGAATTTAAATTTTGAACCGTATCAGTACAAATCTATTTTGTACGGGACAAATGTATTACCTCACATGTGTACTACTCATCACTACTCACACATCTACTCATCACTAGTGTATACCCATGCACTTTGAAAAACTCCCTAGAGATGATCTTGGGAATTTGGAAGGCATAAAATGTATTTTATTACAAAAATTAGATAACTTCACTTACTAACAATTCTTGACGTTGAAAGTATTTATAAGTTCTATCACCTCGATTCTTTTGGAAAATTCCTTTTTAGTTCAAAAATCACAAGACCCACTCTTACTATTTTGGACACAATTTTTGCACTTTGGAACAAAAATTTCCACCACCTATATAAACAACAACACACAAATTATACAACATTTTAACTGACTTGTGAAAATTGTATGAGGATTATTTTAAAACTTGAATATTCATGAATATTTGACACTAGCGTGGTAATCTGCCGATTATATTGTTATAACCTTTGTTTTCCCCTTTTAGCTCCGTGAATATGCCAAAGAGTTGAGAGATATGGTTGCAGCGAAAGCCTCGGACCAAGAAATACAAACCACGATTAATAAACAAATTGCTGTGATATACAATATTGTTGCTACATGTTTAGGTATGTATGAAATTTGAATAATAATTGCATGAGCTTCCAGTAGAGTTCTCTAAGCATAGAGAGCACATTTATTGGAGACACATTTTCATACCTTATCATCGTATTACTTAACTGGAACTTTTCTCTCAATACGATGATAAGAAGTTACACGACAGTTTCACAAGTTGACTAATGACTTAACTAATGCAGATATAAATCAGTCATGTAGCTTGAACTCATGCCCATTTTCAGGTATACCGCCAGAAAGGTTCACATTTGAATTCTACAACAAGGAGAAGGCATATAATAATTTTGGTTCATTAACGCCCCAAGAGTTTTACAATAATCACGTCCGTCCATTGTACAATGTAGACGATAAGGTAATATTTTATTCATACATATATACCTAATATCAATAAATAAAATTGAAATCACTTTATTATACAACAATACAAAATTAACTATGTTGCATTCACATAACAATTGGACCTACTTATGCAAAACAGATCCAATCCACAAACATGCCAAAATTGGGTTAAGTATGCAGGTGTTCAAAATACACCTTCTATCGACTCGATAAGAATTATAACGATCTGACAACATTTAGGGCCTTACTTATAATAATCTCGTTAAGAAAGGATTAGCCATCTCTTAAATAAGAGACTCCTAAGCCCCTAATTAATGGCTGTTCCAAATAAAACTTGCCATCTTGCCTCTTAGCAGGCGCTTAAACTACCTCTAGATGTTGGTTATTTTTGACAGTTATTTATGAGTTACTTTACCACCACCTCTTGTCCTTAAGAGGAGTTTATAGGTAAGATTTTCGTTAATCAGTTGCTGAGTAGTTTCTTAAAATTTAACAAATGATTATAAGTAAGGCCATTAGAGAATAAAACATTTTTATCACAGAGTAGCTAGCCCACAAAACACCAGGAGTATAATAAACTAACAAGATCCATGACCCATGGTAATCCGATTTGAAATTAATTACATTAAAATTGTACTTCAATATATGGGACAAAATATAATATACAATATGCTACAGTACTACATTTTTTTTCCAAAATATACACATTTTTTGTACACAACATTTAAATAAAAACGGCTTTTTCTCAAAACTGTCAGTATGTGGGTTGGTTCCATATGGCATAAGTAGGTCCAATTGTCCGTTACGGTTCAGGGGGTGGCGATTAGAGTAGGGCCCAAGATGAAATATCTTGGGCTAGTCTTAGACGGGAAATGGCTGTTCAAAGCGCACTTCGAGCAGCTAGTTCCAAACTGGTGAGTTCGCGGGCGCACTCTCAAGGCTTCTTCCCAACGTGGGGGGGCCGGGGGGTGCGACGCGGAAACTATATTCTGGCATCCTGAGGAGTATGGCCCTTTACGGTGCCCCCATCTGGTTCGATGCGCTTCACCGCCACAACCGAACCCTGCTGCACCGGGCGCAGCGGGTTCTGGCCGTGAGAACCATACGGGGGTATCGTACAGTGTCTTGGACGGCGGCGACACTCTTGGCAGGCGAGCTGCCCTGGCCTCTCCAGGCAGACGTCCTGTCCAGGGTTCGTCGTACCCAGCAGGATGCCCTAGCTAGAGGACTGACCTTCTGTCAAGTCGAGATAGAGACGGTCAGGAAGCGGGAAACCGCTTGCTGCCTCGTCGACTGGTCTCGTGACCTCGAACACCCTGCGGCCGGCGGCTTTACGGTGGATGCAATCAGGCCACAACTGGAGGAATGGGTCAACCGCACTAGCGGTACCCTCACCTTCAGGACGACACAGATACTGACCGGACACGGTTGTTTCGATCAGTATCTGTTTCGCATTGTGGGATGCTTGCCTTCTCCGGATTGCCGACAGTGTGGCGCACCCGATACGGCGTTTCATACGCTTGTCGAGTGCGCTGCCTGGGCGCCGCAGCGTTTCGAGCTCGAGACAAAAGTAGGAGCCGTCGGATCGCTCGGCGACTTGGTAACGGCCATGTTGCAGAGCGACGACCTCTGGGATGCTGCGGTTTCTTTTTGTGAGGCAGTAATGTCTCTGAAAGAGGCCGCAGAAAGGGATAGGGAGCGAAGTCCTTCGGCGCGTGCTACGGTCTCTTCTCGAGGTCGCCGGCCTTCAGCCGGCACCCGGAGAGGCAGGTACGCGCATTACTTCCCTCCCTGAGTTAGGATCCGGAACGATGGGGGCCCTTAGCTACTAGGTAAAGCAAGGGATTATACATCTACCCCCGTTCCATAGTGGAGTGTGTTCTCCCAAGGCACACTTCAGCACTTTATTGCGCTGGATCGACTGTTGCGTAACTATGTTCTATATCTCAGTCCTTCCAACACACAAAAGCGCAGGGCCGCGAAGGGAGGAGGGGGTTTTTAGTGGGTATTGAGGTTGCTCGCCCGCGCGGCATCACTCGGAGTCTCCACACTCCTCTGTGTAGTCCATAGCGGACGGAGCGCAAAATAAAGCATACAATTGCTAGCGTTACCGCCCCCCGTGGATTCGTGCCGTTTCCTAGTGACGGCCCACAGAGTGCGTAAATCGGTTAGTCATTTTCCCTCGCCTCAAAAAAAAAAAAAATCTACCCATAGTCCTCAAGACTATAAGTAGAATACTGAGCCCAGATCACCGTCTTTTATGGGTAACGTGCCCAGGAGGCTGGCTACGTTTCCTCGCTGAATCGCCATACTGATCCGTGGGCCGAGGTAAGCACCAGCCTTCTGATCACCTGAAGAGTCGTTTCGATAAACTTTGGTAGAGCTCAGAACCCCACGGTCCAAGCGTCTCGACAGCAAACGGCACAAACATATCGCGGGCTTCAAGCCAGAGGGCGTATAAAAAAAATGCGTTTTTTTATTTCGTCTATCATTTATATTTTTATCGATAACACCACCTCTATTTTTTGTCTTAATAATAGGTTAATACTAGTAGGAGTGCTTTCATAGACAGACATTGAATACATTGAAAAAAACTTATTAAGTTTTTTGTATCTCCTGAAAAGTTGGTTTTTTGCGTATACGCCCCTCTGGCTTGAAGCCTGCGATAAACTCTCACTGAAAGTTGCATATTTGCACCGCTTGAGTGATTCAGCTGTTGTTGAATTGTCTGTCGTTATATATTTCAAAAGTGAAAAAGGCTATTTATACTAACTACTATATATATGTGATAGTTTTAAAAACAATTGCCTTTCTGTCTAAAAGTTTGTCTCGATAAGGCTCAGGTACCAGGTATACCAGGTTATGAAGCTCCCTAACCGTAATCAAAACTATCGGATATCCGAAAACCCCGAAAAGGCCGTCGGATGCCGCAGAATGGTCAATGGGAGCCGTTGAGAGACCACCGATAGTACACCGAAACAATGGGACAGTAAAAATTAACTGTTTTAGAACAGTTAAAATGTTTTCAGTTGTTACTACATTATTCTCATCATAATCAGTTAACATTACAGCAACGGATACAAACAGTAGTTTTTACTGTTAAAACAGTTATTAATATTGAACTGTTTAAGGCTGGTGTGCACCGATTTTTAACCGATGGTTAAAATAAAACAGTCGCCAAAAATGAAGGAGAAAAACAGTGTTTATTTTGGTTAACCGACGGTAAAATTCGGTCCACATCAGCCTAAATAGTCGTAGTTTTTTAACTCTTTAAACAGTTGAAGAACGGGGCCCTTAAACAGTAAAAATAACTGTTTTGCCTTAACTGTTTAAAAACAGTACTGGTTTACACAACAGAAAAACAGTTGTATTTACCGGAATTCCGGTAATCCGTACTGTTCCGTTTATTAAGTATAAGGCTCCAATGGCTCCAAACCCTGCCACCGATGGTTAGTTGTCCGTCGAATAGAAGCCGGGGCAAAGAGGTTTTCGTCGAGGTTCCAACGTCCTCGCCGCCTCAAATGGCCAAGAGGAAGAAGACCACCGAGAGAGGATATCCGAAAATAAAAACCTTCCTTTCTTTTGAATTTTATGTCGGTAGCAAGGCAGACGCCCCACCTGGTAGCAACGCCATAGGTGCTACAATTGCGCTGTTACTCTCCAAAGAGAGTCTAGAACCTGGCCACTTATGCCACTTATGGACCATGGGAAAACAACTCAAGGTTGTTATGGCGGCATACTTTAGACCAGGGGTGGTAGCCATCTAGACAGGAAAATACCCTACCACCTGGCTGTGGGTTTTGTCTCCTCTTACGACAGGCCGCCTGGCCGCAGGAGACTGTAATCTTTCCCCGTTCCTGCACGGTTTGAAGTCGTTGTTTAACTTTTTGTTTTTTTTTTTAAATTTTGACTGTTATTTATTACAGGTATGTTTAGTAAATGATCCAAGAGAGTCCAATCCGTTTGGCAATTTGTACACACTTCAGTGCCTTGGCAACGTCGTCGGTGGACGACAAACCGCTTACAACAACCAACCCATCGAAACGCTTATGAAGTAAGTATAGTAGATTATATAATATATAAGCAGTCTATGCTGGGTGCGTATCGAGTCTATTGTACCGATTAATGGTCAAATATGTTTAATGTGTGAAGTCTGTCAAAAATATAAATCTACTGTCATTGTGACATTACTAAATATATACTAAGACTATACTTCGTTCACGATAACTTGTCCCGCAGGGTTACCAACAATCAAAAATATTAACACCTACAGCTAGAGTCAAAACAAACCTAAAGTCGCAATAAGTACTAGAAAATTCTTACAAAAATTAAGGATAATTTACGTTACTGATAATCTCTATTTATAAACTTTAATAACATGATATTGAGTGATCTGATTTTTTAGAATTTTGTAACCCTGCGGGACAAGTTATCGTAAACGAGCTGTAAGAAAGAGACTGCAAAATGGTCTTTTTATTTTTTAATAATTCAGAGCCCCTCCAATAAAACGGTTCTTTCTTTATATATACAGACTGTATTTTATATAGCTGATTACAACAACAGCGGTAATAATAATAAACTACACGTGAAATTGACTAACAGAATTTAGAACCAACCAGAACACTGGTGTTACGGTGTACACTGATAAGCACGTTTTAACGAACAATTGAAAAAAAAAAACCAGCATGATGTGGCAACCTGAAATAAGGATTTCACTAAAATACTCGACTGGAGCAAAGCCCATGGCCTTTTGGTGAACCCAAATAAAACGAAGGTCATTATAATCGGTAGTTGTAGACTTATTACCGGAATTGATTGGTCATCACTTCCCCGTGTTAAATTTAACGATGTAGTCATAGAAATCAGTGAACTGAACTAAACTTAAGGATCTGGGAGTTGCCATTGACAGAGAACTGTTGGCGGCCTCACGTAACAGAAATCAGTAGGAAACGTTCGCGTCATCCGCTTCGCTCAGAAGGTTGAAGAATTTCCTGCCTATTGCTACCAAGGTTATGCTTGCACAATCCTTGCTTCTTCCCCTGCTTGATTATGCAGATGCCTGCTATCTAGACATAACCCAGGAACAACTAGACAAGCTAGAACGCCTTCAAAATGTTTGTAACCAGTTAATATTTGGTTTGCGTAAATATGACCATGTCTCCGAATTTCGTGATAAGCTTAAATGGTTCCCTATTGGCTTTCGCCGGAATATTCACCTACTCTCACTTTTACACAATATCTTTACAATCCCTGTTCTCCCCAATATTTAAAGGAACTTTTTAATTTTCTCTAACAATCTCATTCCTGCAATTTGCGCTCAAATGAAAATCTTTTATTAAAAATACCTGCACACACTTCTTCCTTGATAGGAAATTCTTTTGCCGTACAGGCTGTTCGGCTGTGGAACTCCCTCCCTTTATCAACTAGACAAGCTAAATCAATTTCTACATTTAAAAGTATGGTCACTGACCATTACTGGTCCATTAAATAAAAATCGTTGCATTAAATTAATGTATCTATTGTTTGAATGTATATATATTCATAATGTCATCATATATCTAATTATATATGTATGTATATATGATTATCTATATGCATATGTATATAAAAGTAGTATAAGTATATAGTACTTTATTTAAATTTTATTTTTTTTATAATACACCACCAAAAATCTTATATTTAAATTTCGTTCACAATCTCCTGACACCGTGTTGCCTGGAAGAGATCGCTGTAAGCGATAAGGCCGCCCATTTTTCTAATACAAATGTATCTATATCAATTGTCTAGATTTAAGATTATGGTGAACAATAAAGAGTTTACATTCATTCATTCAACCTGTAATCAAGTCTGCAGTTAAACTAAAAACATAGTTTAATATAAACATATATTGTTGGTAGTTCTTAATAAATTTTAAAAGTGTCGGTCTCAGCTTCATTATTTATTAAAATGGACATATTATTGAAAACATTCAGGGTTGTCACGGAAAGCATACGGGGCGGCGAGGCCGTTTGGTTCGGTTGTGAAGTCTCTAAAAGATTCGAAAGGAAAAATGGACTCGAAGATTTGGATGCGTAAGTATTTTATAATACTACTCTTTGTCTATACTAATATTATAAAGAGGAAATATTTGACTGTTTGTTTGTTTGCATTGAATTGGCTCCGAAACTACTGGACTGATTTGAAAAATTGTTTCAATACTGCTAAGCTACTTTTTATAAAGTAGCCAACACTTTTTATACCTTGGGTTACATTATTAGAGTGTTAGTAAGGATCCCTAAATTTAAATATAAAAAATAATATTTTATTTTCAATAAATATTATATTTTTGTACCTCTGAGTCGGTTTTTTGCATTTTTTTTCATTGCACAGAAATTTGTACAATATTATTATATTTATAGATTATATTATATATAGTATTTTTAAATGTATTTTTTTAAAGGTTTTAAATACGTTACAGTTTTTTTTATTATTATTGAATTGCATTGTACATTATGTATTATTATGTGTGGTTGTATTGTCCTTCGTGACTTCACTTGCTGGTCCTAACTGTTCAGCAAATGCTGAGACTGGGTCCGATTGTAGTACTTATTCTGTTTCGGTTATCATTTTACTGTTTGATAATACTCTGTGCTGTATTTGTCCTAATTAAAATTTGTCTTTCCTTTTTTCTTTCAAATAATACAATCATGTTTTTTAGACACGACTACCGTTTAGTTTTCAATACTGAAGTGCAAATTGGTCTACAAAAAGCTGAAAGATTAATGTATGGTGATTCTTGTATGACTCACGCTATGGTGTTCACGGCGGTCGGCACCGATGTAAGTATTGCTCAAATTTAAACTTTGAATGATAATATAGAAAAGTGGAAGTTTCAATTAGGCCTGGTTTACGTTTGCCAAGTAATTAAGTTTTGATATTTATTTCCACACCTGAACTATGACTATGTGAAAACTCTACAGAAGTTCAACATGGAATTTAAAATATTGTTACGATTTAGCTGGACTCGAAAATGCCGGTACAATTAATATATAGCTTATTAGAACTATACAAACACGTATAACACAGATATAAATATAACCGAATACAAGAAATCCAAACGTAATGCAGAAGGTCGTAATTCAATAAAACGCGCAAAGTCCGTCACTATTACATTCTCGAATATACACACGTCTTGCCTTGATCGTGGTTCTCCTGGTCCTCTCTCCATTAGGCCTTCGTTTTATACCTCACAAATACAAATGTGCCCGTATCGTAGTCGACATAATCCGCAACACCTGTCTAATTATTCAGCCGTAAGCGGCCGTAAACGAGTACAATAGGACAATAGGCTGTTCTCTAGAAACGTATGCCAATAAATAAGTATACAAACGAAGAGGCTCATAAAAGGGTTACAATTAGTTCAAATGCCGACAGGTAATAAAATGTGCTTTTATAATGGGGATTGTTCACAAAAAAATACCCTCTGATTTTATATTTTTATTACGTAAAATAGGGTATTTTAAGATAGTAATTTGAATATTTTTGTATTTAAGCGTTAGTTTTATTATAATTCGATTTTAAAATTATTTCTCCGATTACGTCATAAGGGACAAGTTTAAATTGCTTTCTTTGCCCAGAAAACAAAAATAATAAAAGTAAGTTGTATCTATATCAACCATTATTATTTTCTACAGTTATCGCTAAATTTTTAAAGTGGTCTTTTGGTAAAATCCATGTTATAGAACTTAAAATAATGTACAGCTAGATTTTTTTTACACCGGAATCAGGCAAACGGGCAGACGGCCCACCTGATTGGATTTAGTAAGTTCAAATAAAGGTCAAACGCATTTCTCACAAAATACAAGATCGTACATTTTTTGAAATTTAACTAGACAGAAATGATTAGGGACACCATTCCTCGAAATGGTTTTTCAAAAAGCTAAATTGAAAAAAGTGAACAATCCCAATTGTTGTTTGTCGGAGGCCTAAGTTGTAACAATATTTACAAATGTGGCTCAAATAAGAGGCCTTGTGTAGTTTTCAAAGTATGGAGATATACTTGGGTTGTGTGGTTTTTTGTTGACTTCTGTAATCCAATGACAGAAGCAGACGTCCAGTTTACTCCACGAACCGTTCACTGACGCACGCATGGCCGATTGTTTACTTGTAAGTACCGTATCTTTAATTATATAGAAAGTGTATGTTTTCAGGAACAAGACAACCCGAAGAAGTTTCGTGTGAGAATTCGTACAGCGACAAGGAGTATGATAAGGGATATCTACTATTAACGGAGCCCTGGTTCAGGGAGTTTGTTTTTGAGGTCAGTTCACAATGTTTACATTTTAATACACTACACTATTTACTACAATCGGGTTAAAGAACTTCATTTCTCACTATCAGAACATTTATAAGTTATTGAAAAGTAAGTTGTAGTTTGTAATGAGATAGAAAGCACAAATACTAAAATTGCGGGTAGTTTTGTTTATTTTTCGTACATGCAAGCTAAAAGTTTCTTCGGACCAAAATAAACAAGGATCTTGATTTCGTGGAAGTGTCATTGTGTATCTTGTTAGTTTTTGTAATAATACGTGACTTGTCAACATTTTATTTTACTTTAAGGCTGTTGTGCACCGAAATTTAACTGACGGTTAACTGCAAAAATAATCACTGTTTTCCCATAATTTTTTTGTGATTATCTTATTTTAACCATCGGTTACAAGTCGGTGCACACCGGCCTAAGTATTTTTTATATCCATACTAGCATACATACAGGTACTTATGTGAAAGTTCCTATGTTACCGCACGTTCCATTGTGGTGTGTAATTTTTTAAGTTTAAAAAATGTATACAGGTTTCGCTTAAAAAGCGGTGGTAGCGTAATGGCTAGCGCACGCGTCCGATACTCAAAGGTCGCGGGTTCGATCCTGACCGGAACGCATGGACTGTTTTCTGACCTAATGTGCATATTGCTAAAACTACCACGTGCTAAAACGATGAAGGAAAACATCGTGATGCAACCTGCACATCGAGATAACCGATGTGGTAAACCTACCGAGCCGCCTTAGACAAGCGGATATACTGTCCGTTCCCCTATAGTGGGAGGCCCGAACCCAGCAGTGGGACATTTATGGGCTGTTATTACTATTTTATTACTATACAGGCTTCGTAAAAGCATGTTTAGAACAAGTGTGTTGCGAATGCGAACATTTTATGAATCGATCATTTTTAATACTCGAAACGATCGTTCAATCGCATAACGCATGATATGCAGTTACATCCTTAGACTTGCCGAATTGATGTCATCTGTTTTTTTTTTATTATTAAAATTCTACGGACTCGAGTTCCGTACCCTTTTTACAACTTAATTACTGTTAGAGTTTTTTGAGTTCATACAAGCTTATTGTTATTTTTTTTATTGTGTGTGACATTAATTTTGTGGTTTTTATGTTGTGTTGTGTACCTTAAGAATGACTTATATATTTTTAATTTTTATACTAAACTTATACTAATGTAGAGTGTATTTGTTACATGCTGGCGTTGTGAGAGAGTGCATGTGCAGTGTGTGCCTTATGTCTATACCTATATATATTATCTTAACTAGTGCCATGTATGATGTCATCTGTTAGGTGTCATCATAACGTCCTATTCGAAATAGACTGTGTATTCTTATTTTATGCTAATGTTAAGTTTTTTTTTAAGGTGGTGGTAGACAGGAAATATGTTCCCGATAACGTCTTAGAAGTGTTCAAGCAAGATGCTAAAGTTTTACCCGCTTGGGACCCCATGGGCACATTGGCCTGTCCGGTTTGCGCCAAAGAGTGACAAATTTATTTGAAATACATAAATAAAAATGTTTATTTATTGTAAAAAAATGTTTGTTTTATAGTTTTTAAGAGGTTCTCGCTGTTTTCGTCCGCGAAATCTTTGAACTCTTTTCTCAAGTTGGAATTTGTCTGGTATTTATGGCTCGATGAGCTTTTTCGCCTGTCTAACGGGTGATAGACAGACATACAACCCGCAAGAGTTAACTTGAGACTTCGCTGGTATGACGTAAGTGCGAGGTACTGACTCGATCGTACGCGTTGATGGCGAGAGCGGTAAGAAGGCGGGGGTCGGGGGGGGAGCGCGCATTCCGCTCAGGTCTCAAGTTAACTCCTGCTGATTATATGAGCCGATATACGAAGTTAACGCTCAACTATTATATCCGCTGCTGGAAGTTCGCATTCTTAAGACACGAATTTCCTCAAACCATAATAAGCGTTTGTCGCAATTCAGTCACCCGCTTTATGGCCGGTTTCTATATTTTTTTCACTCACTTGCCCTAGCATTGGTTGAATTTTGACATTACTTCTACGGAGCTTATGTCAAATTTTGACCAATAGTTAGGCGTGTAAACTGTCAGTAAGATATGGGCTTCAAAGTGCGTGTACATCTGTTACTCGCTTAACGACCCAATATAGAAATTAAATATCTTTCTTTAAATTGTATACTACCCGGCTATTTAGAGAATGCTGCGCCCGCTCACACATACATACATCACTTAAAGTTAGACTGATTGACAAAAAAAATACAGTACTAAATGGTACTCTTATATGATTAACAAATTTTTACATACTTACAAAATTCGATATCAAAATATTAAAAAATACATACAGTTATCGTTATTTTTGTAAACTTTGGAACGAAGATTACGCGGACGAAACCACGGTGGCCCGGTTGCTATATATTACCGACCGTCCATTTGTCCTACTATGTAATGTCAAAATTTAACCGATGATAATGCAAGTGACTGAGCAGTAACATATAGGAACCGGCCAAGTAAGAACTTTGTTTTAACATTTAGTACTAATTCTGTGTTCATCTAAGTTACCAACGATATTTAAAGAATACTTATATTTTTTAAACTAAAATCTCATATACGTCATATACCACTCTAATCCAAATATTTTCAATAATTATTTCAAATATCTTCGATATGTTTTCCAAGCATTTTGAGCTTTTTGGTTTGTAATATTTCAAATTTTTAACTGACTAATGACTTTAACTGGTAAATTTCTATCTACATCTTGAAACGTATTGTCTTGTAAACCATTTGCTATTAAGTAAAAAAAGGTAATTTGCGATCTTCTGTAACCAGCGCCAATTTAGTAAATAACGAAGTACGACCCTATATACATCTCTTTCCTATACGCTGTCAACACCACAAGTATAAATAGTTAAGATGTATATATATTTTAGCTATTTTGATATGGTTTCTATAATATTAGTATTTTTTTTGTTATTCTAATAGGGTAGTTGGCAATGAAATCAACTAAGATACTTTTTATCAACTTACAAAATGCCGAAACCACCAAGATTTTGTATGAGCGTTGCAGATTATGACGTAATTTCTATAACGAGTCAAATACCGTATTAATTATAGTATAAATAGTGATTAAAATTATTTCTAGGATTTATTTGAATTCTCTTTTATATGAAAATCGTTTCAGAATTCATTGCGATATACGTCAACTACCCCGTTCTCAGAACTTCCTTTAGTTATTCTGTATTGAAATCAAACGCGTAAGGCCTAGACGCACTAGCGGCTGGCCGCGATGCGGCGTGCCGTTGCTGCAGCCGTAATATAACATATATATAACAGCCGTCAACCACTCCGGTTGTTCTGGTGCTGCGGCCAGCCGCACCGGTTGAATGATGCGGCGCGCCGCATCCCCTCCACGCACGGCGCGGTTGGCCGCAAACACCTCAGTCGTCGCTAGACAACTGTACGCAATTAAATTTAATGAATTATTTTCTTACCCGATGGTTATAATGAGCTTTTCTTCACGAATGTTTAATATAGTATTGATAATATTTCTTCATACGATTTTACTGACATCCTATTGTATCTAAAGAACTTATCTTCAAATTTCTTTAGTCTGAAATAAAAATATTAAACTCTTTGCCGTCATGTCGTGTATCCAAAATCTGTGTTTATTTTGTCGGCGATATCTTCTACGATAATATAAATAAATAACTGCCGTAACTTCTTCGACGTCCAACGTGTACAAAATTTCTAGAAGAAGTGATGATTGCGGCAGAACGCAATAGAACCAAGACGATTCGGTCGTCCGGAATACGGCGTGCCGTTACGGCAGACCGGAGATCCTACGGCCTGCCGCAACGGCACGCCGCATCGCCGCCAGCCGCTAGTACGTTCTATGCCTAAAGAGTTGTACTTTCAAGGCTGATTTATATTGATCTAGCTACTGATTGGAGCTGACTGACTGCAAAATTTTTAATCGGGAATATTGAACTCAATGATACTTAGCGCTGTACCGACCTCATATCAATTTAAACGGATTTTTTAGCGGGAATGAAAGGACATGTTGTGCTGTGCAGTTTTATTTTCTAAGAATGTGTAAAATTACTCTAAAATGAACAATAGTTGTAGGATATTCATAATTTTGAGTTTATAATTATGTGTTTTGCGAGAAATGTTTTATTATTTTATTTCAAGAGTTCAGCTGACAGGCAGACTGCCTACTTGATGGAAAGCGGTTACCATCGTCTACGGACATTCGCAACACCAAAGGTGCTACAAATGCACTGATGCCCTCTTAAGGGAGAGTGGAACCTGGTCACTAATGCTAAAACACAACTCATACTTTAGACCAGGGGTCCATCCAGTCGGGCAAATGCCCTACCATCTGGTTGTGTGTGTGTGTGTGAACTGTATAGTCAAATGTGGCCTTTTGAGTTGTCACAAGAACTCCGTTGAATGGCACTAGCTGGTTACCTACAGTTCAGCTATGCTACACATAGACTTAAGAAAATGAAGAAACTAAATTGTAAACTAAGATCTGGCTTAAAGGCCTAGCTGCCAAGCCATAAACCTAACTAAATAAAAAAATGTCTATTTACACGATGCCAGTATGAAATCAGCACGGGCTTCAATCGAATTTGAAGTCGGTAGCGAGATCAATGTATATCAATCACCTTTACCTGATCATTATAAACTGGCTTATATAACTAGATATTGTAATCATTATTTGTAATTTGTTTCAATAACATATTTCTAATTCTTGGATTGGCTATCTATGATATCAGAGTGATAGGTTTTAATGGAATTATTAGTTGCAATAAAAATATTTTTGTCACAATAAAATTTGTTTTTGTTTTATGTCCCTGCTCCATCTGTTAAGTGTTACTATGGCCAAATGAGCCTTTCTTATAACGCCTCAACGATTAGCTATATTACTGTATATTGATGTGTTGGCAACACCAAGATAAAATAACTTCATTTTTTAAAGTGACCACATTGTTGTTGCATTTCTTCTTTCCGTTTGGGTTGTAGCCGAAGGCAGAAGTTTTCGTTTGTAAAGTGATTTATTACATGTTTTCACCAACTAACAGTGTTTGATTTCGACACCTACATCGACCAGGATATCGTAGGCTTACTAAAAGATCATGCGTACAAACTACAAAATTTATAGATGGTTTGGGATGATAATAAAAATACGATATCAATAATAAATTTTACTCATAGCACCAACAAAACAACAACAAAAAACGTGAAAATAATATTAACATATTGTGAGGTCACTGCTCATCGCTTATGTTGAATCACATGTTTTTTATACATTATACAATCTGTATGCTATTTTTGGTTTGGTCAAATATATACAATTATGGCATCTCTGCTGCTAAGTGGAACTCAATAATCGTCTCTACTAACAGAATCACTAATTACCTTTATGTCCCTGCTTCATCTGGGATAATGTTATAGTGTTAGTTACAGTAGGCAAATGCTTGTAGTTTATAGCATTTAAAAATAACGCAATTAATGATTAGCCACATTAACACATACATATGTTATCTGTCAATGTTTAACATCATTAACATTTAATAACAATTGTAAATAAGACATTTAACCCATCACTATATTTTTATTTTTATTGAATGAGTTCAGCAGACCGGCAGACAGCCCACTTGGTGGATAGCGGTTACCATCACCTATGGACATTTGCAACACCAAAGGTACAAATGCGCTGCTGCTCTCTTAAGGGAGACTGGAGACTGGTCACTAATGCCGGAATACAACTTAAGGTTGCTATGACGGCATACTGTAGACCTGGGATGGTAGCCATCCAGTTGGGACAATGCCCTACCACATGGCTGTGGGTTGCTCAGCCGCATGAGAAATTGTATTCTTTCTCCATTACTACAGGGGAAAGATTGCCTTTTTTACGAAAATAACTAGGGAACCCTAAAAATAGGTAATCAAAAACAGTAGATAGATACATTTTTTGCATATAAGATGTCAAATATAGTAGCGAAATTATGTACACACTATGGTGAAGTAATATGTGAGATAGAGGGTAGAAAATATTATGCATTCCAGAAGTAGGCAACTTGGCGGAAACTACATTTATTTTGTATATTTCAAAGTTAGATGGGGTACACGTTTTTCTCCATTACTGCATGGAGATCTGTGTAAAACTTTAATTAACAATAATATTAACCCAGATGTAGTTGTAACATTATCCGAAACTCACTCAAGAATAAAAGGTACTTTAAATAGGGACACAGGTAATATAATTAGCAGAAAACATGAGGCATAGAATAACAACTTGCTTAGGCTCTGCTTATGACAAAATTACTATAGGACCCTATAAAATAGTAATTACAATTATCCTGACACTCATGTTGACAAAAACTGTCAGAGAAATCAAAATAAACTAGACAATTATAATTCACTATTCATAACCTTTCCATTTGCATTAGTTTCTTTACAATTCATACTATGCTTTAAGGACCTCAGATATTTCAGTTTGGCCCAAACACCTTGGCACATCCTATTCAAACGTTGGTCATGTGTAAGTCTTGCGAATTCTGCTACTTTCCTTACAATATTCCTTGCAGTGTGTAAATGGCCTTTCTGTGCATATGCTAGGGCTGAGTATAGTCTGCTGCGAGCTGCTAATCCATCATCACCCAACATTTTTGATAGTTTGTATTGTCTAATTGATATTCTACCTGCTTCTTCAGCCTGAAAAACAATTGTAAATATTAGCCCAAATTCAGTTTAACCCTTAAAAGGGGCCAAATATAATAATATTTTTGTCTGTAATCAGCCAGCTGATATCAAAATTGTCGCACTAATACCAAGAGAATTATATTGTCTCTTTTACTCTTGTACAAATTCTATGTAGGTAGAGGGAGAAAGCATCAGTACAATTGGACATAATTACACAAAAAGGATCCAACCCACAAAAAATTACTTTTAAATTATTAAAGATTAAAGTTTTAGCTGTCTTTCGGCATTCATGTACTTATTGTGTCTATGGGTTCTTAGGAAAATATAAGCGTAAATGTATCATTTTTTATACAAATAAGTTTAACTGCATCAATGTGGAAATACAGCTAAAACTTTAATCTTTAATAATTCAAAAGTACCATTTTGTGGGTTGGATCCTTTTTGTGTAACTATGTCCAATTGTACTGATGCTTTCTCCCTCTAACTACATAGAATTTGTATTTGACCACAAATTTGTGGTGCTTCCCAATTAGCCGTGTGTGACAGTTCAGCAATAAATTTGTGGTGGTTCCTACTTAAAAGGTTAAATGGTATTTGGTGCAATCAAAATTAAAATATGTACTTGCAGTATTTTGACTGAAATTAATAGATATCATATCTATCATAACCATAAAATTAAATTAGGCCTTTTATACTGTAACACAAGTATAAAAGGCCTAATTTTATATTATGTTTACTTTATTGTCCCACTATCCCCATGTGACGTAATCTATAGATCAACCCAAATCATAAAGGAGAAATAGTATTTTATAGTTTATATACACAATATTATGATGATACTTATTTTCTGAAATGAATTCATGTTTATCACAACAATCCAATCCATCAGGTATTGAAAGCAACATTACTTTGGATTGTCTCAGTGGAATACATGTTTTAGAAGAAAGTACAAATTTAATAAATATCTATGCTTACACAATGTTCAAAATAGTCGCCTAAGGCCGAATAAGCTCCTCCCAAAGTAGACAGCCATGAAAATGCATTTTCTATCTCCACTCTTGTCCAAATTAGTCTCAGTACCCTATCATTCCTGAAATATTCAAATGATAACAAAAAATGTTACTGTTACATCTTGAAAAATTGTATTCTCTCTGAGACTGATATTATTATGTCAATCAATCAACTGAATCAATTTAGTTGAAAGGGGAGAAACTGAAATAACACTGGTATTCAATGACTTTCAACAATTATGTTTATATGGATCACTTTAGTTGATTGATTCAAATTGAAAGACAGAAATGAACTGTCTAATATGGTCTTAAGCAATATAATTTGTAGAGCTAATACTGATAATATAATGTAAGGGAGTTTTTGCTAGGAACTGAAAGGAGATGTTGTGCTGTGTAATTTATTTTCTAAAAATGTGTAAAATCACTCTAAAATTAATAATACTGATAGGATATTGATAGTTTTTGAGTAGTGATTATGTGTTTTGTGAGAAATGTGAACTGTATAGTCAAATGTGGCCTTTGGAGTTACACACTCTGTTGAGGTAGCTGATTACCTACAGTTCAGCTGTGCTACACACAGGTTTAAGAAAATGAAGAAACTATATTGTAAACTAAAATCTGGCTTAAATGCCTAGGCTGCCAAGCTATAAACCTAAATAAATAATAATAATAATAAATTGTAAAGAGTTTAATAAGTATTACTATCTAAATTTTATTATAAAGTTTGTATTATGGTTATAGTAGTGAACTCGTGTTCATGCAACATACCAGGCATAATCAATAATTTCAGAATCAGGTGGTTCCAAAATCAACTTCAAAAATACAGTTCCATTTTCAGGGCATCCACTTAATGTAGTTAAATAACTCAATACTTTTGCTCTATAAATATCTGAATTCTTACATTCAAAAACAAAAGGCTTTAAAAATAACGCAGTCGCAGTATATTTCAATGATTTTCCCTGTATAGTTTTCACGTTTTCAGTATCACCTGTCTCGTCACATTCACTATTTTTCAAGCCTAAAGCTTTACAACACTGTTTATCTTTTATAATAACACTGTCCTCAGTAATATAACAAATAGTGTACGGGTTGCGATATAATATTACTTTCGCTGCAATCTGCATATCGTCGAGGTTATATTGAAAAAGTTTTAATTTATATTTATCCTTTTTGATCAAAAATGCACACTGGCATAAAAAATTTAGCAATCTGGAATGTACGCAATATTTTTATTTTATTTTATACACTTTTTTAAAAAATATACCCTATTTATTGTTCAGTAAGTGACTTTATACTTTATTGACAATTGACAATAGAGGTGAGTAACTCCTGAGTGATTAACTCAAAAGATATATATATCCGACGCGAAGAGTGATTAGATCAGTATATCACTTGCGTTCAAAATGTATCTTTATATCTTTAACTCTTTAGTTCATTCCTGTTCCACGCGATGAGAGAGAATGATTGGCCCGCACACTGCGCATGCGTAGTGAGTGAACGAGGAAACCGAATATAATTGCAAGCCAAAATAAATCGTAACTGTGTAGTTTTATGGTTTAATTTAGTTTTATATTAATTAATTTTATTATATTTCTCTCTTTGTTTATATTTTTTGGCGTTGCCACAGGTACGCGTGTCGGCTCTGCCAGTATATCCCTCACAGATAATACTCATCTTGTCTGCAATTGACACTGACACTATTCACTGTAAAGATAAAGATATAAAGATATGAAAGAGGGATATATATCTTTGTATCAAAAAGATATATATCACTCTTTTCTTTTTGGTGAGTGATTTTTCCCATGACTAATTGACAATAACAATTTCACACAATGGTACATAAACTAAAGAGCATGTAGTGTGAAGCGCCATCTGATGTAAAGATGTGTAACTCAGGAGTGATTGATTTAAAAGATGTATAATCTTTCAAAATTCGAAATCACTCTTTAAATCTTTGGTTTGGAAAATACATCTTTAACTCACTACGTTAAGATTGATTTTAGTCACATGGAATGATGAAAACTAACAAATCAGATACTTAGATGTAGTATGAGACAATAGATACAGGATATTGTGAATTGAAAAGAGATAACATGGGCACTCTAAGAAATACAATGATGATACACAGTAAATTAAACTCTGCGGCGTTACGTAAAGCTTAAAACCGGTCAACTGAATAAATTATATCATTCGAAACCAAAGATTTAAAAGAGTTAAAGATTTAAAAGAGTGATTTGCATCTTTTAAGGAAAAAGATTTATAAATCACTGATCTCATTGGTGATTTAGTTTGCGCATCGCTAATCTGATGTTCATATATAGTCGTATTTTTAATTAGACGAAGTCAACTGACGTTTACTGTGTTGTCAGTTTTTGATGAAATAAAAATAGTGTCGTGACAAAGTGAATGATTGAAAAAACTTCTGAATAAATGAAATTGTCTAGTGAATAGTTAGTCTGCCGAACTGCCGATATCGGGTACGGGGTTCGAATTTTAGTCGTGCTTTGTACATACCAACGAGTTTTCGACGACTATGTTCCTATAGTATCTACCTATACTGAATATCGAGTGTTTTAAACATTAAGGAAAACATTATGAGGTAACTTGTAAGACTGTCCTATTTTCAATACATCATGTAGTTGAAGCTATAGATGTGTAAGATATAACAATTATACGTAAGTAATGAAAATAAAAAAACATCGCTAATTACATAATTTGTAATAAGCGATGTTTTATTTATTACATAATTCATCATCAAATAAAAAATCATCACTATCGCTTTCGGTGATATTAATAATAAATCTGTCTGAAACATTGTCGATCATGTGGTCGAGAGCATACATTTTGTCTTCTTCTTTAATAATATGAGACTGCGTGTCTACTCCATTTTGCAGCTGTGATATGTTGAAGTCCTTATTCAAAAAGTTTTTTACTTCTGTCATTTTGAAGGTTTTGTTATTTCTTGCAACATATTCTTTAGCCTTCGCCCATACCAACTCAATGGGATTGAGCTCACAGTGGTATGGGGGCAGACGTAAAACAATTATCCCCCCTAAACCACTTCTCTAAGGAATCGGAATTCATCTCTTGATGATAATCTTCTTTATTTTTTTTTGGCTTCAAATATTAATAAGCTGTCTTCTACGAATCCTTCTTCCCCGCCTATATGGTCGATAATTAATCGTTTGTCTTTTCCTGAAGGCTGTTTTAAGCCAGTGGTCAACTCATTGTAGTTACATACTACTAGTAACTTATGTCAGAGCACTTTTATACAATTTAATTTAATTTAAAATAGAAATGATATTCTTTTATAGTTTGAAATGATTAAGTATTCACACTCATTTTTCATTCATCTAATTGAACGAGAACTGAACGCATCACTATTACTTTAAATATGGCAACATTATTTTACAAAGTGACATTAGCTACCAGTTGGCTTCGTCTAATTAAAAATACGACTATAGATAGCGCTCAAACATGTACCCTTTGAATATGTTATTAAAAAGGTGGTTGACTAATATAGTATTCATTTTCTGTTAAATTAGAAAGGATTAAATGAATCTTTGTGTATAATATTGGAGTTTTGATTTTATGTAAGTCAAAGAATAACAGTGTTTATTGCTAAGTAACAAAGTCAGTTTATGAAACATAACAAAATAGTTTTGTATGTGGATACTTGACATCCTCGGAAATAACGTTTTCCATGATCTATGTTAGAAAGACTACGCTACGTGCCACATGAGAGTCACGACAACCACCTTCACGACCCCGATTTTCCCCGTTCCACTCGCTTGCGGGCGTTACAATTATAAATTTTACGGAACGGATTGATGTCATTAACGACGAAGTACGTAAATGTCATTGGTTAATTTGAAAATCTCACTTTTTCAACGTCATTTGATAGAGAGATAATTAATGCTCTGTGGTCAACACCAATTTCGACTCATTTCGTGACTTGGGTCGTTGTGAAACGTTAATTGAAAAATCGCATTGTAATTCGATTATTTTAACTGGATATTTTAAATAATTCCCGCGGGATTCTCGGGAGAAAAAAGTAGCGCAGATTTTAACTCTAAGAATTTGCTGTCGATCAGCGAAAACTGCATCGACATCAGCCCAGTAGTTTTTACGTGAATCTCGAACAAACAGATTAGAAATAAAAAAAATGAATCGTGTTCTCCATCGTTTACGCGTTTACAATAAAGTTCAATCAAAAATATTCCTTATTTTCAAATCTTTAAAAGATGTTTTTCGAATCAATTTTATTTAAAATCACATTGTCCTATAATTTGGCATATCATGTAAGCTTACGATCTTTTATCGTTGCAATAAAGTCACGATTTTTAAAACCCGTCTAATGATAGGTCTATATGTACTAAGAGAAAGAAAGAAAAACATTGAACTGGAATTTACAACACAGCAAGACACTTTGAAAAAATAACAATAAACTGGTTCTAAAGTAATAATAATCGTCAGACAAACGCTTGTGTTATGTGGATAATATTAATATTATAATATGGATACTCTGGGGCCGTCCCAGCAGATACCCAGACCACAGTAAAAAACGGAGATTTTTTTGTTGTTGTTTAGTTGTTAAGTCGAACTCGGAACCTCCGCGTTGCAGTGGGGTAGGCCGGCAAAAACTTAGACCGCTGAACTACAGAGGCCGTCAAATTATCAACGACATTCAAAAAATGTTTCCCAGATAAAAAACATTGAATGAAATGAAAAATCTAAATTTAAATTAACTATAATTTATTGCTATTTTTGAACTTAAAACCTAATTAATGCTCCAAGAAACTTCTGCATAGGTGTCTCCACCATAATTGTGACGGGGACCGCGATAATATAACTGATGACAACAGTGGCAATCCAGTCGATAGTCTGAAAACCACAATTTAAGAATTAACAGGTTTATTTTGAAACTAATTCAGGCACCAACCTCTTCTTACTTGTGGTGTTATTAGTCTCAAGTTGCGCGATGTATTTAAAGAGGAAATAAATAATTATATTATTAATGGTAAAGAAGATGCAGCCCACAAACATGTTACTGCTGGGCTCAGGCCTCCCACTATAGGGGGTCGGACAGTATACCCCCCACTCTTGTCCAAGGCGGCTTGACAGGTTTGACACATGTCATGATATGACAGGTGTGGTTATCTCGATGTGCAGGTTGCAGCATGATGTTTTCATTCACCGTCGTTAGCACGTGGTAATTATAATAATATGTATATTAGGCCAGAAAACTGCCTAACTGGTACATGCGTTCTGGCCAGGATCGAACCCGCACCTTTTGAATTTAGGACGCGTGCGCTAGCCATTACTCTACCACGACTTCTGTTATTAATGGTATAACATAATACAGTGTAAACTCTATATGACGACACTGAAGGGACTGTGCATTTTATGGCGTAATAGAGTGATGTCATTAAATGGATAGAAGTCTGTTATTGTTGTCTGACGTCTTTTTCTGCCCCAGTAATTTTTTTGTATTTTTTTACATACATACATAACTTTACGCCAGGTCCCTTGCCGGGTAGGCACGAACAACAGAGCGCCATTTAGGCTTATTCTTACACACCTCACTTGCTTCTTTGACATTCATTGTTCTTGTCAAGCACGCTAGGTTCTACATTGTCATGTACTTTTTTTATTTTTTTTATTCATATATTGCGGGGACCTTGGTGATAAAGGAAGTACTTAGAAATTTCGGTATGCATGATGCCGATAGTCGAGTTTATATATACGGGCTAGGATAGTAAAACGGTAAAAGAACGGTACATAGCTGCGCAGTGTTTACTAATTTTGGCAACTTAGAAGGTACTTTTTACTACTTAATTCTTGTTGTTATTGAGAATGAGTGTAATGCTATATAGAGTGTATCATTGTATGGAAGACAAGCTAAAACAAACAAAGCCAAGTGATTTCGACGGTTAATGGAGTTTGTCGTTAAATCGAATGACGTTACATAGAGTTTACATTGTACTTTGATTGTGCAAGATCTTTGTTGCATAAACTTACAATATCAAGAAAAGACGTATGGAATGCAACAGGCCTCGCTGCAATACTGACATTCACCATCCAATGTATCAGCATAACGGCCAAAGACATTCTGCCCATCGCATGCCAACCACTCCATGCGAACAGCTTAGACAAGAAACCTAAAATCATAGGATTTTAAAAATCTACCTATATATATGTATTGACTTAAGTTGGGTAATAGAATAAGTAAAACTTGCCAGACCTATTCGCCTGTTTTTATTTCTAAATGAAGAAAATTATAAATAATCGAATACAATAAAACAAAACTTGACTTATTTGTATTGTATTCTACCCATAGCCCGTCAACTATAAGTAGAATACTGAGCCCAGACCACCGTCTTCTATGGGTAAGGTGCCCAGAAGGGTAGCTGAATCTCTCGCTGGATCGCCATACCGATCCGTTGGCCGAGGTAAGAACCAGCCTCCTCATCAACTGAAGAGTCAATGAGTCGTTTCTAAATTCCAAAAAAATAACAAATCTTAATTGTTCGTAGTAGTTTCAAATAGGTTTTAGGCTATAGAAATTGGAAAGAATTCAGAAGGTTTATGAAAAACTAGCGATGAATATCTGTAATTAAAATAATCTTTATCGACGTAGTGGACAAGGTTTTATTCCTAGTTTTAACTGGCTCCCTGGATGGTTAAGATTCACAACTGGACCCGGTAAGTGATACTATATTCGATTTCCACAATTTGGATGCAAAATTTTATGTATATTTTACTGGGGCCCTGTTATAGATTTTTTGTATTCACAATTGTACCCGGTAGCAAGCGAAGCAATCAGGTTACAGGAAATTAATGAATGTTTGGCCTGTTGGAGTGGGTTCTCGGTTGGTTTGGATTCACAACTAGATCCGTTACATGCAAGTATTTTATTATTTTCAGAACAGGAAAACGTCTTCAGGGGCCTCTAGTAATTAAAAACACTCTTTGATGAACAGCCAATGTGCTCTTATATACAACTTTTAGGTATTTACAAAAAACCTACCTTTTATATTAAACAGCCCAAAGAGGAATGAGCCCATGATGACAACAAACATGACTTGGTCCATGCAAATGACAGCGCTGCTCACTAACAGCGAGGAATAAAGCCGCGATCTCTTGCCCACTTCTATTATCCACACTACGCCAATCAAGAGGCACACCCAGTGCCAAAATACGAATAACTAAAAAAATATATTTACAATCTTTTTCAAAGAGAACGGTATACGATATTTTGCCCGACTGAATGGCTACCACCCCTGGTCTAAAGTATGTCGCCATAACAACCTTGAATTGTGTTCCGGCGTTAGTGACCAGGTCCCAATCTCCCTTAAGAGAGGCGCAGCCATAGGCGATGGTAACCGCTTTCCATCCAGTAGGCCGTCTCCCTATCTGCTGAACTCAGGCAATAAAAAAAATATAATTAAATGACTGAATACTAATCTATACTTAATAAAATCGTAGAGATCGAATTTCTGTACAATTAAAAAAAATGCTAAAAACCGAGTCAGGGGGATGTAAGAAGTCAAATAGAACTAATTTGGATTTTTTAGAATTTCTTGTTTCTCTGTTTGTCTGTCTGTTTGTACCGGCTAATCTCCGAAACGACTGGACCGATTTACATGAAATTTTGTATGGTGGTAGCTTATATCCCTGGTCAACATATAGGATACTTTTGATCCCAAAAAGTTAAAGAGTTCCCGTGGGATAGTTAAAAAACCGTAGGTACCACGCGGGTAAAGGCGCGGACAGAAGTTATCGTTTATATGGCAAAACAACGTTTGCCGGGTCAGCTAGTACAGAATAAACACATCAGCTCACAAGTCCTATTTTTATAAGATCTCTTTCATCGTCCAACGCATTGTATATAATATAATACCTAATGTTACTAAATAAGTAACTAGAGTCTACACCGTGGCTACGCCGCAGAACAACCTCTAATGCGTGCCTCTTCTTTAAAGAGCAAGCGTTAATACAGTACACATTGTTTTATTTTATTATGTTAGTGCTATTTGCCCCCGGATGATTCACTTCATTTTACATCACTAACTATCCCATCTCCCGGGATGAAAAATATATATCCATTCGAAGTCGTCCAAAATTACCAAATCGACCATAATGACCGAAATTACAAAAATTACGAATATGTTATCACAAAAATAGACCTATCCAACTTTCTGTGATAACCTTTACATAAATCTATCCCATTATCCGGGATGAAAAATATCTCCTCTATTCATCCTGGGTTTTAAAATAACATAATTATGTACCTAATTTCAGCCAAATAGATCCAATAATTTTTTCGTAATAGCATAACAAAGAGACAAGTATATTTTTATCCCGGAAACTGCCATTTTTCTGGATAAAAGTGGATATGATTTATACTTAGTCTGGCCATAAATAATGTTAAAATGAAAAAGAAACAAAATATTACATTTGAATTTGGTATCTGTTATATTTATATGATTGTTATTTTCTTTAACAGCCCATGCCATATTGTAATTTGTTAATGAACACGAAAAAATATTGCGTTCGTGCGTACGTGCCTGTGTGCTAGCGTGCGTGCGTGCGTGCGTGCGTGCGTTTTTGGTGTGTGTGTGTGTGTGTGTGTGTGGTGTGTGTGTGTGTGTGTGTGTGTGTTTTATATTTGCAATTGCGAGGCGATTAAATTTAACTTATTTTATGATACAGCAATGAATGATTAACGCGACGTGCGAAAAGGGAATGCGTCAGATTTGAAAGAATAATTTAAATAATAATAAAAAAGTTTGTATATGCCGAAAGAAGGTAACTTGGCGATACCAGTAATCGTAATAATATACCTTATTATCACCGAGATCAACCTTGCGTTCTTGCAATATGTAGTGCACATGTGCCATTAAAAGACCAGCGAAACAGCTTGGCAGGGTTCCCCATGACGATATATAATAGTTCGTAAAAGATTCTTGGTTGCGGAACAAAGCTCTTATATTCCTGAAATCAGTATATGTAGCCTAATTTTTAACCGACTTCAAAAAATAGGAGGTTCTTAATTCAATTTTAAGTTTGTTAAGCGATTTCTCCGTCAATTGTTGATATTGTACACAGGACTCGAATTAAAATGCCATGGAATTACTATGCAGTTTGTGAGAACTGTACAAACACGTATAAAACAGGCACAAATATGACTGGACACAGCCAGTAGAAACTGCACGATTTAATAACACACTGGTTGCGTCCAGTTATATCTGTACCTGTGTTATACGTGTTTGTATAGTTTTAATAAATTCTATAGTAATTCCAACGGCATTTTAATTCGAGTCCTGTGTAGCTCGTAACTGTATTGTACAATTTTATTTCTGTTAATTATAAAATATATTTTCAAAACGCAATAAAGTATATTCATTCATTCATTCTGTCAGAGCGTCGTAGAACACCGACCGAGCCGGGTTTAAAAACTGTAATCAAAATGTTGATTCAAGCAGGGCTCTATTAAGTTATTGAGTTAGGTATCTGCAATTTTAAACACTTACTCAGGTGTAGTTAAATGAACAACGGATTTCCAATCATTTATATAAGTTATAACAGCGTTCAAGACGCATGTCCCAAACATCAGAACCGTGTAGACTCGAATTGCTTTCTCGTGATTCCTCCACATGATCAATACGAGTGTACATGTGAGGATAAAGATGTGCATATCTGCTGCTAAGAACCTGGAAATTCAATATATCTTGTGGCTGGGCGGCCTGGGGCGACAAAACAACCCATAGACAGTGCTACAGTATTTAACCGTCTGACTGGCTACCACCCCTGGTCTAGAGCAGCGGCTCTATACCACCGTGTCACGTCACATTGGCGTGTCTCTAGCACCTGCCAAGTGTGTCGCGAGATTAACAAATAATATATTTCTATCTAAAGTGGCGCAGAGGAATTCAAATTACTTAAAAACTAATCGAAATATCCAACTACTACCATTCTGCCATCTGCAATGAAAAACATAAAATCTGGGAACTGTTCTCGACTGCTTGATGTGAATAGCAAAATGAGAGTGTGCCTGTCAACAATTCGTGGATAAACTTTGCAAATTTCACCAAGATCAAATTTTACACTAATTTTATCTTCCTATATTTTACCTTATGTTTTCATAATTATATTATGTTCTTACGCAATAAAAAATACGTCCAATAGATTAATAATGTTTAGTTTAAGAATGTATCTACTCGTACATAACCTTCACTTCAACTATGAAAAAAATTGCATGTAAGTATGAAAGGTCGTCGCAAATTATAGTCTATTGTAAGTTTTAAAGCGCGTTGAATTATTATATTTTATGATGACCGTCAAGTAGTCATTATCAAAAACCTGCTTAAATTGTTTAGTAGTGTCCAGTAGGAATAAATATTTCAACGCAAACTTAGCACTAATTGCTATCATATTTTTGTAAGGCGCAATATTTATTATAAGGATCTGAAGCGAATAATTTTAACTTTTAAAACTTGCACTGCCCATTTCTTTGCCCTCTGTGGCGAAAGCAGGTAATATGTAAATCAAGACAGACATAAGACTCAAAACACTAGGAGCTGTAGTCAACAAATATGATATATCTTTCTTTTCATAGTATTTGGTTAAATATAGGTATTTATGTTTATTGGTTCTCTGTTCACAGCATTTCGAATAAAGTAATTTCTTTTAAATTAAACATACCAAATTAACATAATGATTACTTGCTCTGTGATTAACATTAAATTACTGGGATCAATCTATAGTACTTTTATCATCTACTATTTATGTACTTACCACGTAGGTATTAAGCAAGCTTTCGATTTGTCAACAACATTGTTGAGGAAGAAGACGTAATACCAGAACTTCTCTCTGCATATTTCGCTTTCTACTCCAATGGAGTATGAGATCAAGGGCCCATCTCTAGCTGCATGTGGCCACCAGGTCGCAGCAAAACCTATCGCTAAAAGAGTTACTGGAAGCATCCTGAAATTTAAAAATTATTAGGTGATTATTCCCTTTTTAAAAGTCATAGGCAAACGTCACGTTTACTCCTTACCTAATTATCCTCTTTGTTATACACACGGGTAACATATAAAGACCCAATGGTTTTTTCTGTGCATACAGAAGAAAGTTATAAGCAGTTAAAAACGTAGAAATCATCACGTACATATGAACCAGAATAGATCCATTCGCTAAGATAACTCCATAATTACTAAAAGACAACTGAAACAGAACACATTGTTGCTTTACTTGTAGAAGTGTTTTTATCAGAGCAGTTCACAAATGAGGGCCCTCATCAGCGTTGCCAGACGTCCTCATTTTGGCGGGACGTCCCGATTTTTAAATCAAAATTAAATGTCCCGCGCGACAGGCTGATTCCTGCTTTCGGGGATAACTCAATCGTGCGTGCAGCGTGCTGAGGAAGCGGAATTACTCATACAGTTTAATCTACAGCTGTCCTGTGAAGACTTTATCTTTATTAAAGAGAAAAAGGATACCTTAACAGTAGTTACATCTTCACAGAAATATCATGAATAAGTAATTCTTAAAAATAAAATTATTATCTTATTGTAAGTTGCAATTTGTAACTCTCACTCCTCAGATTATTGTTTGAAACGCCATATTTTTCTAATTAATATTTTTTTAAATTTTTGTCTGTTTTATTTTATTTTTTTATTCAGAAGACGAATAAGACTCAACTGTTTAATGATAGGGTAAATCTGATTTATAAAATCATATTTTTTTATTAATATAAATTTTCATTTCCTATTTTAGCTATTTATTGTCACGCAAACGTAATTTGAAATCAAATAAAAATATAATAATTTTTTTAGTTATTTTTTATGTCCCGCTTTGGACGAAAGAATCCCGCTTTTTCACTCAAAAAGTTCCAATATCCCGTCATAGCAAAAATATCTGGCAACGCTGGTCCTCATTCATATTTTTTTAAATGTATGTATCTAGTTAAATACCTTTTCTATATATTCAGGAGATGATATATAATAGAAGTAGTGGATTATACAAGAATGTGCATTAATTATGGCCAGCATACCAAGTACTCTGAAAATTCAAAAAGAAACTTTAATAGAATTTAGGATGTCTCAGCGAAGTCGTCGACCATTTTTTATCATGGTGTAGGTTCGCGTTTGAGAGCTATCTCACCTGATGGTAAGTGAAAATGCGATCTAGGATGTAGTAGGTACCTATTCATTCGTGACTTTAAGACCACTGGTTTATATGAATCTGGGAACAGACTTGGTCAAATTGTTCCACTCGAGAGCGGTGCGCAAAAGAATGGTTGAAGCAAAACGATTTGCTTGAGAGCATGCAGAAGGAAAGTGCTCACCCTCGCCATAATCATCTGAGACTGAAATGCTAAAGGCGGCCATAGATGCTATGATTCACCGGACAAATACCTGTGCAGATGTCACTTTGCAGGAGCCTAATTCTGCTATCAATTGTCACGACAGAATATTAGTAGAAAACCTACCAAAATTTTAAACATTCATTTCACGAGTTTTGGCTTTGAAATATTTATACAGTGGTGTGCCACGAGCACGCCATTGGAATTAAGAGAATTCCATAATCAGGCAAATCTACGATTGAGAATACACTGTCCGGCTATTTTGACGAGATAGTAATATCAGAATTGGGATACGCTACCCATCCAGTTGAATTGTGCAACCACATCTGCATGTCTGTAACTTTCACAAAAAAATCATGCCAGTGCGAGTCTAGATCCAGTGGACTAACAAATGGTCAAATATCTGTTGTCTCTAAAATTCACGTTAAGTCAAGTCAAGATTGAATCAATATTGAGCCGAGATTGTGTACAAACCAAAACCATCAAAGTTTATGTTTCGAATTCGATTAGATTGCTATATTCGGTCCTGTAGATCGTTGCGTATATTGCCGTCTTTAGAAAATCAATGAGTTGCCTACTTCGTCCAGACTATATATAAATTACATATATTTATTGTTTACATCCTTTTTACAAATTCTGATGTTATAGCGCCTGAAAGGACTACGGAAGCAAAACGTAAATTGTGTTTTGGAGCGAAGTTTCATATTGCGCGTTGCGAAAAGGGGCTAGACGGAAAAAATTAAGACCAAAACTTGTAACGACACTTTTTGCTATAGTTGTAAGCCGTGCGGCGTGCACGTGTTTGTCTGTCTCTCTCCCTCTCTCATTGAAAGCAAGTCAGTTATTTTCGTTTCGTCTTTGTATTATATAAACTTTAAAAAAAAATACAATTCCTTCACTAATTAATGGAAATAAACTTCGTTCCATCCGGGTGTCCCTTGACACCTCTCAAGTTTATTTTTATAGTTTTAAAATGGTTATTCCCTATTAAGAGTGAATATTTACCTAACCCCTTGCACCGGCAGCAGATCTTTAAGACGAGGGTCGCCGTCGTTTGTAGCAGTAAGCCTTCGCCAGTTAGCACAAACTGACCACGCCACAAGGAGGCTGTTCTCTGAAACGTAAAATGAAATTTGTGAATTTGACTAAGTAATACGCAAAGCGCACAGCGCACACATTAATATTATTTCATTAAGTTAGTCTTACTCAATTATGTATGTGCTAGTTTATAATACTTTTGACCGTAATCTGCGGTCCATGTATAGTCATTTTTGAAGTTATACTTCTTTAGGCGCGTTAGGGAAAAATGATGACAGTAAATTTTAACGATGCGCGCGCACACCGTCACACGAAAAACCTACACCATGAAGTTAGCTATAGTCAACATTTTATTTTTTGTTTATTTTTCCTTTGTTGAACTTTAATAATAATTATAGATAATTTAAGAATTTTATTTAAGTCAGGTTGCCTGGAAGAGGCTCAGGCTGCCTTATCGCTTTTAGTGATAAGGCAGCCTTTTGTTTGACCAAGTAACTATTGTCTTGTAGTGCATTTTTTTTTAAATTTTGTTTTGATGAAAATAAAGTGTTGTCTATGTCTATTTTATTAAACTTTTTTTTTGAGCTTTCCGTTATTTAATAAAGTCTAGCAACCTTATTCATAATGAATTACAGTAGGTTTGTAGACTCCTTTAAAGTTCTTAAAGAAGCCGACAAACTTACCCTAAATCGATATGAATAAGACCCTTATTGTATGGAATCGAGCTCGTTTCCCTGCTCCAATTGGGCTAATGTTAGTATTAGTGACTGCAGATAGTAGAAAATGAAATTACTAACACATAAAAATGACTAAACTGACGGACTCATAAACTGCATCAAAGTTCAGGATTACTTTGAAATGATTTTTTTAAATAACTATGCAAACTTTTTAAATTAAATTATATAAATATGGAGAGACTAGCTCTTAATCTCAAAAAAAGGAAAATTTAAAAATAGAACTGCAGTAAAACAAATGAATATAGCCGGGAAAAGAAAATTTACTCGTAGTATCAGATTTGCGTGTTATTTATAGCAAAGTTTTAAATTGATTCTCATTGATTTTTTATTCTTTTGTCAATTGAATTATTGTTACTAGCAGAATTGTTGGGTTAGTTTTTTAACTCATCGAGAGTTTTTGAACCATAATATGGATACTTCGTCCGAACAAGCGGCTCAAATTGTAGCATTGGTGCGGGAGGGCTTGGATCAACGAACGATTGATAGAAATTTTAATTTAAACCAGTCTACGGTTTCTAGAATATACAGAAGGTTTGTGGAGACAGGTTCTTACAGAAGGAGACGTGGTACAGGCAGGACTCAAGCAACCACCGGTCGTGATGACCGATTTATTGTTACAACTTCCCTGCGAAATCGTTTCCTCACGTCTGTTAACATCAAAACATACCTTAATGAAGTGCGTGGAGTAAACGTGAGTGCACGAACAATAATAAGAAGGTTAAAGGAAGCGGATATCACCCCTTTTAGACCAGCAAATGGTCCAAAGTTGTCTGTAGCTCACAGACAAGCTCGGTTAAGATTTGCGCGTGATCACCTTAATTGGACAGAAGACCAATGGACCTCCGTATTGTTTACGGACGAGTGTAGGACATGTTTATATGGTGCAGATGGTCGCAGAAGAGTCTATCGTCGACGTGGGGAGCGATATGCTCAAAGATGCATTGAGGAGCGTGTTCCTTTTGGAGGCAGTTCGTGTATGGTCTGGGGTGGCATATCGATGAACGGGCGAACAGAACTTGTGTTCATAGACATGGTCCGTCAAAACGGTAATAGAGGGGGTTTGACTGCACATCGCTACATAACAGAGATCTTAGAAGACCACGTGGTGCCTTACATGGGATTCATAGGCGAAAATTTTACTTTAATGCAGGATAATGCCCGGCCGCACGCTGCTGCACAAGTTCGACAATATTGCGAAGAGGTTGGGATACGTACAATGAATTGGCCAGCACGCAGCCCGGATCTTAATCCCATTGAGCATGTTTGGGACAATTTAAAAAGAGCTGTATATGCGAGAAACCCTTTGCCCACGACAGTGGCAGCACTAAGAACAGCACTTTCAGAAGAATGTGACAATATTCCGCAAGATCTTTGAATAACCCTAATAAAATCTATGCGGAACCGATTAGAATCCGTAATAAGGGCACGTGGAGGTAATACACCTTATTAAAACATAAATAACCCTTGCATGTTTGTGTCTATTGTTAAAACCAATTTTTTAATTAAACCAATTTTCCTTAAATTTCTGTTTTTTCATCAAAAAAATTCTTAAGGTCCTTTCCAGTACACAAACTTAAACTTAAGGATATGACCCTACGCTGTTTTAAAGTTCACGAACCAATCTAGAGGTTTCAATTTAAATCTGTATAGAAAGTTTGCATACTTGGTTAAAATATTTATTTCAAAGTCGTCTATTACTTTGATGCAGTTTATGAGTCCGTCAGCGTATATACATTCTGACAACAACAAAATATTATAGTAATTTTTATGTTTTACTCTTAGATCATATAAACGGTTTTACTTAGCCCCGGCTTTAAGATGTTGCAGAAAATGTTGTTTTGCTTTTTAGTTACTCTTGAAGTCGTTTTCTTTTTATATATATTTTTTTTTTGTTCTAGAAAGTAATTTGTTATTTTTCATACCATTATGCCAGAATTATTAATCACCTACTAAATAATAAATACATGCTTGATGTCACAATTTTTGAAGTGCATTTAGTTTTATTTGACTGACTGACCCCTGTCATTTATTTCTAACTCTATGGACACAGAAAGACCTACCGTAAGACTTACCATTTAGCGCGCGTGGTACGTTCCATTGCATGCCATTTCACAATTTGGCGATTTCACATCGATAGATAATAATCCGCCGAAAGTTAATGCTTTAAATTGTAAGCAATATTGCACGGTTTAAAATATTTCGACAGTTTACAATCTTGCGAGATAGATTATAACGGTATTAACAATTTGACGGTGACATAAACATAGGTAAATGTCAATGTTAAACATCACTAAAAATTAATAACAGTGTCGCATCAAAAAACTCTTAAACCCATCGCTATATTTGAATGAAACTGCCATTAATACTAGTATACTAGATCGAGCAAAAACATGAGTTTCTGTAGTATTATTATCCGTAAGCAGATGTAACTTGGTTAGCTTAAAGATATACAATGCATGTGTTTGTCTGACACTTATTATTTATTATATGCAAATTAAACAACAAAACAACTACTATATATAAAAAATAGCCTATATTACTTAGGGATAATGTAGCATTCTAATGGGGAAAGAATTTCAAAAACCGGTCCAGTAGGTTTTGAATTTATTAGTTACAGAAATCATTCTTTCCTCTTTATAATATTAGTATAGATATACTGACTGGCCTTATCTCCAACAAGAAGATCATATACCGTTCCGGTTATATTCAGCACCAGAATTGTATATATAATTTTGAGATACAAAGTCTGTTCATAAGTGTGAGGCATTTTGACTTTCACGTCGTCGTAAGTTCTGCAATAGTGGAGGCGGCGTAGAATAGGCCGAAGTGCTCGACTTTGGCCCCACTTTTCTGCACATTGCTCGAATCGCTGAGTTGCGTTGTGCTCGAGTGTAATGTTTTGCTTTAAACTCGGGCACCTCGAGCTCACGCAGTATCCCCGACGGATCAGTGTTCGGTTGAATGTGAAAGGATTTTCTGAGTATTTCTGTAACAAATATTATAAATACGGAAATATATAATCTGTCTGTCCCCTAACAGACACGATATTGATTTCGCTGAAATTTGGTATACAGGTGAATATATATAAGGATAAAAATGTCTTATTATCTTGATGTTGCAACATTTAGTAAAAAAACATTTAAAAAAATTTATTCCATCCAGGATGTAGGGTCGATGTAGGGTCGGAGCTTAAGACTATAAAGAATAAACCTTATTTTCTATAATATACAAGCGTTTTTTTTTTAAGAATATTATTTGTTCGAATCACAAATGATATCTTTTTTATAATAATTATCGAGTTTTAATTTTGATTGCATGCCAAAGTGGATACTAAAGTATTTGTTCATTTTTCTCATTTTATTTATAAATAAAGTCCATAAAGTTATTTGAAGAATGATTATTTAGTTCATAAGTAGGTAGTTTGAAAGACTAAGAAGTCCTTGGGGGGTGTTATGTTTAAGACAATGTCTGTCTTTTTTGTCATATCATTTAATAATAAAGAATGTACATATATGGAAGTGAGAAAATATCTCTTAAATTGGAAAATAATTTAGTTTTATTGAATTACTAGTGGCCCCGGCAGACGTTGTCCTGCTCTGAAAAAATAAACATCTAGGACCCGTCTCCTGGTTCTACAAAATCGGTACAGCCGTTCTTGAGTTATAAATAGTGTAACTGACATGACTTTCTTTTATATATATAGATCGATTGTATTACGAAATTGAACATCTGGTATGAAATTATAATAAACATAAATGTATGTACCAGGGCGATATAAAAATGAGAATTAGGAATAAGAGATTAGTGAGATTACCTTCATTAACACGAATGTCTTGTGGGGTTCTTTCATTGGTGCCAATTCGAAAGTGCCAAGGCAGTACAGCCCATTCTTTTGCGAGAGGCATCTTTGGTAGTTATCTAGATGGAAATGTGGGGGGAAACTAGCATATTGTTCTTCTGTAAATTAAAAATACTCAAATTTAAGCGCGGTAATTTATATGATTTTGGTTTATCCGACGCTTCCTTCCACCCATTTTAATATTATATAAAATTTTTAGAACTAGGCATGTTTGCTGAAAAATTTCTTGCGCCGCTTCTCTTCAAGCCACAACATGTTGTGAAGCGGTGGTAAATTAGATTAGGCTCCCATAGAGTAAATAATAACCATAAACAAAATTAAAACTAAATAATTAAAATGAACAAGTTGACGGTAGGCTAAATAAAACTTTAACAACACTTATTGGACAAATGTTATCTTTGTCTTCCGTGACCACGGTTACTGAAAAGCGGCCGAAACGTCGGACAAACCAAAATAAATAAATTACTGCGCTTAAAACCTTTAAAACGTAATTTTATTATATATACAAGTTACTAAAACTTAAGAAAATATGGTAAAAATTATTCTTTTTCTTTGAAACAAAGACTTTTGTATTATTAATTATTGTATTAATTTTACCTGTTATTTTTCCTGTTGCCAATGCAATCATCAAAAAAAGTGAAAACACAACAAACGTCATTGCACCACAAGAGCTGATCAACAAATGCATACGCAGCTATAGACTGCAGTGTTATTATATTTTCAATCAATGGTGATAAATCTTGCAATTAACAACAAGCATACAATACGCGTAATCTATATATATATAAATAAAGTGACGTTTGTTAGTCTCACAAAAACTCGAGAGAGGCTGAACCAATTTGCCTAATGCCAACATAGACTTATTATAGGAGTAAAAGTCTATGTTGATAATACAACGTTCTTCAATAATTTTTTCACGGTTAAGGGTGTTCAACTTTGGAATTCTTTGCCTGTTGTTGTCAGACAAGCAAAATCCTTAATAACATTTAAGAAGTTGTTCAGAAAATTCTATCTGCAATATGTAATTTTATATAATTAGTAGAAGGGGATCTAATCTTGAGGGACTATGGGTAGAATACAAAACAAATAAGTTGAGTTTTCTTACATTGTATTCAATAGTATGTAATTTTATAATAGTTAAATATATTAGTAGATATTATATTGCATAAATTTATGTTTATCATGTTTAAATAGTTGCATATTATCACCATATCTTGTATATGTATATAACTTATGTGTATATTTGTTGATGATATGATATATGATATATGATATATATATATGATCAAATTGATCATGTATTAGCAGAAGGTAATGTCAGGAGCCTTAAGAATAGACGAGCGTGCATGACAAGAGCTATGAATGTCAAAGAAGCAAGTGAGGTATGTAAGAATAAGCCTGTATGGCACTCTGTTGTTCGTGCCTACCCCGCAAGGGACCTGGCGTGAAGTTATGTATGTATGTATGTATGTATATTTGTGTATATAGTATAGTTATATATTTATTATTAAAATTTTAAGTAATCGTACAATAATTATGTATACCACCATCGCCACTCCTAATCAGAATATTCTTGCAACGGGTTGTCTGGAAGAGATCGCTTTTTAGCGATAAGACCGCCTTTTGTACCCAACTAGAATAATACTAGTTCGTAAGTTTTCTGTAATGGTGTTATCAATTGTTATCAATCTAATTTTGGTTTTGAAATATTTTTAGAAGCCCAAGGAAGGTTTAAAGGGTATAAAAATGTACCATAGAAATGCAAGTTCGCGCATAATTTGAGAAAGGCTTTAACAATTTTTTTGTGTGTGTTTGATTGGGTCCCAGGGTTATTTACAATCACGATTGGAACCTTTTTTTATCGCCTTTCTCCTCCGTCATTTTTTCTTTTTCTTATCTCTTTTAAAACTTATGTTTTAAAAACTACTTTAGGGTTATAAATAGGAGAGTTACTTTTATTTATTTCCTTATTCTTTTGTTTTCTTTTCAAAAATTTTATCTACTAATACAAATTTCTTAAGTATTAATTTACATTTGACATTTATATCTATTTATTATCAAAAACTAAACAAATAAAATTTATAAAATAACTTATTTCTAAAGCTATTATTATTAATATATATTATCTAAAACATCTTAAAGTCGGTGCTTAGTAATTTTATAGAAATAAGTTAATTTATAAATTTTAGTTTTTGTAGTCGGTTTTTTTTAAACGAAGTTTTTATTTTTATTTTTCATTGTATAGATCGACCTCTACAGTTTTATTATAATGTATGTATAGATGATTACGGTTACATTTTTTATAACCTATGTATTTTAATGTATATGCGGACTCCCGCCCTGGAGTTTGATACAGATACTTACCGAAGCAGCCATACCTGGTAAATATCTATCAAACGCCGTGACCCTGAGGTGACTGAATTCTTCCTACCTTTAACTACGGGCGGGCCTTTCTTAGGGCTGAGGATGGTTGGCTCGCACTGGTTAAACGATATCGCAGGCACAGCTAGTTTATATTACCATTATTATTATCCACTTCTGCCCTCGATTTATTTTTGTTATGCTATTTTTAACACAATTATCCACGCAGAACTACTTTTACATTTTAATCAGCCTTTGAACTTGATTCAAGGTTTTTAGGATAAGTAATTCCCCGGCAGTGGATGAGGCCGTTGTATCTCCGCCTGCCAGGGCCAGCGGAGGGGCTAAGCTGTATACCTGTGGCCCTGGCATTAAGGGCGAAGTACAGAATACCGCGGGATATTAGTTGATATAGCTGATGGCATATTTGGTATGACAACATTATCTTTAGTACCTTAGATCTTTAGTACCTTAGACCCGAAGTGCTGATGCTACCCCATCCTGGCAATCCCACAGACTGGCCGCGTTTTTCTCCCTACGCACAGCTGATGGCCATCAATCAGGTTTCCCCTCGTAAAAAAGGGTGTTTAACAGCTTTCTTGCTTTCGGACCAGCCATGGTCATGTACAGCAAAAGAAATCAGATAAGTGCGTGATTATCCACACCACTGAAAAGTTCTGTAGTGCCATGATAGAGGTGATGAAATCCACTAATTTTCTTATGTGACTACGAAACCTAAGACATATATAACATCTTCAATGCGCAGCCTGTTTTAAAATACAATTCAATAATTAACTTTTATCAAGTACTTGTAATATTCAGTCAGACTCACTCAACGTAAACTCATTTTAAAATAACTGTGTAATGTTTTAACATTAATAATTATATTATAGTATAGTAATAATGTCATACCATATCTGTAGGTTCTATAAAATTATTGATGAAAAGCCCGTGCCATAAAAAACTTAAACTAATCTAAGTTGAACTATTTAATATTGACATTGTTTAACTTGAGAAAAGCTTAGGTTGAACTTTATGTATAACTAGCTGCGCCCCGCGGTCTCTCCCGCGCGGTGATTGAAAATCGTCATAATTCCAAAACAAAATAAAATTGTAAAATAAAAGTAGCCTACGTTACTCCTTATTACATCAGCTACCTGCCAGTAAAGGTCCCGTCAAAATCGGTCCAGCCATTTCAGAGATTAGCTGGAACAAACAGACAGACAAAAATTGTAAAAAATGTTATTTTGCTTTATATACCGTATATATATATATATATATATTCATATGCATTTAGTAAAAAGCAGTTATTTCAATATTACAAACAGACACTCCAATTTAATTTATTTTATTCTTAGTTACAATTCTTGAATATGTATCTACATGTATCTAGTATCATTATTTAATTTAATTACCAAAATACGGCTACGCTGTGCGTTAGAGCGAGAGAGGAGGAGCTTGCATACCGCTACCGTATCCGTGAGAAAAGGACAAGCCAGACAGACTGCCGCCGTAACGCGTTACGTAATAAAGCGGTTTACCCTATTATTGATAACGTCTATACGCGACGGTAACCACTTTTCATGAGCTAGGCCATCTGTCCGTATACAAGCTACGCAATAAAAAGAAAAAGAAACAATCCTGCCTTTTGTTAAGGTCATTGCCAACGTCATCGAAAACCTTCAGTTCATTTCACGGAATAAATGTTGACGTCAAAATGTTGAACTTTTCTGTTTAATTGCTTGATCGAATTTTCCATAGATCACCTTTTACACTATGCACCCGATAACTAAACAGTTTAACAAAAGCCAAAAATTACCTAACTCTAAAAAGGCCCTAATTCAACAAATGCTACTTGGTAACAACCAACGTTGCTCTTCAGAGTGTCAAGTAAGTCACCTTCACACAAGTAAAAACAACTAAAATAAACATTCAAATATTTATGCCAAAGAAAATACTACACTAATATTATTTATAGTGTGAACAACAAGAAACAAAGAATAGACAAAAGAGATATATTTTGAACAATATAAGTACATAATGTGTTATGAAATAATTATTGAAAGGTGTAAACAATAATTAAAAAAAAAATTGGTTCGTCATGTAGAAACGAAATTCCAATTAAATGGAACTTAATATCTTTGAAAAATACACAACCAGGCTGACTAAAAGGCGCTTGTACCAAGTGCGAGATCTGCTTGCTTCCTTTGATTGCAAGGCCTGCGCGGCTGCTACTCAGCTATCCGGTGCCCAAAATTTAAGTAGCGGATGGGGGTAGTGCGTAGAGGAAAGGTATACTTACTCTTTCTGCAACTCCTAGGGTCCGGAGTTTTTGAAATTTTTATTTTTGATAATCACAACCTCACCTATTTTTCCACTGACATTATTGTGATGCGTGGTGAAAGGTCACCACCAGTGACTAGAACAGTGTTTTTTTTTTTACATGAGGAAATGCGTTGTCGCATCGTCAGCCGTGCGGGGGATCTGCGCGGCCGGTATGTGGGGCTCCCCGACGCCAATTAATCAATACGACCGGCGCCGGTATACCCACTAAAACCTCATGGGAGCCTTCTTCCGCCTAGCGCCGGGGTCACGGTACATGCGCGAGCTTAACCCGCAACCCCGGCAGCGACTGGCCGCCTCGTAAACAGAGGCAGCCTCTCCTGTGTGCGGGCCGGGGAGTGACGTTTCCCCGGCCCTGAGAGGGACGTGCGGCTGACTCTCGCGCCCTCTCGCGGCATTCGTGCGGGCGGAGGTCTTTCTGATCCCCCAGACCTCGACGCCCGCTGCCGCCCGCCCGTGGCTGCCAGGAGTCACGGGCGCTATCCTTCTTCGGTGGGGGAGGGGGAGGCTGCGAGGATTGCTACTGCGCCATCACCCCTCCCTCTCCTTCCTCCCCCCTCGCCGCCTCGCGCTCTCAGCAGCGTCAGCGGTGGGGGGGGCTTCGCGATAGGGGGGAGGGGGAGGCTACGAGGATTGCTCCTGCGCCATCACCCCTCCCTCTCCTTCCTCCCCTTTTCCCCGCCGCCTCGCGCTTACAGCAGCGTCAGCGGTCGGAGTCGGGGGAGGCCACCTATCTTCGGAAGGGAAGAGTATTTTGGGAGGAGGTTTGGAAGGAAGGGAAGGCTTTTAGGATGAGGAGGCGGAAAGGTGGGACACCACTGTCACGGAGTGAAGGGGGGAATGTGACAGTGGCCGCTCGGGGCCCCGGGGACGCATCCCCTTGTACCGCTTCCTGGACGGAGGGGAGTCCAGGGCGGCTACCCCTGGGGGAAGAACAGTGATTTAGGTACGGTTAAGTTAGCTTTAGACCAAAGCGCCAGAACTAACTGTAACCATTTACTATTTATTATATACACATGATATATAATTTCGTCTTTTATGGCCGCAATTCGGAATATATTCATGGTTGCTCTTATAGTGTATGTGAATATGCTCCGTTGTGTTTTTTCTTCATTTTATGACGATATACACTTTTTTTTGTTTTTTTTCTGTTGATTACTGACTTTCGTTTTGACCTCAAAAGGATTGTTCAACTTTTTAAGTGCAATATTAGTGACAAATTCACTAATATTGCACTTAAAAACGTGACAAAAGTGACGTTAGTTTATTAAAAAAACTGAAAATCTCCGGACCATAGGAGTTGTAGAGGGATAAGTATGCCTCCCCTCTTCCCTATTCCACCACCCCGCTCCTTAAAATTCGTGCACCGAGAGTGCTATAGACTTACCTCCTGGCATTTGGGCGAAAGGAGGCACCTATGGGGTTGAATAGGTACCCCCGGCGTTGGCCTATTTAAAAAAAATCGTGCCTCTCGGGACTCCCGACAGAAGTGATAACTTGCGAGAAAAGGGAAGCGGAACGAAGCGGTTTACCCTCCCATAAGAAGTTATCACTTCAAAAAATATATAAAGCCAATCGAATCGGAAAATAATACGGAATTTATTTTCATTATCGATCTTCGTGCCTAATCAGCAATTGATCGTCCCTTCTCTATTTATACCTATTAAATCACGTTTACCAGAACCACATCTTTATCTCATTAAATTTCGTAATTGAGAAATTATAATTCAGTATTAACCAAGACCTTGGTGCAAACAATGCGACATATCTTGGTTTTATTCGGAAAAAGCGTTTATGAGTCAATATAAAACTGTCATAATATTATTTTAAAAAAAGGATTGTTTATAAATAGTGGTACTTGTTTGGTTTTATTAATTCACATAGTTACTTAATTCATGGTCAGACGTATTCAACAATGATTGAACTCATATTGAGATTGTGCTTTCTAGTCATTATTGTTGAAGGAAGAGAATTCACCGGTAAGTTTTCATGCGCCTTTTGTATATTATTACGAGTGCGGGACTCGTATTAAAATCCGTTGGAATTACTATAGAATTTATTAGAACTATATAAACACGTACAACACAGGTACAAATATAACTGGACACAACCAGAACAAATTGCACCATTCAATAACACGCGCAAAGTCCGTCACTATATGGCTTATCGAATGTACGCGTCTTGCTCGTATCGTAATCCTCGCTTGACTGCTTAACTGCCTCACTCCTCCGTTCGTGCATTGTTTTATACTATACTTTACAATACAACAATCGACCGGTGTGACAGAAGACGTATGTCAGAATAGAAGAGTGTGGCAAGAAAAGACATATTCATATATAAAATTAATAATGTCTTTGGCGACTAGAGTAGTTGGTGACAGTACACTGATATAAAAAGTCAACTATTTAAGTAGTACAAAGTAATTTACTAAATATAACCTAAAAATAGGTTATGTGAAAACGTGAATAGTGGTTTTATTTTGTGAATTTTGATTTTGTAATATTAATTTTATAAAACTAAAACACTATAATATTACTGTAATAAATTTTGGCGATTTTTTAAAAATCCCCCTGATGCCAAAGTGGCGCCACCCTACATTAATGCATTTCGATGGACACTTCATCATATACAGAGATGGTTCTTACCTCTACCCTCCATAGCCAACGCTGTTGTGGTACGTATTTGAAACTCTAAAAATAGAATGCAGAAAACTGCATACTTTTTTTACAGGAGCCTCAGCAGACAGGCAGACGGCTCACTTGATGGAATGTGGTTACCATCGCCTATGGACTTCTGCAACAACAAAGGTGCTACAAATGCGCTGCTGCTCTCTTAAGGGAGACTGGAACCTGGTCACTAATGCCGGAACACAACTCAAGGTTGTTATGACGACATACTTTAGACCAGGGGTGGTAGCCATGCAGTCGAGCAAATGCCCTACCACCTGGCTGTGGGTTGTTTAGTCGCCTCTAAGACAGGCCGCAGGAAATTGGATTCTTTCTCTGTTCCTGCTGGACACTTTCAATTTCTCGTCAATATAAAATGGTACTCCTTATCTTTACCCTCCATAATATAAGTCTAGAAGGTATATACAACAAATGTTATAAAAACATCTAGCTCAGGAATATGCATGCTCCCGCGACTATTTGATCTGGAAGACTACCATGAGTGCTTGTCCCAGGATGACGGCTTGTACTGCCTTGGCACATTTCACCTGACTCCTCGGGAAAACATGATCCTGTATATGACCTAATGCAGGTAAATCACAATAATTGTTAATCATCTTATTCATACTTATATTATATACATACTTAAATATTTACTTTTATATTTAAATATAGCTTCTGCCCGCGACTTCGTCCGCGTGGTGCGGTTTTTTAACTATCCCACGGGAGCTGTTTAATTTTTCGGGATCAAAAGTATCCTATATGTTGACCAGGGATATAAGCTATCACCATACAAAATTTCATGTAAATCAGTCCAGTCGTTTCGGAGATTAGCCGGTATAAACAGACAGACAAACAGATAAACAGAGAAACAAAAAATTTGAAAAAAAACGAAATTTGTTCTATTTCACTTCTTACATACCCCTGACTCATTTTTTAGATTTTTTTTAATTGTACAGAAATTTGACCTCTACAATTTCATTATATGTATAGATAATAAATGCGAATGTTACGCTTCCACGGAAAAACTACTGGACCCTTTCTGATGAAAGGACATGGACAGATTTTGTACGGCGTTTGTCTAGTTTCTCGAAATACACGTACATTTAATTTTGTTCGTTTATAGAATGTAAATTGCTTCCAAATCATTATGTAGAAATTAGAGAGTCGAGGAACTGCAAGTTGTTTAGATATTTACAAAACTATCTAATAATTTATATGATTGTAGATAAATAATAATAAGTAAATATAAGAAACAAGCATTTATTTTATATAAGAGATAAATACAATGTACACAAGTAAATCTCGTGACAAGCTTTCATATCATACTAGCTGCGCCCGCGGTTTCACTCGTTAATGATGGAAAATCAAAAATTTTGGATAATTCACACTACATCTCTATAAATTATAGCCTATGTGTTATTCTGATGGGTAAGCTATATTATTGTAGTTTCATCAAAATCCATTCAGTAGTTGCGTGAAAGAGTAACAAACATACATCCGTACAAACATTCTTACAAACTTTCGCGTTTATAATATTTATTGGCAGGGCTTTATATTGTTGGGGCACGCAGTGCCCTTATAGGAGATTTCTAAAATATCGAAAAATTGCCATAAAAACTGAAAAAATGATACAACAACAAAAAATAATGGGCTTACAATTTTCGAGCATTGGCATGCCCCCAAAAAAGAAGTGACAAATAAAGGCCTGTTTACAGGATATAGGATTATAGTATACATTGAGTAACAGTTGAATGGTTCACTTTTAAATTCACGCAGGTTATAATTTCGACTCATAACTTTTATCTGATGATTGAAAAATCAACCCTTAGAGCTTGAATTAAAAGCTTCTTTTTAAAAAAGTTTTTACTCTTAATTTGTTATATCTGTTACAACGTGTATACAAAATTTTATGACAACCCGTTGCGTAATTAAGGCGTTAAAACGTAACGAACAAACTCATTGTATTTTTGTGTATTTGTAACGGATGAACTTAAAAGCTACTGGACCGATTTCAAAAATTCTTTCACCATTAAAATGCTTTTTTTGAAGCGAGGGAAATGCATTTTGTACACTACCGGGTCGGTTGCTAGGGATTGGACCAAAGCGATGAGAGGAAACCATACCAGAGTCAACTGCCGGCATGTGTAGAGACTCAAATACTCAATACCCCTAAAACCACCCTCCTCCCATGTGCCCCGCCGCGCTTATGGCAGGAAGAGAGTGAGATTTAGAACATAGGTCGCCCACGCTGATCCTAGCGCATCAGTGCTTGAGAATGCCCCGGGAAAGGCAAACCACTTCGTCAACAGGAGGATGACTCATCCGCTCCCTAGATCTGTGCAGGAACGGAGAAAGAATACAATTTCCTGCGGCCCGGCGCCTGTCGTAAGAGGCGACAAAACAACCCACAGCCAGGTGGTAGGGCATTTGCCCGACTGGATGACTACCACCCCTGGTCTAGAGTATGTCGCCATAACAACCTTGAGTTGTGTTCCGGCATTAGTGAACAGGTTCCAGGCTCCCTAAAGAGAGCAGCAGCGCATTCCTAACACCTTTGGTGTTGCAAATGTCCATAGGCGATGGTAACCGCTGTCCATCAAGTGGGCCGTCTGCCTGTCTGCTGATCTCCTGCATTAAAAAAAAAACGATGCTGGAGGGCCTCTGCAGCGGTATTACGGGAGAAGATCTTGCGTAGTACAGAGTCCCTGAGTAACATAGGCTATATTTAATTTAAATAATCGGTTTATAACTTTTTTCAAGGCAGGACAACGTCTGTCTTGCTAGTTTCTAATATAAGAATTATCGTAATCTCTTTTTCACCAGGAATATTCAAGCAAGAAGTTCGCATTCAATCGAACACTGATACATCGGGGCTACTGTTTGAGTCAACATTGTCCCGACACTACAAGTAACGCCACGCTGCGTTTCGAACGATGTGTTGCAAAATGGGCCGAAGACAAAGGCTTTTATTCTACTTTAAGCAAGCTAGACTACTGTAGCGGACCAAAAACTTTGAATGAAACTCCTAACATACCCCAACTAATGTTTATTTACACTGTGTTAGCCATTTTATTGCTAAATGTTATTGGAACAGTGTGTGACATCACCAACTATACTAAAGGTAAGATATAAAAAACTACTGAGGTGTCTTTGTGAGTTTGGACACCTGGTCGGAAGTTTCCTAAAATTCTTAGAAATCCTTAAATTCTTTAAACCTCTCAAAAATGTTAATAAGCATCGAACACTTCCAAAAACTATCGAAAAACAAACAAATTTTTATCAAAAAACTATATGCTTAGAAATGTATAAACAAACAAATTATACCAAAATATAGTAAACATTCCAAAAGCTTAAGCTAAAGTTTAAAATTATAGTCGAAGAACCTCCTTCTTTTGGAAGTCGATTAAAAATATGTAAAAACATGTGCACGTGAGTGGCGAGAGCGCCCAAATGCGGCCAAATAATTACCGCGGTTACATGAGCTTCTATTTTCAAACAGCGTATATTTCAAAACACTAATGGATATTATTTTAGATCTTATTTCATTGCATTAAAGTTCGAAATTGTATATTAACACAAATCCCTCTAATTTCAGTAATTTCTAATTTCAAAACACCGTACTTACAATTGAACTTGAAATTCAAAATTATAATTAAATGTCAACCTTTTTCATTCACTTAACACTTTTTTTCGTTAAGCCCCCATCCTCCGAATAACGTGCGATAACGAACTTTGTATTAAAACCTTAGTATTTTTACAAGATAATATTCTACAAATACTTAATACAGATCGTGCAAAGCTGCAAGATCTGTATTATAGGTATTATCTAAGTTATATAAACACTTGCAGATATTATTTTGTCTTTAATAAACTTGTTATCTCAATCCAACTTAGGCATACCGAACAACGCAGCTACATTAATTAATACTTATTCAACAAATCTCAATAAAAATGGACAACATGGACCAAATAGTCCAGTGGAATTGCAGAAGTGCAATAAATAAAAAACATGAATTAATTTACATTATAAATAGATTTAATCCCTTTATTCTTTCACTATCTGAAACTTGGCTTAAGCCAAATTACACCTTTAAAATCCCTGGTTATTCTTGTTTAAGGAATGACAGGGCTGATGGGTATGGTGGTGTGTGCCTGCTCATCAGGAATACTTATTTTATATCTCCTTTTCCTCTTCCCCCACACAGTGATACTTTTTCTATTATCGCTGCTATTGTAAATAATATATGCTATGTTTCTATATATATCCCTCATCCTTCTTCACAAATTTTCAATGAAATAAAAAATTTGTTTTCTCTTCTTCCTAAACCTTTCTTGATTCTCGGTGATTTCAACTCTCATCATAGATCTTGGGGCAGTTCAATGTCTAACAGTTCTGGGGATGAACTGTTAGACATTTTGGACTTATATGATTTATGTGTTTTAAATTCAGGCACTCCTACTCGTCTCACTAAACCTGATGAAGCAATCAGTGCTGTTGATTTGTCTATATGTACTTCAGATTTGGCTTCATCTTTGTCTGGTCTACTTTAAATTCTACTTTTAATAGTGACCATTATCAATACTTATTTCCTTGCCTGCAAAATAAAAGAATCCTATCATAAAATATCTCGATTAAAATACAAATTAGTTGATTCTAAGTGGAGCAATACAAATTATCAGTAGAAGAAAACCTTGCACAATGCTCAGATATAAATTCAGATTCTTTTAAATGCATTTACTGCAAGCGGCTGATAATGTTTTTCTAAGAAAACACCAAATAGTAATAAATTGCAATCCCACCATGGTGGATGAAGAATGCACTATGCTATTAAAAAACGGAAAACAGTGAGAAGAATTACAGAAGTAATATGCTATGTTTATATATATAAAGTGTTCATGAAAATACTGTTACGAGTTGGAAGACTCGAATTAAAATGTCGCTGGAAATGATTAGAACTATACGAACACGTATACCACAGGTACAAATATAATAACACGCACAAAGTCCGTCACTTGTGCTTATCGCTCGACTGCTTCACCCCTCCGTTGGGACATTGCTTTATACTGTACAAATACATTATGTCTGCTCGACCACGTGGACTGAATTGACTACTATAAAGATTACAATACACAATGGGCGGTTTTTCCAATCATAAATTTAAACACAAAGTAAACAAAAGAAGATAGTCATAAAAGCATTTCAATGTTATTAGCTCAAACACCGACGGGTAATAAATGTGCTTTGTTTACAGATATGCAGGTGGCCAAATTGTAACAATACGATAATTTTAATAATCTTATAGCAATTAGACGCCAGAAAAGGGATGAATGAATGAAAACTCTTTGCTTTCATAAAGCTGTTTTATATGGTATACAAATTTATTATATATTTTTATTCAACGTGGTATACACATATACCATGTTCATAAAATAAACATAAACAACAGGGGGCTCATTAACAGATTCATAAATCCATAGTAACCGTGCGCTCAACATGAATATTTCATTTTTTGCCACGCAAAGTCATTACTTAATTGCGAAGGACTTTATGGATTGATGATTGCATTTAGAGGTCATTTTCCAAAAAAGACATCTATTGTTTTATATTTATTCATATAATTAACAAAGTACTTAAAATAATTATTAATTTTAATTAAAATAAATACCTATAATATATAAAACTTAAAGAAGTCGTTTGCACAAATTCGTTTGATGTGCATGATAAGTAACAATATAACGAGGAACTTTATGCTCTGTCATACAACTACTAGTATATCTAGACACGTGACAATTTCACTAAGCGATCCTCCAAAGGCGACCGCTTTAGGCCCTCCGTTTGCGTACTATAGGAAGCGAAAGGTGTTTAAAGACCGTACGAGTTATGAACCACTCTTTCTGTTAAAGGAAAGAAGCGTAATCTTGTATATTATAAAATTCTCGTGTCACAATGTTAGTTACCATACTCCTCTGAAACGGTTTGACAGATTCTGATGAAATTTGGTGTGCATATTGGGTAGGTCTGAGAATCGGATAACATCTATTTTTCATCCCCCTCAATGTTAAGGGTACCACCCCTAAAATCTTTTTTTAATTTTTAGATAAAAAAAAATCTTGTAATTTTTTATGATACAGCATCTAAAAATACATACAAGCCTAAATTTTCAACCCTCTACGATCAACCCCTATTTTTTATTTGTTAAATATCGATTGAAGCTTTTCCGGGCATGACAACGTCTCCGGGACAGCTAGTATTATGTATAAATATGTTTTCAGGAGGATCAAAAAATATAATACATTCATGGTCTATACGAAACAATTGGAAAAAACTGACAACTTTAATATACGAACAAAAAGATCCAAATTGACGACGCTTGCGCCAGTACAAGGAGGAAGGTAAAAGCATGGAAGATACATTAATAATAAATAACACGCCATAAAGGTCCCACTGTTGGGCTCGGGCGTCCCATTTATAGGAAACGAACACTATATCCACCACGCTTGTCCAAGGTGGATTGATGGGTCTGACACACCAGTGTCACATCTTCCGTGCAGGAACGGAAAAAGAATACTAATTCCTGCGGCCGGTCGGCCTGTCGTAAGGGGCGACAAAACAACCCACAGCCATGTGGTAGGGCAGTTGCCCGATTGGATGGCTACCACCCTTGGTCTAGGGCAACTTTTTGAGTCGGAGTAGTCAAAAATACAATTTACGAAATTTCAAAGTTTTCAAAGAGCCACAACTTTATTCTTGCCAACAATAAATATTACTTGATAAATTAAGTGTTTGATAATAACAAACAAATGTATTTATTCATATATAAGTAGTGTTTTTCACAAAAAAAAAGATAATATTTATGTGACATTATTAGATAATTACTATTATTAAATAAAAAAATGAAAACAATTAACTTATTAACTTACAAGACTCACTTGTGCTTCAATAAAAAACATTGGGCAAAAAAACTCAATGGAAACCATGTCTTTTTTACAAATCGAGAGCTTCATAACATATGCATACGCAAAAATGCCATTTTTTTTTGTTTACAAAGAAATATATATTTAACTATTTAGAAAATTACCAGTATGCAAGTGTACCTAAGAAGAAGGGTAATCCGGATTTCAGCCTTATACTAGTTTTGTTTTATTCACAATTTTGTGCATTGTGTAAACGGTGTGACTATTTGTATAATAAATAAATAATAATAATAAATTAATTATATTTATTCGTAGTCATTCAATTATTTTTTTTTAATTAAGAATGAATTGGATGATTAGCTTGTTTTTTAATTAGGTGAGGTTAGGTTTTTTTTAAATGACATGTTTTAAAGAATTATTGAAACATGAAAATAAAAATAAATAAATAAATTCTAAAATGAGGGTGGGGTATAGATACACGGCACATTTATTTATTATGAACAAATCGGAACATTTTTCATTGGGCATTAATTTTTAAACGGGTGCGAAGCGAAGCGGAGCAATCGCCTTAGCCTTCGTGGTTATTTTTTTATAACCACCCAAAAATAATTTTCCGACACATACACGATTAGTCCCTATGTGTACTGGCGCTGTACATTAGGGAACAAGATCTGCTAATATGTTACTACAAAGTATAGGCGAGTATTTGCGTACTGCTCTTGTATGGATTGGAAGAACTTCGTAAAATACTTATCTTCAATCTTTAATTAGGTTAGGTTAGGTTTTTTTTGGCCGAGCCTTTTTAAGAACGTTTTCAGTACCCGTATTAATAATTATACATTGTTCGTACAGTACCCGTATATAATAATATAATAGACTCAGCCTTGTGTAAAACTGCACTTTTGTCTGTACGCCCATTTGGTATGAAGCCCTCGATGTATAACTAAAGAGCCGCAGCTCTAGATCCAAAGAGCCACATGTGACTCGCGAGCCGCAGGTTGCCGACCTCTGGTCTAGGGTAATGCCGTCATGACACCTTTGAGTTATGTTCCGGCATCAGTGACCTGATTCAAGTTTCTACTTCAAAATAATAACAAGAAAGAAAACCCTAAAAATGTATGCAAAGCATATAACCATGTTCGTCCAGCGGAGGGGAAAACACGGAAAATTTAAAAATGTCCGTTGCATGAGTAAACCAGTTCAATGGTTTCACTTTTTAATTCACTCAGGTTATAATTTCGATTCGATTGATAACTTTTACCTGATAATTGAAAATTCGGCTGTAAGTATAATTGTCTAATGCTGGTGTACACCGACATTTAACCAACGATTAAAATAAAATAAACGGCAAAAATGTATGGAAAAACAGTGATTATTTTTCGCTAAGCATCGGTTAAATTTCGGTGCACACCAGCCTTAGAGATTATTCCCTTATTTTCAGAGTTTTAGTATTAGCAATTTTTGTGTTGGCACATTCAAAATTCGTACATTACATGGTTTACCTTCAAAATCCACGTGACATTGAAAAGGTGAGTGTGTTATTATAAATAATATTTTTAATGTTTAATACATATAGCTGTTACCCGCGACATCGTCCGCATGGAATTTAATTTGCCTTTCGGTGCACCTCCTTGTGACATCAGCTATCTGCCAATGAAAGTCCTGTCAAAATCGGTCCAGCTGTTTCAGAGATTAACCGAAACAAATAGACAGACTGACGATAGCAAATTCAAAAGTTGATTTCATTACAATAATATTTAGGAAAAACCTGTTATTTTGACATTACAGACAGACACTTCAATTTTATTTATTTGTATATAATATATAACTCAGGAACTACTGGTCTGATATGAAATTTCTTACAATGTTAGATAGCCCTTTTATCGAGGAAGGCTATAGGCTACATATCATCACACTAAAATCAATAGTAGCGGAGAACCAATGAAGAATATTTCAAAAACTGGGGGTTCTAAAAATAAATTCCACACGGACGACGTGGCAGGCACAGCTAATATAGTATAAAACAAAGTCACTTTCTGCGTCTGTCTGATAAGGAAAGTGAAGTTGTTATATGTACTTATACAAAATTTAAGTCACAACTAGCTAAGGTTACCCTCACAGACAATATTATTGGCAATAATTTAAATATTAATAACAGCACATAAACGTCCCACTGCTGGACTCGGGCCTCCCATTATAGGAGAATGGACAGTATACCCGCCCGGCTTGTCCAAGGCGGCTTGGCAGGTTTGACACATCGGTTATCACGATGTGCAGGTTACGTCACGATGTTTTCCTTTGTTCGCACGCAGTCATTGTAACTATATGCACATTGGGTACATTACACATTACATTAGGAGTACATGTGTTCCGGCCAGATCGATCCCGCACTCTTTTTTTAAGTTCGGGACGCGTTATTTAACATAATATTAATAATATTGTTCGTTTGCGGGCAGTATTGTACTGCTTAGTGCAGGGCTTCCCAAACTTATTTTAACTGTGACGCCCTTGGAAAGTTGCCATATTTTGCGACGCCTAGCCTAATAACAATTCGTCAGAAAAACTCCAAATAGCATCAATTTTTTTTATTAGAAAATAATGCGCTTGGGCGCTCACTTGACTCGGTCGCACGACAACCTATTTGGATCACCTCACGACGCCCCTGGGATAATACCGCGGCGCCCAGGGCGTTGCGACGCACAGTTAGGGAGCCTTGGCTTAGTACGCTATGATTGATTGTTTAATATTATTGCAACCTAGCATTGAATATTATTGAATTGAATATTGTTACGACCGAGGTGCCTACAAAGGCAAATTCACACCTGCAGCCCTGTAGAAACACATTTTGTTGCCTTTTCGGCATTTGAACTTGTTTTGTTTACTTTGTGTTTAAAATTTGTGATGAGAAAAACAGCCCATTGTGTATTTTAATCTTTTATGCCAGTCGTGTGATTCTAGGAAATTCGGTCCCCGCGGCCGAGCAGACATATTGCATCCGTGCAGTATAAAGCGGTGCCTCGATTGAGTGACGAGGCACTCGAGCGATAATCACAAGCGAAACAAGACGTTTTTACATTCGGTAACCTATTTAGTGACGGACTTTGCGCGTGTTATTGAATTATGCATTACGTTTGGACTGGTTGTGTTCAGTTATATTTGTACCTGTCTTATACGTGTTTATATAGTTTAAATAAACTCTATAATAATTCCAACGGCGTTTTAATTCGAATCCTGCAACTTGTAACAATATTGTATGTGTATGGGTAGCCTTATGCTTTGAGTATAAGTTGTTTAATTTGTATATCCGCTAAATGTTGCAAATGTCCATAGGCGACAGTAACCGCTCTCCATCAAGTGGGCCGTCTGCCTGTCTACTGACCTCCTGCAATAAAAAAAAAAAAAAAAATAAATAAATTATTAAAAATCCGCTAGATTTTTAAATGGTTTTTACCATCAATTATAGATAATTATTATTAGATATTATTAGAAAATTTTTCAAGAAAGGTTTTGTATACTAGCTTTTGCCTACAGCTTCGCTTGAAATATATAAATGACCTTTAAATGCTTCAATAAGTAATATTACGAGTCCATTTTGAAATCAATTCTTTTTCAATTAATTTATTTTCTATGAAGGTCAATATCAGGTATGTTGGGTGTTTCATTTGTGAAAAAGACCCTGAAGAAAAATCAATATCTGTTTTTAAATCTGATAGTATTTCTTTTGTTCAAAAACAGGATCTAGAAGGTCCAGTCGGAGTTTTATTTACCAATGGAACCACTACAGTGCAATTCTTCGTAATTATCTCGAGTTTTTTGTGTGCCCACAATTTACTGTTTACTAAGAAGAAATTGCTCTTCCTGAGCACTATGCCGAAACACATACTGAAGAGGATTATCAGGTATTACCCAAATATATATATTATAAGTTATAATAATAACTAGCTTTTGCACTCGGCTTGATTCGCGTCCTCCGGTTACCTCTCACGGCCTCGGAGACAATGAGCAAATTCCTGAATCATTATAAAATAAAGGATACATGCGAAGAGTGCACATTATAATTCTTAGAAATTACAAACTTCATTTTTAATTCAAACATTTATTAATAATCATCGATCACACCTTTTAATGCAGGTTTGAAGGAAAAAGAAACTTAACTCTTTGTCACTTCTATAGTAGCCACAAAATGCCTGACAAGTCTTTGCTAGACGATTCGTTTGGGTCTTTCAACGCTAATGCGTTGCCCGAGGTGTGGACCAATGTTTTGGTCACGTGGAACGTCCAGCAGACGTTTGGCTATCTCTCGATAAAGCTTGTGCGCCTCAGGCCCCCATGGTCTTATTTAAGTTATTTTGTATACCACTACGTGGTAGAATGATACTGTGCGTGTATGATTATATAACATCTGTATAAACCACATTCGTGTAAATAAAAATACACATGCCCACGACCTCTCGAAGTAGAGAAGAAAAAGTAGGAAAGCGAGCCCTGGGCGTAGGAGTGAACACTCCAAACGCAAGCGGGTTTAATGCTCGGATGCCGATGATAACCGGCGGAAAGACGTACAAACAAATTATGTTAACATGATGAATGGCTACAGAATTTAAACATACTTATTTTATTTTCAAGGATAGCACCAGTGCATCTTCTGCTAGTAGGATTTGGTGCAACATGGTACGCACATACGCGTGACGGACCGCTATGGCCGGCGTTAGTCAAAAAGGAGCAACAGGTCTGTCAAAACAAGTTCTGGACCCACGTGCTTTTCGTCAATAATTTCATAGAACCTGAGAACAAATGTTTTGTACAGACATGGTAAGCCTTATTGATTCCCTTAATAGCACTGCATGCGGAATCATAGAAAATATCCTTCACATTTTGGCTGAATCCAAGCGCAACGAGCCTCAGAGACGAGACAATTTTGGAGCTAATTTTATCCCTGTAGGAATGGGAAAAGAATACTTATTCCGGACGGCTTGTCGTAAGAGGCGACAAAACAACCGGCAGCCAGATGGTAGGGTAATTCACCGACTGGATGGTTACCACCTTTGGTCTAGAGTATATCGCCAGAAAAGTTTAAGTTGTGTTCCGGCATCAGTGACCAGGTCCCAGTATCCTCTCTCGTTGTCAGCCTTTAGGACGGGATAAAAAAGTTGAGGCAGAAGGATAAGATAGTGGGATTATACAAGACGAATGGGATAGAATATAGTATAGTGAGATGGGATAGAGCAAATGGGATAAAAGAGGGGGAAATGGGCTATAGGAACGTTCATTCAACACGCGAAATTTCAAATTTCAATTTCGAAATTTTCATTCAAGACGCATTTCAACGCACGAAACACGATTAGCTCAAGCTTAACAACCGCTTCACGCCGAAGGTTACAAAATAAAATCATACATACAATCGTAATGATAAACAGAATGGGCCCTGTTTTATCGCTAGGACCGATTTCTTCCAGACAATCTTTGTTATAACTAAACTTAAAAAATAAACAAGTTATAAATAAATAACATTACTATTCAGTTATAAAACATGAAATGTGTTGTTTCACGTTGTAAACGAATGCATAGCGTTGGCTTCTTTTATGTTTTGAGGTAGGTGACAGACAGACAGACGGTGTGCGTCCCGGGACGCCCGGCAAAAGTAATAACTTAAACTAACGAGAGAGAAAGAGAAGCCAGACAGACTGGCGCCGTAACGCGATACGTAACAAAGCGATTTACGGTCCCATAAGAAGTTATCACTTCAAAAAACCAAAATTAATATAACTAACAACTTATTTTTTAATACCTGATTGAACCGCACTTGTCCGATTTATTACTTTACAGGTTTCTTGCTGTGGATATGCAGTTGTACATTGTGTCACTATTCTTGACAGTTGTCCTAGCCAAGATCGGTCGTGGGACACTGAAGATATTGTTTACTTTATACGTTGCTTCGTTGTTCTTCGTGACACTACTGGCTTATCTCAATGGATACCAGTCTATGTTGTACATAATGGTGCCTGAGTAAGTTTTTTTTAAAATTTAAATACATCTATCTAAAGTGTAAGTAAACTTAACCACTGTCACTTGTCCTTTTATAAAGAACCAGCTGCTGACTCATACTTACTTTGCTGGCCGTTAAAAAATATTAATCCCAATAAAATATAGCCTAAGTCACTTAGGAATACTGGTGGCTTTCTGCTGATGAAAGAATTTTCAAAATCGGTTCAGTAGTTCAAGAGATTACTTCCTACAAACAAACTCACAAAATCTTCCTCTTAATGATATTAGTATAAATACATATGTCTTATGAATGAACAAGTAACTGTGACTCTACGGAAACTAACTAACTGATTTTTACAGAAAAACCATGGTAACGACTTTTTTTTGGTATGGACATGGTAACGATAATAACATTCCGATACAAATATAGTTTTAAGGAGCCACAAAAGTAGCGCTTCGCGTTACATATTATGTTTTTGAACATTCTCAGATATGAAAAGGCGTTAAATAGTGAGTCATCATCAATTATGACTGAGATTTGCGCATGAGAGCAATTTGTAAGCTGATAAACGTGCGCGCGCTTTCAGCCTTTGACTTTCACACGAAAAACCAAAACGAGGGTAGCGTAGGGCAGCGGCCAGTAGAGATGACCGTTTTTACAAGCTTTTAACTATTTTAACTAGCAATGGATATACCATACCATACATACCTATGTAAGTAAGTTCGGGTGGAATCTTGCAAGTTGATTTTGACCAACTTCCCGGTTTCAGATTGCGCTGAAATTTTGGACGTATATGTATATCGCGTGACAATGCATAATATGGTATCATGGAGCTGACCTGATGATGGAGTCGGAAGGTGGCCATAGGAACTCCTGTACTAATAAATATAGACCCGTCGTGTTTGGGCTCGTTTTACTTATCTTGGCTAGCACTCTGCTGCTAAATGATATCCAGGACCTCAAAGCTTGTATTTAAAAACCTTAAAAAAAAACAAATAACTTGTTTTTTACATACTCGCGCTGCCCATTTTCCTCGTGATAGTCGGTATTACTTTACTGTCATTACTTTTTCAATTTTTTTATTATCTGAAGAAGATTAATAGAGAGATGGTCCACTTAATGGAATATCGCAATGGTTGTCTATAGACGCCCCGAGGGCGATGCCAACGCCTTGCAACGTTTAGGTTGGGTACGGAAATATCAGATGGGAGAAATGAAATATACGTAGATCACATACAATCTATACCACTTATTACAAGAATCAAAGTAGACTCAACTTTATGTGCTACAATTCGTTTTGTAGATCAATGCACGACTATATGAGTTCACCGTCGATGGAGCATCTTTACATGACGCCATTTGGACACTTGTCATCGTGTCTTGCTGGATTAATTTTGGCCCATTTGCAAAACTTAGTGCAAGAGAGAAGCGTCAAGGTGCATAACTGGAAGGTAAGAAATAGTCCTGTCATGTTGTAGTGAGGGGATGTGTTGTTATGTTGTTTGTGTCACCGTTGGGTATTGATGCCCCTCTTCAGCGTGGATTAGAATGAATCAGTAGTTCGGTCTTATACACATTTAATCACATACTATATACATCATTTACAAGAATCAATCAGAAGGATGTTGAGGAGATTAAGGCAAGCAGCAGGCGCGAGACCGAGTTTTGAGTCTACCACGAATTTCGTGTATCCGTGTTGAATGCGTGTGATGAACTGTGTCGAACTGTCATTCGGTTTTTGACAGTTAGTGTTTTCGCGCCAAGAGAATACGGCGGGAAGGTTATGCGCGCGCTGTCTCATAATGGCGCGCTATTTTAAATGCACAGATTAATATCGGTTTCGCGCTTGTGATGTTGACACTAACCAGTCAATAATTAAAAAAAACCCCACCTAGAATTGCATTAAGTTTTCAAATAATTTTATTTTCAGTGGCTGGTACACGCTCAATATCTTTGCATACCTCTTTACGTGGCATGGTTATTAAGTGGAGTATACATAAGAGAAACCTTCACATCACCTATTGCAGTAGCAGCTTACGTCGGTGTTGAAAGGCTTGTATTCAATGTTTGCCTCATAACAATAATCTTTGGAATCATTAATATTGATTGTGAGTATAAAGTATAAATAAGTCGGCTTCTTTATTTTTATATCTTGTCCGCATATCTCGAAAACTAGTTGATAATTTAACCTCATACAAACAAAGTAGATAGTCAGAGCTCCGAGCTCTCGGAGTATAGGCGATCGCGCCGCAGTGCATTACGAGACCTTGGTATTACCTAAATAATCGAATTTGTACGGAAAAAGATGAAATAGTTTAAATTCCTATATATATAGACGCAAACCACGCGTATACCTAATATCATAAAGGTCTTCTAGGCCCACTACTTAAGTTTACGCTAAACAGTTATTAAAAAAATGCTTTATTTGAATGTTTTGTTCACATAGGCTCCGTATGTACTTTTAGTCGGTCGTTGGAAAGAAAGAAATAAAAAAAAATAGAAAAAAATTGCGACGTACTTACTTACGTTGCTAACATGTATTACCTATTTTAACATTACCTTAAACATATTTTGAGAATTTTTACGCCGCATTTACAGCCAACAAGGTTTACACTTAGTTTATTGCAGTGCCGGCATAGTATCCGACCCACGCTGATTTACAGTTCAAACCTTCCTTTTGACGTAATACTAAAACGAGTTTTATGCGTTTAATTTATGAATGTCAAAGAAGCAAGTGAGGTGTATAAGCCTGAATAGCGCTCTGTTGTTCGTGCCTACCCCGCAAGGGACCTGGCGTGAAGTTATGTATAATACGGCCGTCGTAACTTGGCGAATGTGAACATAGGCTCTGCGAACTTTAGCGCATGTAAACTCGCGAAGAAAATACAGTGACCAACTAGTACAAAACAATTGAAAAATACAGGGATGAAGGGCGACCAATTGTATTCACTGACGAGTCGTATGCCCACTCATCACACGAGTGTAGTACATGCTCTAAAGTTCGTAAAGCCTATGTTCACATTTGCCATGATAAGCCGGCCGTATTATATATGTTTGTATGTAATTTAAAAACTTTTTCGCTCTGCCGGTTGACGGAACCCGAAATAAATTCAAATTTCGGCCTTTAACTAAAGTATTTATAGTCAATTCTAGAAGTATCTAATTGGATTTCCCATCCCTTCACATTATGCCCTTTTCTACGACAATAAACAGGAAATAAAGAAAGGAATATAGTCGTGGTAGCGTAGTAGCTAACATATGCGTCTCAAACTCAAAGGGTACGGGTTCGAATCCTGGACGGAACGCATACACCACTTAGACAGTTTTCTAACCTAATGTGCATATTGTTACGATTACCACGTGCTAATAACGGTGAAGGAGAACATCGTCATGAAACCTGCACATCGAGATAGCTGACGTGTCAAAACCTGTCAAATCGCCTTGGACAATCGTGGCGGATAGTTCGATCGATCTCTACAACTGCGGATTTAAGGCCACGGCGACTTTTTGTAGCTATGCAGTAGCGATGCCGTCGCATGTCCGCATCGATGCAGTCGCGAAGCGGTCGCCAGCTGTGTGCCCTTGCCCACGGGGTTGCGATGCTGTCGCGCTTCTGTCGCGAGCAAGCGCAATTCAGTAACGGCACAAAAATACCTGCGATACAATTGCAAGACGGACTCCGTTGAGTACGTCAACATTAGTCACGTTGTCTTTGGTGCTGCTTTTACGTAAGCACCCGAGGCGTGGGCAACGAAAGCACGTTGCAAATGCGAATAATACGCATTAGTAGCGATGCGAATTTTTGTAGCGATGCTGTCGCCCGATTACCAAACGCGCATCAGCATCGCTACAAAAAGTCGCCGTGAGCGAGGGCCCTTGGGTATTGTCCATTCCCCTATAGTCGGAGGCCCGAGCCTAGCAATGAGACGTTTATGGGCTTTTACTATTTATTATTAAGCAGGAATATGGCAAGAAGAGTGGCCAACCTGAGTACACCATGTTCGACGCATTATGTATTGTTTACATTCTCACGCCGCCCACCATGCCACTTACCTGCTTGCTGCCGTGGAAGTGTGTATACTTCTATAGTCTAAACAAGGCATAATAATTATGAAACCGAGTTACAGGGAACCGTGGTTGGGTTAAGCTGGTGATGTCTGAAAAATTTCAGCGCCATTGAGACGTTTCTTCGCATGGCGTGGATGGGATCTATTCGCCCGTCTATCACTACCCGTGGTCATGATCCATTGGGCCGTCATCATGACTATAATTGCCTCAAGACCCACCCTCATTTATAGCACGTTCTTGGATGTAGTAAGTATTAAGAATACTGTTTTTTTTATTCTGGATTACAGCATAGAGTCTAGCGGCCCGCCTGATAGAAAGCGGTTACCATCGCCTATGGAACTTTGTAACACTTAAGGTGCTACAAATGCGCTGCTGCTTGCTTGAGGGAGACTGGAACCTGGCCACGAAGAATAGAACACAACTCAAGGTTGTTATGTTCTAGGCACAAATGCCATACCACCTGGCAACAGGAAGTAAACCAGGAATGACAATCGACCACTAAAAATGACTAACAAACGTATATTCGATAGCGGAGATAAACACAAGATACTTTTAATATTAAAAATGGAATCATTCCCACGGGATAAGCATCTTATTTGACATAACGGTTTATATATAACCTATATTACTGTGAAGTTTCATCAAAATTTCGTTCTCGTTCTCGTTTTAGGATAATTGTTTGTTACTAAATGATAGAAACTCAGGGCCGCTTGCATAACGATCGCCTTTAAATAAAATTAGTTAATTATATTAAACTGCCTAAATACGTTTTACACAAAACGTATTGACAGTTCTTTAAACATATTTAGCGGCAAATTTTGCGTTGTGCAAGACGGTAATTGTATTTAAGGGTGTTAAATACGTTTTGTGTTTCTTAAATAAATTTAAGCAACCTTATGCAAGCGGCCTTGAAATAATTATGATACGTACAACTGTACCTACATGTTTTGATGAAGAGTTGAAGGTAGGTAACAAAGCTTGCTTAAAGGGGCCAAATTTTGCAAACATAAACTACAAATACCCCCATCTGGTCAATTCAAGTTCCCCCTTTTTTGTGGTTCAACATTTTCAACACTCAAAGCAAACGCTAATAAATAATCACTTATTTTTTGCAGATGGTAGACTCAACAGCCACTTTGATGATCACATACGCCCTCGCTATACCTGTATCAGTTCTTGTCGAAATTCCGATGCAGAGATTTCTCGATTATTTTATTTAGATTTAATATTATGTACTGTGCGGAATATATTTAACGAAACACGTGAGGACTGTTTTGTTTGAATTCAAAACGAAGAATGGCGATCTAAAGTACAATTAATTATAAGATATGAGTCTTGCACAATAATTAAACGCTTTAGAGAGTTACTATGACATGTGCATCCAACCAAAGTCGAAGTGAGAATTATTTTATTTTAGTTACTACTCAACATATATGGGAATATAAACCCTCAAACAACGCTTATGACTCCCAGGTGTAGCAGAGGCATAAGAATTTCCCGAGTGTCTGAACTTAAGTATATTATCCCCGCAAATTGCTATTGCGCCTGGCCGCCATTTTGGTGACGTAACCGTAGCCGAACACTCAGTACCATTAGCGTCACTGGCCGGCGAGTACGCGTACATATCGAGTTGCGGATGACGTCACGTGAATGTTAATTTGACAAGGTTCCAGCGCATTACCAATTTGCGGGAATCATACTTTACTGTCTTATAATATTTTGTGTTGGGTGTCGCTATTGGAAATAAATACTTTTCTTCCTTTCTTTACATTTCTGATCAGTTCCTCAGCATATACATGGGCTGTGGAATAGTTTCTCAGCGAGTACAATATTTATGCAAACAAAGTAGCATAAAAACTTAGTTTTTCCAAAATTCTATCACCATTAGAATGCTACACTATCCCTGAGTAATAGGCTATATTTATTAGGTACTAGAATTTAAGGGATCACTACTAACACTTCAATAAAAAAGGTTGCCCTAAAATGTCTTTCATCGCATGTGCTGCGGAAACTTGATGATAGAACGAAAATGTTCAACAATATTAAAGAACATCAATACGTGGAACATTCAGAAAGTTTTGCGAAAAAAACGAGTTAGAGAACACCATCTATCCTAATTAACGTAGGTATATGCTAGGTATGTATACATATATGTGTATGTAAGTTTATGTATGTATATGGGCATGTAGTTTATAATGTAATATTTATTTTCAATAAGTACTTTTATGTAACAAGTTTCATGTACACAGCCCTGCCTCTTGTCTTCCCACTCTTTCTAGACCCAAAGGTTTACTGGAAGAAAACTCTTTTGAGGGTGAAGCTCGCCTTTGTACATCACCACTATTTTGTATGTTGTTATGGTTTTATATGTAACTATTTTGTGTACAATAAAGAATAGAAAAATGATCTATAAGTAAATGCTTTTATTATTTATTTTCAAAGTACGCTCCACCAGTCTCTATACAAGGTTTAACGCATCTGAACCAGTTTTCGAAATACTTTTTCCAGTCTGCCGCAGACACCTCGTTTAAAGCTTTCTGGAACGCTTACAGCGCATTTTCTGGGGACGAAAAAAGTTTTTTCGCCCCAAGCCATTTGGTTCTAGGATGACTAATGACAAGACACTGACAAGAGCTCGGTGGATGATGTCATTGAAGTTGGCATGGCGAGATCTTTGACCAACGATATATTAGCATGATAATCCGTAGTGTGTGCTATTTAATTAACATAGCAATGTCAGTTATATTTTTAGTTAAGCATGGACTCGAATTAGTATTATTACTAATAAAGCAACTTATAAATAATATTATTAATACGAATGTTTGTCTGTTTCCGACGTTTTCACGCCTTATCTACGCAACAGATCGTCACGAAATTTACACTGGGTCGTGAACATGACAATCGTAGCTTCAAGGCCCACGCTGACTTACAGCACAATGCTGGATGTCGTAAGTATGATTAATCTGTCAATTTTAACTCCCATTGGTTTTTCCATAATACACTAGCACCAGTAGCGTACCGTAGTAGGCACGGCAGGGGGGCACTTCTTAGCGGGCGGCAATATTTCACAATAAATAGTATAAATACTAAAACCACTTCATATTTTTATAGCAACTACAAATTCGGGCCGAGTGTAAAGAGCACGAAATTTTTTATTACTTATATTCTGTGACGAATTCGAAGAACCCCCTTTCTTTGACTGATATTTTGTAGCGACTGCTGACAACACATTAGAAAAAGATTTTTCAAAATCGGTTCAGCAGATCCAGAGATTCACCCTATAACATCACAAACACACAAACTTTAGGTCTTTATGATATAAATATAGATGTAGTATGCATTAAATTGAAATATCTAAATAAAAGGGCGGCAAAACTGTCTTCCGCTGACTAGCACTCTTAGTATCAAATTGGTACCTTGGATCAAAGTAATATATTAGATAATAATATAATCTGATTAACTAATAATAGTTCTTGCAATTCGTGCTTGAACAAGTACAGATATTCCAATAGTCTGCGAGTCTGACGAAACGACCTGGGTTGCGAGCGTGTCGTCCAGTATATTGTATGCAAAACGAACACTAAACAAAATTTCATATTTTTGCAGGTTGTAGACGCAGCGGCAACATGAATAATCACGTATGCACTGGCTGTACCGGTTTCGATACTTTTAGAAATTCCTATGCAAAGATTTTTCGACTCGCAGCACGTAAAGATTATAAAACATGCGTGATTATTATCGTAAAATATATTGTTTAAATATGTAGTAAGCAAAATTATAATTATTTTTATTCCCAATATTTAAAAAAAAGTATCTCACAGAGTAAGTACATTGTGTGTCTCTCGCTCGCTCCCTACAAATCTCACTTAAACTCTAGCTTTATCTGTGATTATGCAATAGTCTCAGGTCTGAGTTACTGACTATGGCTAAATATGCGTTTTATATAGTACGCTAAAAATAAGGAAGGAAATTACCTAACGAATAGATAGCTGCATTAGTATAGAGTATGGCCAAATAGATTAGAAAATAATAGGGACACCACTATTGCTTTGTCAAAACTCTAGCAACTCCAATATCATGTATCTACCTAATGAGTAATTTTGATATTTGTTGACATGTTATATTTTAATTAATTATATAAAATTGTAAATAATGTAATGCACGCTAATCTGACAAAAACAGTTGTATACAGCTAATGTGACACCTTTTAAACCATATTTTATTCAAATAAATAAATTGCAATTTACTAGTAATTTTTAATAGAATAATGAAAATATCCTGAAAGTATGAATTGTTTTATTTAATACATACGCATTTCTTCAACATATGCTACGATGTTTACTTTAATAATACTGACTATAATTTTGTAAGCAAGAGCTTGTGATATTTATTAACAAAACAATTATTTGATTAATAGGATCTAAACGATTATCTCCATTACAAACCTGTCACGAGTGTTATGTTAGCGGTTTGTTTAGTAATAATTGACAAATACTTTATGTCGAAAAGATTTTTGCCGCTACAACCCCTAGGTAAATTTTATAAACATTATATTAATGTACTCTGTGTTTTAAGTTGTATTGTTATATCCGTATGTAGCATCGAGCACTAATAATATCGATGGTATGTAGTTATTATAAGTGGATTTTAGACTTGGATCAATATTAAAATTATTTATAAGTAGTAATATACGCCACAAACGATGGCAGGTAATGGAATCTTAGTCCATAGAGCCATATCTGATGTATAAGTCTTCATATTGCACATCTAAATTGTAGGTCTTCAACCGACGCCATTCAAAGGAGTTCTTGTAGACTCGAAAGACCACATTTGACTATACATTTCACATTTCTCGCTAAAATACATATTTACTACTCAAAACTATCACGACAACAACAAAAAAATGTTTATATCCAAAATAAAATTACACAGTACAACATTTCCTTTGAATCCCCGCCAAAAACTCGTCGCTTTATTTGTAACTAGTTTCTGAATAGTTAAAAAAAAGGAAGTTAAAAAATTCCCGATTTAGAAACATTCTTCATTGGTGCTCCGCTCTTATTGGTCTAAGCGTGATGATATGTAGCCTATAGTCTTCCTCGATAAATAGGCTATCTAACACTGAAAGAATTCAAATCAGACCAGTAGTTCCTAAGATTAGCGTGTTCAAGCAAACAAACAAACTCTTCAGATTTATATATTAGTATTCACTGAGATACTGGCATTGACTAGAGATAAGTTATAATATTGTTAGAAGGCAAAAAAATGGTTCAAATTTTGAATGTTATGGTTAGGTTATATTATACATACGTTATTTTTCAAGACTTAACGTCAGTATCATTTTATAACAATATCGCACCACAAATGACGCATTAAACCCAACGCAATATCTACGTGAAACGGTCATCTATATATATAAAAGAAAGTCTTTAATTTGAACTTACAACTCAGGAACGGCTGTACCGTTATGACTGAAAATTGGTGAGGAGGTAGCTTGGAACCAGGAGACGGACACAGGATACTTTTTATCCCGTTGGAACCAGTAGGTGGCGCTGAGATCGGGTTCTAGAATCCTCCTAATCACCTGGACCGATTTTGATGATTTTCTTTTTGTGTGTTTGAGTGGGTCCCTGGATGGTTTAAATCCACAATCGGAACCGGTAAGTGTCGCTAGGAACGGGGGCTAGATTTTTATTTTTTCAGAGCAGGATAACGTCTGCCGCAAGTTAATTATAACAATATCCCAAATATAGCAGTAACATTCAATGTTACTGCTCTGTGTCTGTGTGGGATATTGTTATCGATACCAGTATATATAAAGTACTCTGTGGTTATCGACTTGATCAATAAAAACGAGAGAATAATATTAGAATTACACATTTTGTACTTACACTAGACCGTTTGTTTTATAATTAGTAGTGCCAGTGAAACTTCGTTCGCATGGCCAAACCGACTTCAATATTTACTATACGGTTTCCAAGCGTTTGTTTTACTTTTAATGTTTGCACGGTTATCATGTCACATATTTCTTAATAGTAAAGCGCACATAAAAACGAATGCTATTATTGTCGTACTTTATTGTCGTGGGTGACGTAATAGTGATGTTCTGTGAGGCATGTAACGCACCGACTACACCATTGACACTATCCCTTCCCTACTAATATTATAAATGTGAATGTAAGTTTGTTTGTTACGCTTTCACACGAAACTACTCAACCGATCATCATGAAACTTTGTACACATATTCTTGGAGGTATTAGAAGTAACATAGGATACTTTTTATGAAAAAAAATCTACGCGGACGAAGTCGCGGGCAGAAGCTAGTACGTTAATCGCATAAGGACATTGATACGCCATCGAGGCTGTAAAAAGTAATATAAATGCTTGGAAAGGATATAAAAAGTACAAAATATCATATCTTGAAGTCGTTGCGAAATAACCGGAAATAAAGAAATAGGACCGGCCATATCATCCCTGCTGTCACTAACCGGTTAATTTTTGTAACGACTGGTTTCTATATCGTACCAACCGTTCATTTGCCTTACTATTAGTTAAAATTTGTATAACCATACAAGTAATGCAAAAATTGAACCGATAAGGCGAATGAATAGTAAGATATATGAGCCGGGCATAAATCTCTGTGTAACTATATCTATGTGTCAAGAGGAGGGAAAAGCACCTTTTCAGTAATTGTAAAGGGCCTTTAAAGGCCTGGCCATAATCCCGGGCTTAAGGAATGGGTGGGTCCCTTCATGGTTCTGTATTACAGTTCGCCTAGCAATACGCCGCGCGATGCATGATCGTGAATCTTGTTGCAGCCTGCATTCCATTCGGCAATACCGGCAGAATGCTTCTTGAGTCCTGCAATGTCCGCACAGTGCAGTACTACAATTCAAGTTCGTGTATGGGCCCCATTAGCGACAAAATTCGTAGCCAGGCCGTAAATGGCGTATCGTGTCCCAGTGTGGCTCCGTGTCAAATAGCCAAATCACGAAAAAAGTTAAAAACACATCAGCCATTTTGATTTGCGCTCTAGGTGACAGCTCAGTGCTGGAAAACAATTTCAGAGTTAATCTCTGCACAAATAATAGAATTGTGAATTTGTGTTAATGAAGTGAGAAGTGCAGCAAACACCATGGCAAGATACGGTCAGAGACCGGAGAATGCCCTCAAGAGGGCAAACGGTATGTAACAAATTGTTACCACGTTGCACGCTGAGCGGTCCCCGACCATCCGCTATTTGAATAGAATGTTCTTACTTTTATACAGATTATTGGGCTTTTCTGTTGATAATCATATCAATAACCACCGTTTGTTATTCTATCTCATTTCCTATCTAAGACAATATGTGCTGAACTAACATAACCTACTCGACTTCGGGGATGATTTTTTCATTGCATAAAATTACACTGTTTACGTAATCTTATTATCATACATATATACTTTACACCATTTTGGGAGATATTACCACTTTAGCATTTAGCAACCTTCACTATGTAATTTAATCACCAATTTATAAACCGTAATATTCGATAATGTAGATATAGGACGCGCCATTCAGATGTGAAAGATCCTTCATCATACGTCACGTGTTACATCTAATCTGAATTCTTTAGCTCAGGAAGGACTGACTGCACTTTCGGTTTATTAGCCCACAATTTTTTATATCAAAACTAGCTGAAGAAAGGGGTTGCCTTTGAAATTTAGCACCCTGAATCGAGGGTGTGGAGGTGTTCTTATAGGGTAAACTTAGACGGGAGTTCCACTTTTAACCCATCAAAGTCCCCAAGCTCTCGTCTCTTATTAAGGACCTGATATCAGATAGGTTCTAACCTAAAATTACTGCATTATAATGTTTATCATATATCAAAACAAAGAAAAACTTTTTTTCATACAAATCCTATATAAACAGAGTGAGACAACAACAATAAATTGTTCAATTTTAAAATTGAGCAGGAATTCATGCTTTATCTGTGTGAACTAACATTAACAGCTGATCACATGAACATGAATTTGTGATAGATCAAACTTTCTTCGTTAAGGCAGATCCAAATTCTGCCTTTATAGTGTTTTGGCCATGCAGATAACATTGCCCTTTCCTCTCATTTTTAAAATAAAATATTTGTCTCTTGCAGCCAGAAATGGCAGTGGGTACTCCTTACCCCCTTAATTCTGCCCTATTATGGAGACTTATTATGAATTTGGTTCCAAATCAAATATATATTGTGATAAATGCTATAGCTACTTTTTTGTGCATTTTTCATATAACTTACCAAATAAAAGAATTAATAACTATGAATAACCTATTAGTGTACAATATAAAGTATTTAATTGTATTTTTGAATATAGTAAACAGCCATTTCATTTTGCATCTCTTGATAGATATTTCTTAGATATAGTAAATATTTTTTTACAAATTTGATACTATTACTTCAATAGGCACATATTTGTGCCAAATTTCATATCTAGCCTTAGAAGTTACTGAGGCAAGGTAAAGCTTTAATGTTTGATACATGAAATTTAAGTAGCCGGTGGTGGAGTGTGGAGGGGAGCATACTAACCTATACTACAGCCCTTATTATCCTGAGTTCTTGAAATATTAATTTTATGATAAACATAATCTCACTTTTTTCTCATTAATATTGCACTTGTATCATATAGGTCCAAAGTTGAGCAATCCAAAAAAGCCTGTAATCAACAGAATAATAAATAAAAATAACCAAAAAACAAATTATAATTTGATATTTTATTTTATGTAATCACATTTATTTGTTTTAACTCTTATTTTAAAAACAAATCTTTTTTTTGCAATGTATTCAATTTTAATTACCATTAATATTGATTTATTGACATACTAAATAGCATCTTGCTATTTGTCCACTACACTAATGAATAAAACAAATGTTTTATATGAGATGAGATTTGATGGAGATGGTGTCGGAACTGTTTGTGTATGTAAAATAAAAATAGTAAATGAGTATCAGGCAATTGTGGTACTCACAGGCTGCTGCCATGGCATGCTTACTTCACTTTCTCGGCTCATGTGCTGTGGTCTAAAGCTATACTAACTGAAATCACTATTGTAGTCACTGGTCGCAACCTTCCACCACCCATCCCATTAATATTAGTAAAAAAATCGGTGAGTTTTAACCATAAATAACCTTCTTTTTTGTAGGAGCCCACATATGTATTTGTTGAGATGCAGTGGGCCACATCGTATTATTTAGGTGTTGTTTTTACTATTAGAATATACAGCAGACAGGCCACTGGCCCACCTGGTGGCAAGAGGTTACAGATTTAGGGTTTTGTAGGAGTGTTTGTAGTGAACATTCAATGGTTTTATCATTTGATGTAAACATTAAACATTGCTCCTCTATGGAATTCTTCATTGTCTATGCAATGTTACATACTTGGCCAAGTCTTTATCTACTGTAATCCTAATAAATAAAAATCTCCCACAGAATTTATGGACCTGGACAAACCGGCCAGGGCCCTGGATACTTTACAAGAGGTGTTCGTAACAAGAAATGGGCATACAACTGGTCTGAGTCAGTCCTGGAACCGATCATGTTTAAGTACTTGGAGCTTTGCGTGGATCTACGCAAGTCGCATATAGCTAAGGAAGGTCTGTTCCAATATAGGAACATGTTTCAATCTGTCAATGTTGGATCCTTGGAGCAAGTTATCAGGTAAGCAATAATCTATATTGGTAAAATTTCAAAACATTGCAATTTAATTTCTTTGATAACTATGGTTTTGAGTAAAACAAATGTTTTACTCCAATTTTATTAGTGACTGGTGGTAATAGGTTACAGATTAGCTCATGGTGAGTGGTTACAGGTTAATAAATACTAAGGCATTATTTTAGTACAAAATTGTACTAACACATGTGATGTCACACTAGAGAGAGATGACTCTCAGGAATGTGACCAGCTGTGACTAGGATAGGGGAGGGTTCAAAGAATCATAAAATTCATGTGACGTAATTGGTAGATGGCCCCCCTACAGTTATCGTATCGGAATCACTTGGAAGACGATAAACATGTACATTATTTTTACAGAGGCTACCTACGCATGGCAGAAGAGCGAACCGAAGCAGCGCGTGCTCAGTCAACGCAAGCTGTCATAGACACAGATGATTTGGACAACTTAGCCACCCCTGAGAGCATACTTTTAAGTGCAGTGTCAGGAGAAGATGCTCAAGATCGTTCCGATAGAACTATTCTAACACCATGGGTGAGATTTAATTCATATTTTCTATTAATATGCATTATGACTAAAGAATATTAAGAATAAAAATAAGTATCCTAATAAATCTGCTTATAGTTGTTCTATTCTTTTACTGAACTTATTGTGTTGAGAGTTTCTTAGGGGTAATAACTTCTTTGAAAACAGTGACAGCAATTGAGTTAACAGTACTGTGGTATCTTAGGAAAATCTTCCATACATTCCAATTTCCAGTGTATTTGTATTTATCACTTCTTAATAAAAGTATCTTAAAGTTTGAGAAATTGCGATGTTTTAAAGTCACCAAAACCAAATATTAACCTGTATAATTTAATGGGCTATTATTTGTTCTTTTGCAAAAATAGAAAATATCACAAAATTTCTTTGGTCAAAAATTTTGAGAAAACTGAAATAGTAAAAAGGAGTCTCGAGGCGGATTTTGGTGAAAACTAATATGGTATTATTATTTTGATTGGGGAGTGAATAAAGCATACTCTTGCTTGCGTGACATGCTTTTGTTTCAGAGGCCAAGACTCACTTTGGGTCGCTGACCATATGGTATCATTAGATATTCTATTATTAACATTAGTTAAACCTTGACTCATTTCTTTCAGGTGAAGTTTCTATGGGAGTCCTATTGCCAATGTCTGGAGCTCCTCCGTACTAATGCTCACGTGGAGACCTTGTACCACGACATTGCGCGCATGGCATTTCAATTCTGCCTCAAGTACTCCCGCAAAACAGAATTCAGAAAGCTTTGTGACAAGCTGAGGAAGCATCTTGAAGATATTTGCAAGCCTACGGTATTTATAACCTGACCTTTTATTCAAATGATACAATATTCAAATCTCAGAAAATGAATATAAGAGATGGTATAAGTTACCTTTATGAGAGATAAATAGTAATTTGATTTGAATGATTCTGGTTTGATGGAGCTGATACAACATAATTATGGAATACAATCCCGAACATGTTTTTCAATCCTGGGATTACAGGACTTTAGATATGGAATCCCGGGATTAGATTATGTGATTTCCAATTGGCATCAAATAAAAAACTTAAGTAATTTCTTAAAAAGTGGTTTAAATATTGTTGCACAGACAGTACAAGACAGGATATAGTAAAAAAAGACAAAACAAAAAACTTATTTAGAACTAGCTGTCCCGGCAGACGTCCTGCCTGGAAAAGCTTCAATCGATATGCCGATAGCAGCGTCACCTACCGGGTCCAACCCGTGAACAAACTACATCGTGACATAATCATATTTTAGTACTACCGCGTCATATTTTAGTGCTTTTAAAAATTTTAAAAAAATTAGTTCTATTTCACTACTTACATCAGCCTGACCCGGTTTTTAGCATTTTTTTCATTGTACAGAAATTTGTACTCTACACTTCTTATATGTATAGACTAGCTTCTGCCCGCGGCTTCGTCCGCGTGGAATAACAAAAAAGAAGGTAAGCTGAAAAAATTTTTATCCGTGCAGGAACGGAGAAAGAATACAAATTCCTGCGGCGGCGGCCTGTCGTAAGAGGCGACAAACAACCCACAGCCAGGTGTAGGGCATTTGCCCGACTGGATGGCTACCACCCCTGGTCTAGAGTATGTCGCCATAACAATCTTGTGTTGTGTTCCGGCATTAGTGACCAGGTTCCAGGCTCCTAAAGAACAGCAGCGCATTCGTAGCACCTTTGGTGTTGCAAATGTCCATAGGCGATGGTAACCGCTGTCCATCAGTGGGCCGTCTGCCTGTCTGCTGATCTCCTGCAATAAAAAAAAAAAAAAAAAAAAAAAAAAAAAACCCGATTTTAAAACATTCTTCATTGATACTCCGCTCCTATTGATCTTATCGCTATGATATATAATGGGTTATTTACCACTGAAAGAATTTTCAAATGCGACAGTGGTTCCTGAGATTAGCGCGTTCAAGCATACATTCAGGCTTTTCTACTTTATATGTTAAAACTATAGTTGTTTCTAACATAGAGGTTATGTTAAATCATGTTCCTCTTTTATGAGCTAGAAAACAAATGAACCAAGGATAAATGCCTATCTTTTGTTTTGTGGGAGCAAATAAATTAATAAACAAACAAATTGAGAAAAAATGGCAAAGGGCTCATAGAATTTGAAAAATATAGCCTATAACCATCTACGATTAATTCCGCGTTGAATGGTTATGGTTTCATGCTGATCGGTCCAGTAGTTTTCGAGTTTACCTCGGACAAACAAAACAAACTTTGCTTATATATATATATATATAGATATCGAAAATACAATATCAAAGCAACCAATGTTGGACTTCCCAGCCTGCTTCCTAGTTTATTGCCAACATAAGCAGCGGCTGAAAATACTTGCTCAGGGTCTACACTAGTCTATTCCTTCAAATAGACAAATTATTATTAGGACTGCACCTGTGTAATATCGTAAGGTGTAATCAAGGGTTGTTTTTAATCATTATGTAATAAATGCTATTAATATAACTAGGGAATGCAAACTAGACCTGTTTGTGGCAATCCCAAGATTAGTCAAGAACAGTCCTTGGATTTTCGGGGCCAGGAAGCGGCTGGGATCCCATGATTGTACTCTCTAAGCATAATGCTCAGTCTCCAGCGTCATTGCTGTGAAAATTATTTACATACTTCCTAAACTGTCTGTTTATAACTAAAAATCCTTGTACTGTAGGTATGTGTGTATTTATCTATGACAATAAAGAATTTTCATTCTCAGTCCGTTTTCTCTATCCTTGTTTATATGTATTTCCAGGTGCAAACTGGCAATGTAAGCATCTCGAAGCCCGAGACCCAGCAGTTGAACTTGGAGACGAGACTGTTCCAACTTGACAGTGCTATTCAGATGGAGCTGTGGCAGGTATGTTTCAATGCAATGCATGATGTTACAATGCAGATACTTTAAACTAACAAACAACTTTCTTTAATCTGTATTAGTTCAAAATCATAAAATAAACCACAAATTTGTATACTTAATACAAAATATTTTAAATATGTTGCCAGAAAGTTTGTTAGGTCGCTTCTTTTCCTTCAACAGTTATCTGTGAAGGAACTGAGCAGGAATGCAATATCCTATGGCCGAGTGGCTTGTCCTAAGATAACAAAACCCACAGCCAGGTGGTAAGATGTTTGCCCATCTGGATGGCTGCCACACCTATATTTAGGTATACCACCATAACAACCTTGAGTTTTTTTATTGCAGCAATAAAAAAACATTTTTCCTACCTTCAAATTATGGTAAGAAATAACAATACCATATATATTAACGCTTACAGGAGGCCTATAAAGCAATTGAAGATATTCACAACCTGATGAATATGTCAAAGAAGACTCCAGTGGCCAAGACTATGGCAAACTATTATGGGAAGTTGGCCCTCGTGTTCTGGAAAGCCGGTCACTGCCTGTTCCATGCGGCAGCATTGCTCAAACTGTTCCAGCTGTCAAGGGAAATGAAGAAGAATATCACTCAGGAGGAGCTTCAGAAGTGAGTACTCTCTCTTTTTGTAATTCACATAATATAATAAAACTACGTTTTAACAGTTTAAAGCGCGATAAAAAACGGTAAAAACTTAATAAATTACCGCGCTCAAACCGTTGTGGTCGAGTCTAGGCTTTAGTCCAGTTAGGCAGAGGATCCAGGTTCGATTCCTAGCATAGAAAATTTCATGAATTACATTACATTATTTACTATGATGGAGTGTCTAAGATTGCGCCCACAAATAAATAAGGACCAAACACAAATATCAAATATAACTTGCTTATAATATGGCCTTAAATCTGAGATGAGGTAATCCCATAGATCAGATCTCTTTTCTCAGAGTGCTTCCTGGCAAAGGCCTCCAGCTCATGTCAGTGCTGCCTCCTCTATTGCAGTATGTCGCCAGTAGGGTCCAGCAGAAAGCCTGATCTCGTCCTCCCAGCACTCGCTCTGTCTTCTCCTACTCTTATTAGAAACCTTTGGATGCCAGTGGGTTAGTAGCTTGCTCCACTTTGGGCACTTACATCTGAGCATATGCGCTGTCCATATCCAAAAATCTATTTCGACAGCATATCTGTTAGTTTGGTGTTAGCTCATATATTTTCACTGCTATGTTTCATAGCCCATAGGCAAGTTCTTAGTTGGTCTCTGTGACTTTGTTTTAAGACCATGTTTCACTTCCATATGTTACACCGGCTCCACACGTTGGCACCAACGCTGGTCCAATGCCACTCGCCAACGTGTGGATCTGGAAATTAGTGTTGGCCCAATGTTGGAGCGACCGTTGGTAGTTAGCCGATGAGTGTCGGTTTATCAAAGAATCTGTACCAACGTTCGAGATCCGTCCACATATTGGCGATTGCTCAGTCCTGTTGCAACATGGACGAGTGCGTACGTCATCCACCATCTTCTTTGACGTGGCTTTTCTTTTTTTTCAATAACAAATATAACGTATACACACTCAGTACTGTAAAAGCGCTTAGAGCAATTTTAATTTCGGTATCGGACATCTTCACATTGGCTCTGACGGAAAGGAACTATTATTAAAGCCAACGTGTGTACGCTTCACCAAATTAACCGACCAACATTTGTATCTATTGTGGGGCCAACATGTGGAGCCGGCCTTATACATGGCAGAATACATGTTGAATATGAGTCTTTTTATTGTCTTACAATTTTGTTCTTCATAAATTCCTTTAAGCTCCAGTACTTATTCCATCCCGATGCTATTCTTTTTATTTCTTTGCACATTTGGCCTTTTTGGAATTAAATAATTAGACCTAAGTATGTATTTATCAGACATATTCTATTTCGTTTTCGCTGACTATAGTTATAATTTCCTCTTGTCAGTTATTAGTCCCTATTTGTCATAATCTTTGTTTTGGACAAGTTCATTTCTGTTAGTCTGGTAAGTTATTGTCACAAAAAAATATTTTGAACTCTGGTCTTTAACCTTTTAAGACGGAACCACCACAAATTTGTTTCTGAACTGTCACACACAGCTAAATGGGAAGCATCACAAATTTGTGATCAACTACAGATAATTGAAACGAACGTTGAACTGATGCTTTCTCCCTCTAACTAAATAGAATTTGTATTAGAATAAAAGAGACGATATTCTCTTGGTTTTGACCTGGCAATTTTGATGGCAGCTGGCCGATTATGGACAAAACTCATATTAAATTTGGCTGCTTTTAAAGGTTAACCAATAGTGCGGTAAATGTAGAGTCACACAAAAACATATAAGTTATTACACACATTGAGTAATAATAAGTAAAATAGCAAGAACAATTATTATTTATAATGTGTTATCAAAGAGCAGTTGCCTTAATTCATAATCTATATTATTATTTTAATGCCTTGATAGAGAGATTGAGTGTTACAATCCCTCCGAAATAAATCCCATTTGCAACTGTACCATAGTTGCGAATGGTAGGCCTCGGAGGGACATCATTAGTAGACTTGACGCGACAGACGCCACAATATGTGTGACGCCTGTGTTAATTTATGTCTGCACAATAATCATAATACCATGTAATAGTGTACTTGAAATTACAATCACTTGGCCCAATTCTACTATTTGCATATCTTGGTGTTGCGAAGTTATTCAAAGTACGATTTCATTGCTATAGCGTCAAAAATTTGTGTTCTACAAATCCACAATATATTATTAATAATTTATATTACCATAAATGGCATTAGTAGATATTAATTTCTACTGAAACACTACTAACATTTTAAACATTTAATTTTGCGTGTTTTCGCATATATATCCATAGAGTGGCATATAGAATATCAAATGATTGAGATGATGGTGTCAGACGTTATCGCAGAGGCAGTAATAGCAGAATTGGGCCCCTGGTTTCTAAATTATTTTGTCTCTGTCCACTTTCAGAATAAAGTCTTTTTCTTTTCTAAGGTTTTTAAGTATATCTTTAAGATAATATAAGAAAAACACTAATAGCCATCATACCCTAGACTTCTATTGTTAATGTTATTATATCTTCTTCTATCTTCAATGTTCCCTTATCATACTGTTCTTTATCATATCACTATGTATATGTTATTTCAAATTTTTGTCTGAATAATAAGCTTCCTTTTAGTCTATGATTCGTCTTAAGTATTGTACATTTATTTGACAGAATGGCGTGTCGCGTGCTAGTAGCAGTGTTGTCTGTGCCGCTGCCATCGTTACACCCTGAGTTTGATCGCTTTGTGGAAACCGATAAGAGTCCCGTTGAGAAGGCTCAACGCTTGGCCGTGCTCCTTGGACTCGCTCAACCACCCACCAGGGCTAGCCTGCTCAAAGGTAAAATCACGATATTTTTCCAACACGAGTTTTCAATAACACACACACAAACGAAAGGCCTCAATATGCACAATTTTTTTAATTAGTCTATGTCTGATTTCAGAATAAATGCTAAAATTTTAAGCGAATATTGCTGTTTATATGATGTCCAATCATGAATGACTTTTTGTAGTATATTTTTCTATCAAATCGCCATCTCCAAGGAATACCAAGCCAACTTAATTTTAGGTATTTTTAGTGGAAAAGCATTCAGTAATATAATATTAGGAATGTTGTATTTTTAAAATTTCATTACAAAATATTAAGAATAAAAAACCTTTTTAGTTTCTCAATATTTTTTTATGAAATTTTAAAAACATTAAGTATTAAGACATTAAGGGGGCTTTTCTCTTAAAATAGACAAAACCTAAAGTCAAGTCAGCGTGATACTACCTTGGAGGTGACGAAATTATCAACTATTAATTCCTAAGATATTAAAACTCATATCTAAAAGCGATAAGACCGCCAATTCTACTCTTTTTTTTTACATTGTTAATATAATTTTAGTTTTAAGTTGTGTGCAATAAAGTAAAGCAATAAATAAGTAAACTTTTCATGTATTTTTTATATCTTGAGAGGTTCAGAAATTCAAATGAGTGTACACAATTTTTTTCACTTAAACTTTGAAGACAACCAACAACATTTTTTTTATTTATAACTCAAAAAAATAATGTTAAAAATCTATACGTAGGCTTAGTTTCCAAAAACAGTTACGATTTACGATAGATTTTAGATGTATGATGGTATTGTTTTTAGGCTTTTCAGTAGCAATATTGCATTTTTTCAATGTTTTGTTTAGACATTGTTCGCATGAATGTGGTGTCGCTGGCGTCTCCCCAGCTGCAGCAGCTGTACTCTTGGCTGGAGGTGGAGTTTGACCCGCTCACCCTCTGCCATAATGTCAAGACCATCGTTAAGTCCCTTCAAGAGGAACCAAGTGAGTGTTTTCTAATTATTCCTTACTACTATTTGTATACTGAAGAGTGGTTTAAACAGCCAAACTTTGGTACACACCATTGTTCCAAATAAATAGTATACAAAGCTTTGACCGAGACTGGAAAAATCAACAGCTATGGTGTCTACCATTGTCAATTTTGACAGTAGCATGATGAAATGTGATGCAACACCGGCATTCCTAACTACGTCACAAGTCTAAACCTGCGCCCCTTTAATGCACTTGGATAGAACGACATGGGTCTAGTATACATAATGGTCTAAAGCAGTGTTTTTCAACGTGTGGGTCGGGACCCCCTAGGGGGTCTAAACCTCTTTAGGGGGGTCGCGAAGCTTCTATAGCGAAGTTGCAAAAGGTTGTTATTTTTCTATGACTTGATCGCGAATATCAGTCGCCATATCGCTTATCCTGCGTTGAATGGTACTGCCAGACAGAGCAGAGGTATTTGAGTTTTTCAACCTCTTGTTTGCCAAACATAATCTCCGCCATATCTAAAGCCGCTGGTAAAATCAAACTTTCGGCAATAGTATTAGGTTTTTCTGCTTTAGATACACGAAGAGCTACTCGATAGCAACGCTTTCTCTTTTATGCGGTGCGGCCGGCATCGGACGTGGTCGTACCTATGCGCGTAAATTACGTTATCTATTGGCGACGCATTCGATGTAAAAAAAATGTTTTAAGTACTTAATTGTGTATTTATTCGAACCTAATTATGAAAATGAATAAATATTTTGGATTGGATGTTTGTCACAAAATCAAATACATGAATAAAAGCAACGGGTAGGGGGGTCGCGAAATATTTCTTTATACTAAAGAGGTCGTGTCATGAAAAAGGTTGAAAAACACTGGTCTAAAGTATGTCGCCACAACAACCCTTGAGTGGTGGGCTGGCATTACTTTCCAGTTTCCAGTCTCCCTTAAGAGAACAGCAGCACCTTTGGTGTTGCAAATGTCCATAGGCGATGCTAACCTCTTTCCATCAAGTGGGCTTTCTGCCTGTCTACTGAACTCCTGCAACATTTTTTTTTAAAACATAGTTACTACACCATGTTGCCCCTTTGCCAGATTGGTCCACCGCAGACCTCATGTTCACCTACAGAGGTTTAACCCAATTGTGATCCCCCTGGTATAAATCTAGCTCCTGTGACCTGAACACCAAATGCAAGCATGTCATTTTTGTCGTAGACTCATCACTGGCCCAGTACACCACGGCCCTGACGGACGTGGCGTTGGTCCGTCTGATCCGCCAGGTGGCCCAGTGCTACGCCTGTGTCCAATTCTCACGCCTGCTGGAGCTGGCTGCCACCGATGACTTGTTCCACCTCGAACGGCTGCTGGTGGACTGCGTCAGGCACAATGATATGCAGATACGAGTCGATCATGCTAACAAGTGAGTCATTTTTGTACTAAAGTGTGCACCGTGGCTGCGATGCGTGTCATACCCTAGACAGTAGTTTTATTTTCTTGCACAGAAACTTAATTCGGTTTTTTAAATTTAAAAAGAAACATAAGGTCATATATTATATCTGTGGTCATAGATCAGACAATGATAAATACATTTTTACTCAGTATGACTTATTGCAACCATTCTTTAAAAAAAAAACAATACGTGAATACTACGCATTCCACAATGAATTTTAAGTATTTTTACAAATTAGTAACACATTTCATTAATTTAAAAATAAATACATATATCGAGTGTCTCATATTTTAAAAGTGCCTTCAAGATTTCTTAATAATTTAATTGCTTGTCCTGTAAAGTAATGAAATTGTATTTATCATATTCTGACCTATAGCCACAGATATATAGGTTAGACAACTGCCCAGCAAAACATAAAGGCGAGTCGAAACCAACCTGCTTTAAAGTAATAGAGTTAATGGTTTGTTATTTATGACAACAGGTATTTGTTAGTGAATTGAAAAGACGCGGTATTTATGTAGCCAATCTGTTTCTACTTATTATACATATTACTAAATTTTATTTATTGAAACATCACTAAAAAGTTAATAATTTCTACAAAAATTGAAAACGTGAGTGGATGAAGGTGATATGTCGCATATTTGGTTTTTTGCTTTTTTTGCGTAGATCAATGTTAAGTCGATACCAAATGACTACAGACCTTAGACTATAGATATAAGGCATATTTAAACAATAAAAAGTTGCTAAATGTGTTAAGTTCAGTTCAGTTTCAAATAAAAGTAAAACTTTTATCTCGATTTACTCAGAATTGGAATTATGCGACTTATCACCTTCATCCACTCATGTCTTCAATTATTAGAAATAAATAAGTATAAGCTTTGAGGATGTGGTAGATTCCCCTCTGAATTAAATCCCATTTGGAACTGTTCAATAGTTGTGAATGGTAGGCCTCAGAGGGACATTATTTAATTAGTGGATTTGTTACGACAGACGCCACAATACATGTGGTGGATGTGTTAATTTATGTCTGCACATTTCTTATTCTCAACACTAAAATACATAAGTACTTTAAACGGTCTTATTCAATGTCGAGTTGGAGTAGGTTTGAAGGGTTGTTTAAAGATCTTAAAGACACCTACAGACTTACTCTAAGTCAATATGAATAAGACCATAAGAGACTAAAGTCTATTTCAAAATAAGATGCTATGCTGTATGACTGCCACAACCAGAAAACGTAACTTGTACTGTTATCATTACCTTTCCTATGAAATAAATATTAATTTTAATTACATGAATAGTTATTTATAATACTAGTGCGGTAAGTTGGTTTTTACAAACAAGTACTCATAGAGTTGAGTTGAGGGCATGCCATAGGACGAGTTTTTCAAATACATCAACCACGTTTCACGTCACAACGACGTTTTTCAAAACGTTGTGAGAAAACAGTACAATGTGTACTAATAAAACAAACATAAATAAATAACAGTCGGAAAGTCGCAACAATCTTTAATCAAAAGTGCTTCCAAGGAGCTTTGAATATTCAGCTTATTTATTTTTGTTTTTGGTTTAAAATAGTAAATTTAATTACGTATATACACTCTAGATGCGTGCATTTCGGCGTGGAAGCTGGCGGAGGCGAATGGTGTTCAACGGCGGACGAAGCTTGTGGTGGCGCTATACTGCAGGCCACTCCGGCCGAACAGGTGAGTTTAGTATGATGAACTACATACACCACCTTTGACTTAACCTTCTATATTTTTTGACTTGCTCAATAGGGAAGGGGACACATATTACAATAAATTCTAATATTTTTACATATAAAAGAAAAGGCGTTAAAATCACGTCTTATCACCTATTTATTTTTTAATTTGTTTGGGAAACATACAATAATTAATATTCTTAAATATAAAACACAAAATTAATTTCCCACTAAAGAAACACTTTATATAATAAAAAAAATTGGCTCAAATAGCAAAAAAAATATATACAATTATATATTTTTTTATTTATGAAAGTTACATAATAACCCGCAAGGGGGCTTTGTGGTGAGACCTAAGGCGAGTAGCGCACTTCCACCCCCTGGATCTTGAGTCTTAGCTCTAGCGATCTTCACTCCGTGCCGGCTGGTTTAGAGAAGCAAGAAGGCGGGGAGGGCCTTGCGTTATTATTATATTACTGTATGTCTCTCAAGACCACGGGCCATAAAAATGGCCCGGACTTTTGGAGGGCTTGCGTGGGGCCCCGGGAAGGCCAACACGCAGATGCCACTTGATAAATTTAATCTAAATGTGGTGTGACACTGACCGGCGATTATCCCTGTCTACACCATATAATAATGCTTGTCCCCGGCCAGTGTAGGACTATTGTGGGAAATGAGGACAAAAAGTACTGGGCTATTGAGGTGAACTGTTAGTGGTACTAGGGCTCTGGTAATATGGGGACTATGGCGTCTGCTCGTCGCAATGTTCTGGGAACATGGAAAAATGGGCAGACAACATGGGTGTGAGTAGCTAAGGGGTGTAGAGAGGTGGGCTGCAGGCTCACCGAAGCTACTTTTGACGTGATGCCATTTATCATTCCCACCCCTGGAGCTTGAGTCTTAGCTCTAGCGATATCCACTCCGTGCCGGCTGGTTAAGGCAAGCACGGAGGTGGGGGCCTTGTCTTGGCCCCTGGCGTCAGGTACAAGGTGTCGCTGCTCACCTAAGGCTTCGCCACAAAGCCCCCCTGCGAGGGGCACAGAAGTGTAGTCGTATGATGTGTCGTCCGGGGTCAGGTCCGCGAGCAGCTGGTCCGCGCGGCGGAGGTGCTGTCGCGCGCGGTGGCCACGCTGTTCCCGGGGCGGCGGCGCGGCGAGCGCGAGCGCGCGCGCGCCGCCATGGTGCAGCACTACCACGAGAACAAGCACGCGGAGCACCACCGCGTGCTGCAGCGGCACAAGATCATCGAGGAGCGCAAGGAGTACATCGAGAGGCTGAACACGGTGCGCGAGGAGGAGGAGCTCAGGTATCTATCTATCTATATTAGTATATTTTTTAGACATTGTGTGTATTTATTCATGTATGGTATGTATACAGGGTTATAAGCTTACCCTGCACTAAGCCGCAAATTGCTCACTTCTAAGCACATATGTGTCCGCGATGAGTGTGCAGGTCGCGTTTGTGCACGTGATTGTTAATTGTGTTGTTGTCTCACTCTGTTTATATAGGAGTTGTGAGATAGTATATATATACGAGATAGTGATAGTGTTAGTCTTGCGGCTTTTTGGTATATCGATAATTGTCTCAAAGGAGCGTACGTTTTAAATGAAATCTTTAATTCATTAAAGAATTGGTCGCGCAACCCTGGCAAACAGCTGTGAAGTTATTTGAGGTTACTAAAACAATAGGCGTTTTAAGGTGGTTACACACTACATCATATTATTATATTATTTTTGAATATGGCTAATACACATACTTTGCTGACAGACTTAGATAGTTTAAAAGTTGCAGAAACATACACCTGTGATGCTAGTGAATGCTCGGAGAAGATAAAAAACTCAAATCAATACTTAAAAATACTTCACCAAAATATACGAAGTATAAATAGAAACTTTGATGCGTTCTGTGTTCTTTTAAAACAAATTAAGCTAACATGCGAAATAATAATTCTATCGGAGTGCTGGCTATCTTATGTTAATTATACTCCCACCATTGATGGATACAGCTTCAGCACGGCTAACAATCTCAACCAAAATGATGGCATAGTAATTTATATTAAAACGACTTTATTGTATAATGCGCAGGTTGTGGAATACAGCTTAACTGAGGCAAATTGTCTGATAGTAAAAGTAGATGAAGAAACAATAATTGTCGCAATTTATCGCTCACCTAGCTTTAGTAATATAGACCCTTTTGTGGCGTCTCTTGCTATTTTATTTAAAAAAATCTGTAATAGCAAGAATATCATATTGGTAGGTGACCTAAATTTGAACTTAATAGTATGTAACAGTAATACAAACAAATACCTCGATTTGTTGAGTTACTACGGACTTATTGCTGCTTATAATACACCGACAAGAGATAACAGCTGTTTGGACCATGTCATGCTTAAGTGTGTATCAAACTCGATTGCTTGTATTCTCCAAACCTCTATTACAGATCACAAATGTATTCTTTTTTGCTTCAAACATAAATTAACTACACAACCTAAACTAAAGTACAATAAAATTGATTATAATAAATTACAAGATGAATGTTTAAAAATGAAATGTCTCCCGTGCTTACCTAATGATGATATCCAGGGCTCAACCAACAAACTCATAGAATCAATTCAATCACTTTTAAGTAGATGTTCGATCACGAAAACGACTTCTAAAAATAAATGTACATTCAAACCTTGGATAACAAATGGTTTATTAAGATGCATACGCAATCGTGACAGAATGCACAGTAAAACCAGAAGAGAACCAAATAATGAAATCTTACGAATAACCTACAAGCGCTACAGAAATTTCTGCAATAATATTTTAAAAAAATGTAAACACACTTATAAAAAACCTACTAAATGAATCCAAGAATGACAGTAAAAAACTGTGGGCTACCATAAAAAATAATTCACACTTAAATACACCCAAAACTGTGCCATCGGAATTACTTAAATTATCCTTGTCTGAACTAACATCTATCAATTTAGTAAACAATTTTTTCTCCAATATTGCAACTAATCTTGCCAATAATAATATACCAACCGACATACCAACATTCCCAATTTCTCATAATAGCAGTTCTGATTCTCTTGTTATTTTTAATCTTACTAATCAAGAAGTAGAGAGAATTATTATGAGTTTAAAATCGACGAACTCAGCAGGATGGGATGGAGTTCCCTCTACTGCTGTAAAAGTTTTGAAAGATTTAATAGTTTGCCCACTTACTACAATTTTCAATAGGTGTTTAGAGCAGGGTGAGTTTCCTGACGCACTAAAAAAATCTTTTCTCATTCCAATTCATAAAGGAGGAAATAAAGACTCAATAAACAATTATCGCCCAATATCGATCCTACCATGCTTATCAAAAATCTTGGAAAAAATAATTAATAATAGTCTTGTAAACTTTCTTGAATCTAATAACTTGTTATCTTCAAAACAGTTTGGCTTTCGAAAGGGAAGGTCTACAGATGATGCTCTACTAGCTTTTACTGACTTTATAGTTAACAAAATTGATGCAAAATTAAAATGTATTACAATATTTATAGATTTGGCAAAAGCATTTGATACAGTGTCGTTTCCAAAACTTTTAAATAAACTGGAAAGGTTAGGTGTACGAGGAGTGCAACTAAAACTTATCGAAAACTATCTTTCAAACCGTACACAGTGTGTCAAGGTTGGTGACTTAGTTAGTTCCGAATTACCTGTAAAACATGGTGTGCCTCAAGGCAGTATTTTAGGGCCTACTCTATTTTTATGTTATATTAATGAATTATGTGAACTAAAGCTCCAAAACTGTAATACAATTGCATATGCCGATGATATGACACTAACTTTTTATGGAGATTCTTGGGATGAAGCGTATAACTCTGCTCAATCTGGGTTAAACAAAGTCTGTCATTGGCTCGCCGCTAATTCATTGACCCTAAACACATCCAAAACCAAATTTGTTACCTTTGCTCTGCGAAATCTTTCCTTATCAAATTATATATTAAAAGCTCATACCTGCTTTTTAGATATCCATTCATCATGCACATGTCAAGTGATAGAACAAGTAAAAGACATAAAATATCTAGGAGTTATAATAGATGAAAAGCTGTCGTTTGAAAAACATGCTAACTCTGTATCTAAGAGAATTCGGATGTTGTCATATGTTTTTAGGAAACTAAGACACGTGACTGATTGGAATTTGTTAAAAATGTTGTAATAAACTCTTTGTGAATCGGTGCTTTCTTATTGTATATCAACATGGGGAGGTTTAAATAAAACAAAAATGCTTGTAGTTGAGAGAGCGCAAAGATTAATTTTAAAGATTAGCTTATCTAAAAACATGCTTTTTCCTACTGTTGAACTATATAAACTAGCTGACGTATTAACAGTACGGCAATTATTTATCTTAGCCTGCACCTTAAGGCAACATTCACTAATCCCGTACAGCAAGAATCCAAAACCCAAAAGACGTTTATACGATGTTTGCACTATTAGAGGTGGAAGGACTAGTTTGTTTCGAAGATTTTTTGGTTTCCAAGGAAGTCGTTTATATAACAAGTTAAATAAATTACGTCGTATTTATGACTTAACCAAAAAAGAGACAAAACATTTAATTTGTAAATTCCTTAAGTCTCAAAACTACTTACAAACTGAGAATCTGATAATAGTTGCTGAATGACAATTAGTTTTACTAACACTCAAATTTTACAAACATTGATTTTCCTACACACAAACACTCCGTTTCATCCGTGCAGGAACGGAGAAAGAATACAATTTCCTGCGGCCCGGCGGCCTGTCGTAAGAGGCGACAAAACAACCCACAGCCAGGTGGTAGGGCATTTGCCCGACTGGATGGCTAACACCCCTGGTCTAGAGTATGTCGCCATAACAACCTTGTGTTGTGTTCCGGCATTAGTGACCAGGTTCCAGGCTCCCTAAAGAGAGCAGCAGCGCATTCGTAGCACCTGTGGTGTTGCAAATGTCCATAGGCGATGGTAACCGCTGTCCATCAAGTGGGCCGTCTGCCTGTCTGCTGATCTCCTCCAATAAAAAAAAAAAAAAAAAAACACTCTTATAACCATTATTACACACTCACCCACACACGCACGCATGCACCCGCGTACACACATACTCACACTTTCACATAGACACACACACACACACACACACACACACACACACACACACACACACACACACACACACACACACACACACACACACACACACACACACACACACACACACACACATCTCTCTATTGTTTTATTTCGTTTTTATTTTATTTTTTTCTTTCATTGTAGTTATCTTTTGGTGGCGGTTATTATAGAACTAGTGCTTAATGGGAGGCGAGGGCCAGGAGTACCATCATACAGGGTTTTACCTAGTTTGGGCTCCTGTCCTTCCCATTTAATTAAGTTTGTCAAAATTTTGTACTCTATAATTTTGTTTTCTTTTTATGGGAAGTAAATAAATAAATTATTATTATTATTATCATTCTATCAAGTCATGTCAAGTCATACAATTATAACGGGATCATGGGCCCAATTCTACTATTTCAATATTTTGGTGTTACGATGATATTCTAAATCCACAATCTTTTCGCGCGGAATACTAGTAGAAATTTTTTCTATGAAATTAAATGGCCTTAGCCAAAATGCATATTGAAAAATGACTTATTCCCTTGACTTCCCTCTAAGCAATTTTAAATTCTTTCTCCAAATATTTCTAGCAGAACAAGTTCGAAGCTATCTAGTTTCCAATTTCATCATTTACTTGCAGACGTCAGGAGGAGCAGCTGCGCGCCGCCGCCGCGGCCGAGGCGCGTCGCCAGGAGCAGGAGCGGGAGGAGAGGGAGAAGAAGCGGCACGAGTCGGAGATGGCGGCGATGCGCGAGAGGCACCTCAAGGAGCGCATGGCGCACATCTCGCAGACGGCGCACGGCCAGAAGATGCTGCAGAAGTTGGACGAGGAGGTAATTAATTGGACGTAGTTACGCAAAAAGGATCCAACCCACAAAATTATACATTTGTATTATTAAAGATTAAAATGTTATCTGTATTTCCGCATTAATGCAATTGAACTTATATTTTTCTAAGAACCCATAGACAAAAGCAAGTACATCAATGCGGAAATACGACTAAAACTTTAATAATTAATAATTCAAAATAACATTTTGTGGTTTGGATCCTTTCTGCTTAACTACGTCCTAATTAATCCTGTTTATTTGGTGGACGGGGTCATATTTATTTGTGTATCTTATATTTTAGTAACATAAATAGACTTTTAATATTTTCTTAAGTTTTCGCGACTTGTATACATAAATTACGAATGAAAAGCGGCCGAAACGTCGGATAAACCAAAATCAAATAAATTACCGCGCTTAAAACCGTTAAAACGTAGTTTTATTATGTATACAAGTCGCGAAAACTTGAGAAAATATTATACATAAATTACGTTTTAACGGAGCGTGCAATGGAAGTTCAATTGTAGTGTTATGATAGATCGGATAATTAATTTTGGTGTAGAATATGTGTCATTTACTATTTATATTTCTGTTAATTTTCTAGATCATTAGTATTATATTGCATTACAGGACCTGAAAAAAATGGACGCCGAAGCCATCGCTCAACGCGAAGCAGAGGAACTGATGAAAGAGCGTCGCGAACTTCAAGCCAGACTCAAATCCCAAGAAAAGAAGGTACACCAATAATTATGTATTAAATTTTTTTTATACCAATGTTACGAACTATTATCCCCGCAAATTGCTAATGCGCTGAAACCTTGTCAAATTAACATTCACGTGACGTCATCTGCAACTCGGTATGTACGCGTACTCGCCGGCCAATGATGCTAAAAGTACTGAGTGTTCGGCTACAATAGCAAAATGTGGGGATAATACGGCGCGATACCCATACAAAGGTTTGATGCGAGAATGATGATGATGATGATGATGGAATGTGGTTATAAATGATAGGAACTTGGTTGGATATAATGATATTGTTACGTACGAGCGGGGGTACGCACTTATGTTTTGAAGAAAACACCAGTTTTTGACTAAGAGCTTTTATTGACTTACACAGCCATGCGCAGTACCTCCCTGCAGGATCGTCCCTGAACACACGACCAACGATGCACAGTCCCGACGATAAGTTAACACACCATCCATACCGTCGCCGATATGGCGTAGACCACCTCCGATATTATCGCGTGTAGCTCTCTTCTGGTTCCTCTCTCGAACTACGCTACACATCTACTTCACGTATCCGTTCACCAAACTTGTCACTAAATTCACCACTTAATTCGTCTCTGTCTTCTATCAACCTTATCTTCCAACTCTTTAGTATCGCACTTATCGCTTCACTGTCTTGGACTGAACTCAACTTTAAAACTGCCCGGTAGGCGCGCCTTACGCTGTTTATATACACGGAAGAATTTTCTAGAACCCCTCTATCTATCTCTGTCTCTTCCTTCCCGAACCCTCTGTTCGGGAACTTTCGTTTATACATCTATCTCTTTCTTTCGGTCATCGTCTATCCCTTTCTAACATCTATTTATCTCTTTCTTTCTTTCGTTTATCGTCTATCTCTTTCTAAATATATCCGTCCTTGTCTTTTCCTTCCAGAAATTTCTAGTTCTTTCTAAAAGTTCTAAAACTGATTTACGCTTCTGGGCAGTTCCACCTTCTATCGCCACAATATTAAATAAATGCTAGACTTATGACAAACTAATGATAAAATGACAGTGTATGCTCTATGAGACAGCGACCTAGTGTGTTCGCTTACCGATACGGACTCATCTGGAACACTTAGGGACCATACCTATACTATATGTGGTCTATTTTTTGCTATTTTTAATCAATCAATGTAGTAAAACGCCGCGTTTAAAATTGTTAAACCACAGTTTTAATAATGTATACTAGTGGCTAAAACTTAATCAAATAATATAGATAGTATAATATAAATTACATTTGTAGGTAGACTACTTTGAACGAGCGAAACGCTTGGAGGAGATACCTCTGTTGCAAAAGAGTCTAGAAGAGAAACAGGTGCAGGACAAAGCTTTCTGGGAGCAACAGGAGAAAGAGCGCATACAACAACTTATTGGTGAGATTAACTCCATACATAAAAATTAATAACTTTAAACGCTATATCTATGTATGATCATTTTCGTAGACATTAGAAAGAAAGAAAGATATATATATATATTTTATTTAGGACAAATACAACATAGAGTAATATCAAACCGTAAACTAATATAAACAGAATACGTCCTAAAATTGGACCCAGTCTCAGCATATGCTGATCAATTAAGGCCAGCACTGTTCTTCCGCCTGGGACCAGCAAGTGAAGTCACGAAGGACAATACAACACATATAATAAATAATACATAATGTACAATGCAATAAAATAGTAATGATAAAAAACTATAACATATTAAAAGACAACATTAAAATAATGATAATAGAATAGAAACTAATGTATAAAACTAATGTAAATTAAAATTCAAATAGCACTTGTGTCCTGTCTTAGATTAGCTTGTGCAATTTCAAATGCATTCAAAAATTTCGAAAGTTTGACCCTGAAAAGTGAAACTGAACGTACGTTTCTGATCAGTGGAGGAATATTATTCCAACACCTTGAAGCTGCATAGCGGAAGCTTCCTCTGAATGCAGTTGTTTTGTGGCGTTCCATAGTAAGCTGAATTGCACATTGACGGGCTTCAATTTGTCTTCTGCTAGATGACCTAGAAAGCTTCTCATATAAATAAGGAGAACTGTGTTTAACAACCCCAAAAGGAAGACATTATTGCCTAAAGCAGTTTTATAGGTAGGAATATATCGATATATCGATTGCGGCCCTATATAGAGAGGCAGAAGGCCAACGTAATGGAAGATGTTTACAGTTGCTTTGCCAGCCATTAGGTTGGGCTTGGGGGGGTATTAGAATGATAATCTTAGGAACTACTGGTCTGATTTGAAAAATAGCCCATTGACCGAGGAAGGCTTATAGGCTATATATCATCACGCTAAAAGCAATAGGAGCGGTGCAGCAATGAAAAATTTTCAAAATCGAGGGGGGGGGGAGTCGCGGGCACAGCTAGTAATACATTTCATCCGGATAAATTGAAACATGTCGGTTATATTTAATTCGTATACAGAGGCCCGAGCCCGTGACGTGGCGACGTCGACCCGCATGATGCGGATGCAAGTGCACAAGGAGCAGTTCACGGCCCGGCTCTGCACCGAGAGGGGCGCGGCGTACACGCAGCGCTTGGCTGCCTTCAACGAGAAGCTGCAGGCGGAGAGGGAGAAGAGGCTGGCCGAGAGGAAAGCGCAGAGGATCGAGAAGAGACGCCAAGAGGTAACCCTAAATAAAATCATCGACAGACAAATGCATGTTGTATAATTCCAAGCCAAGCACACTGACCACTCTGAGGCCAATCCTAGTCAACCTGACACCCTGAGTTTGCTGTTAAGCCTCCAAGACCACCCTGCCTTCCAATGGCCAAGACAGACTGGCTCCAATCGCGAACATGTAGTCTCCACAGAGCGTCGTGCTCATTTATTGCAGGAGTTCAGCAAACAGGCAGACAGCCCACTTGATGGAAAGCGGTTACCATCGCCTATGGACATTTGCAACACCAAAGGTGCTACAAATGCGCTGCTGCTCTCTTAACGGAGAGTTGTTATGGCGACATACTCTAGAGGTGGTAGCCATCCAGTCGGATGAATGCCCTACCACCTGGCTGTGGGTTGTTTTGTCGCCTCCTACGACAGGCCGCCTGGCCACAGGAAATTGTATTCTTTCTCCATTCCTGCACAGATAGTTTATTAATATAATATTTAATTTAATTAAAGTTTAACTAATAAATCTAGTTTTTAAAATGTAAAACAGCCATTTCACATAACTAGTCTAATAATTTAAATTTGTTGATACATTTAAGTTTAAGTTAGGCTGCCTGGAAGAGATTGCTTTAAGCGATAAGGCCACCTATTGTTATTACCATGATATTTAATTAATATTGTAATAATAACATTTCTTGAATGAATGAACTATGAATGTCAAAGAAGCAAGTGAGGTGTGTAAGAATAAGCCTAAATGGCGCTCTGTTGTTCGTGCCTACCCCGCAAGGGACCTGGCGTGAAGTTATGTATGTATGTATGTATGTAATAACATTTCTTTGTTTTTTGTATTTGTTTATTTGATGAACAATAAAGTGTTGTCTATCTATCTATACATTAAATGAAAATACTTTTGAGTTCTAAACTATGTATTTCTTTTCGCAGTGGTTGAACTGGTTGGCGGAGAAACGGCTCGCCGAGGAGCGCGCCGCGGAGGAGGCCCGTCGCCAGAAGGAGGAGGAGGAGCGCGAAGAGCGCGAGCGCAAGCACCAAGAGGAACTCGCCGCGCTGCGCGAGCGCAAGGAGCGCGAGGAGAGGTATGTATGCATAGTCTACCGTGTACAATCTGTGTGTTAGAAATGTATAATCAAAGGTGTTTACGCCAATGGACACCTATATATAGTCATCATATTTTATTTAATACTAGGATTTGCTCTCGACTTTCTCCACGCTTAACTTGAAAATCACGCAGGATTCCCGGGCGAAATTTGACCAATTTTATTACATTAAATGTCTTGTCGATCTGTAAAGAAATCGCAGTGGAATTCGATTTTCTTTTTCAATCTGGCCATTTTAAAACCACTCTCAAAAAAATTCCCGCTGGAATCTCGGTATAAAAAGTATCGCAGATTGAGAGTCTAAGAACGTGTGTGAAGAAGAGTGAAAGTGTCTCCAAGCCGATCGCAGATTGAAAGTCTGAGAATTTGCTATCTGGCTTAAAGGCCTAGTTGCCAAGCCATAAATGCATTTAAAAAAATTATTTGCTGTCGATCAGCGAACAGCCAATCGAAATTGGCCCACTAGTTTTACGTGAGTCTAAACAAACAGACAAGAAATCTAATAAAAAATGCATCATGTTCTCCATGGTTTACACAGTCCATTCCAATCGTTTTATTTTTAAATAGGTTCAATATTCGAAGTCCACTTACAATCAAGTATTCTTTCACTATTTCTGTTCAGATAGTATTAAACAGTTTTTGTTTTCTCCACTCTTCGGACGAACATGATTGTCTGGGCTGTTAACTTATTTCTTTTATTTTCTATGTATATATTTATTTTTAATTTTTGGCTTTCTTGGTCTTTTTTTATTATATCTATTTTGTTTCTTTCCTTCATTGAAAATGTACATTGGTCCTTACATCTAATACAATCTTGTGCTAGTCTCTTGTTTATAGGTTACATGGTTTCTATACTACTTTGTTTTACAGTTTTACTACTTTGTTTTTGTGTCATTTGTTACATTTTTGTATTTATGTCTTATTAGTTACAATATTTAGTTGCTTAATTTTAAACGGTGTCACCTAGGCTGAGTTTTACTGTATTTTTTTTTTAATGAACAGAGAGCACCAAGAGATGTTGGCTCGAGTGGAGGCGAAGGCTCGCGCGAAGGAAGCCGAAGTCCAACGTAAGCTCGAGGAGCAGAAGGCGTCCGCCGCGTCGGGCTCCTTGTGGCGCCGGGGGGGAGCGGCGCCCGAGAAGGGCGAGCGAGCCGAGCGCACCGAGAAGAGCGAGCGAGGCGAACGCGACGACGCCTGGCGCGGCGCCAAGGAGCCCGACAAGAAGGCAGAGCCGTGGCGGGCCAGTGCGTATCGCATGCTTACATTTTTATTTCAATTCGGCATTTATTTCGACACTCGTACACTATAAATACAGTAGAACGCATGAGAGACAAGACGGTGGTCCAATAATCCCCCTCCTAAACCATCCATCATCATTAACAAAAACTGAAAATGTTCATGTCACAACAATTAAACAATACATTAAAACACCACACAAAGTCATAAACAAACAACAAACACACACACAAACCAACCAAATCAAGACACACAAAGAGCCTAAAAATTAATAACCCAGACACAGAAAGGAAAACGCAACACACATGGCACTAGATAGGATAATATATAAGTATAGACATAAGGCCCACACTGCACATGTACTTCCTCACAACACCAGCATTTAACAGATACACTCTACACTAGTATAAGTTTAGTATTAAAATTAGGATAAATTAATATAATAAGTTACTCGTAAGATCATACACTTCAACACAAATTAATTAATGTCACACACAAGAACTGAAATAATTAGCGTGTAAAATTTTAAAATTAAATCTTGAAATAAAGCTTTAAAAAAGGGTACGGAACTCGAGTCCGTAGAGTAGTGAAAAAAAAAACACAGTAGAACCTCTTTAAAGTTAAAGAGGAAAATGTCGAAAACATATTTTATATTTCCATAAAACGCCTTTTTATGAGCTTTTATTTTATAATCTTTCAGGAGGCAATCTCTTTTCAAAGACCAGCAGTAATTAATTGTTCAAAATATAAGATATGCAATAAATCATGAAAATACGAGCACATTGAAAACTTTCATGAATATATTAGTAATCTGGGCACTTGAAAACGTAAAAAATTGCGATGATATCCTATAGGGCAACAACATTTTTTTTTTTAGAGCTGTGTAATAATTGTCATTGTTTGTTTCTATTAGGCCGACTCCGCGAGCCGCCGCGCGATGAACGCGTCCGCTCGCCGGAGCGTCGGCGCGATGACAGACCGCCGCCGCGGGACGACAGGTAAAACTGCTAATAGACCTGTGATTATCTACCTATTCTGAACCGTCGCCATCCTTTAGAAAAAAATAAATAACCCTTTCTGAACCGTTGCCCCGTTTAGAGGAAAATAAATATCCCTTCTGAATCGTCGCCCCGTTTAGAGGAAATTAAATAATCTCTGAACCGTCGCACTCTTTAGAGAAAAATAAATAGCCTTTTCTAAACCGTCACCCCGTTTAGAGGAAAATAAATATCCCTTCTGAATCGTCGCCCTGTTTAGAGGAAATTAAATAATCTTCTCTGAACCGTCGCACCCTTTAGAGAAAAATAAATAGCCTTTTCTAAACCGTCGCCACGTTCAGAGGAAAACAAATAACTCTTTCTGAACCCTCACCTCATTTAGAGGAAAATAAATAACCTTCTCTGAACCGTTGCCCCCTTTAGAGAAAATTAAATAATCTTTTCTGAACCGTCGCCGCGTTTAGAGGAAAATCAATATCCCTTCTGAATCGTCGCCCCGTTTAGCGAAAAACAAATTACCTTTTCTGAAACGCCGCAACCATTGACATTGACAATTGTTTCAGTGTTGCCATGTAAAAAGTTTGTGAAGAATTCGAATTTCTACATTTGTTAATCAAACTCTAAGACTGTCTGTTAATATCTTGAATATTTTGTAAGTGCCAATAGTAATATAAATAAATACCTCTATAAAGATACAGTCGACTTCCCATAATTTGAATTTATTCCCGTTTTATTTTTTATTTACTCAATAAATCAATTTTAATTGGTCCCCTCGGTAATTTGAAGTTGAAGGAATAGTTTCCCGGTCAACATGCAATAATTTGAAATCCGGGTTAACCTGCGCCTCTACGCCCTCAGAACCGACACAGGTGTCGATTTCTTCTCAACTCTCACCACTATAGAAAATTCATTGGACAATGATAGATGAACTTCTATTCAAAATGAACAATTGTTTAAAATAATACATCACGAATTTTGATCAAACTCTTGTTAACTTGATTTTTATTCATCCTCTCTCTTGGCCCCTTGAGTGTCAAATTATCGAGAGTCAACTGTGTATTAAAAAACAACTACTTTGTAGGCGTGATGATCGTCCACCACGCGACGATCGTCCACCACGCGACGATCGTCCACCACGCGACGATCGTCCACCGCGCGACGATCGTCCACCGCGCGACGATCGTCCACCACGCGACGATCGTCCGCGTGACGACCGTCCACGCGACGACCGTCCACGCGACGACCGACCGAGGGATGAAGGCGGGTGGCGCTCGTCCGTCCGCGGCGAGCCCGATCGGGACAGAGAGAGGGATAGGTAAGATTAACATCAAATAGATAGATAGAAAGATAGAAAATATTTATTTCTAAATATAGATAACACTTTATTGTTCACCAAAATGAATAAATACAATAATTTTATGATAAAACAAAAGGCCTTATTGCTTAAAGTGATCTCTTCTAGAGAACCTGACTTAGAGGACACCTCTAACAACTGTCTAGATATAATTAAATAAAAAAAGTAATAAAGGCACAATATGGACAATAAACAGCAAAGTTAGAAGAATAGAATAATACAAAATTTATTATAAATCAATGATCTTATAATAATAACTAGATGCGCAGTTACGGTACCGACGTGTTGCCACTTCGAAGATGCCTGCAGGCATATCTGGTCCCAGTTGTGAGTTAGACATAAGCGAGTGTGACGTATCCGCGACGAGTTTAAAAACATATTCAAAATAGTGAAATTTTGATCGCATTATTTAAAATAACATTAGAAAACAAAATAATGTATCGTGCATTGTTTTTGTCATCGGTGTTACCAGTAAAACGAATTAAAACTTTAACGATTTTATTTTTAAAATTTTTTTGAAGCGCAGTTCATGAAAAAGTGAATGATGGAAGCGTGCGCCAGTAAATTTTGTGTGCTTTAATAATAAAATTTCGGCAACGACTCTAATATGCTTATTTTTTTATGATATTAGATAGTCAATAATTTTCATAAAATAGTGTTAGGTTCAGCAGCAGTTAGAATGATCCTTATTTGTTTGTCTAAGTCAAAAGTGGCGGTCATTCTACTATCAGAAGGAGGGAGGTCGTCTTCGTAGATTTATATGACGAACTGGGCAAGTATCGATATAAAGTGGAACCTTAAGCTATGTCTTACTAGTATATCTAGATACGTAGCGATTCTCCAAAGTAGACGATTTTAGGCCCTCAACGTTAATTGAACCTTTGCACATGTTTTATTAAAATGTCTTGTTATAGTAAGATATAAGCAAGCCGTGAAAACCAAATCAAACCAGTTCACTAAAAATATATATTTTTTAAATCGATATACAGACTCTTATAATAATTATGTATTAAGTATATATTGTAAGTTTTATATTCTATAAAAAAGAAGCCAAAAAAACGTTCAATCTGGGGATATTTGATACTGAACTTGTATTTACAAAAGAGTTTTGCGGATGAAGAGTTCTGCTGTGCAGTTTTTTTCTTGTTATATTCTTAAAATAACAATAGGCAGAATAAGTAAAATATGTGTAAAAAACTGTATATCAATACTTCGGTTCACAAATCGTGAATTGTCTGAGACTGCATACCTGCGCTACTACGAAACCTATTATAAATGTTTCGACTGAAAGACCTATGGTCATAATGATATAATCACGAAAGCAATGCCTTGTCTCATTTTAACGTAATTGGTTGAACTATGGAAGAAACGAGACAAATATAGTTTACTTTGGCAAACTGTTGGCATTACATTAGATTTCAAAGCTACGTCTTTCAAACTCGCAAGCATTTTAAAGAACTATTTGTAAGACGTTGCTACTCTAGTATATGTAAGCTCACTGTTATATACTATAAATTTGTCCACGTACGACGGGTAAGGTAGATTAGCAATTTTACCAGTATTTAAAATCGAAGGGTATATACAGCAGGACAAAAAAAATTTAAGTATAAAATTACATGAAATTCGAAGTAAACAGTCTAAGCTTTCACTGTGCTATGCAAAATTTAATTTTTCTCAACAGACCTCGATACGCTGGTCGTTCGAGTGGCCCAGAGAGTGGCAGCTGGCGTCGCGGTCCTTCCGATCCGCCCCCCGCACCATCCGTAAGTATTTATTCTACCCTAGTACTATAATTTTATTTATTTTATATTATTTGCAAGACTCCAGCAGACAGGCAGACGGCCCACTTGATGGAAAGCGAGTATAATGGCCTATGGTCATTTGTAATACCAAAGATGCTGCTACAAATGGGAGACTGGAAACTAGTCACTATTATTCCGGAACACAACTCAAGGTTAAGATATAATATGCCAACTTCTGACGACTGTTCCAAATTATTGCAGCTTTCAAAAATCCATACTTTATTAATACTGGTAATATCATAAAAAATCTATACAGACCACTAATATTTTGTTATAAAATAAAAAAATTTCATCACCATTATGGAAAATATTTACACAATGTGCTAAACATTTTAAGACCCTGTTTCATTATGAATTCTGTGAGAAGGTAAAAACTCATATATGTGTTTTAAAATGGAGATTTATCTGAAAGAGATATCACTCATATGCAATATAAGTCATATAACACATACATAAATTGTGCCCGGTTCAGTTTGATCATGAAAGTGAACAAAACAGTACATTTAAACTTTATGAAGTTCAAAAGTACATGCAAATGTTGACAGGGGAGAAATTTATGCATATGTAAGTCCAGTCAAATGTAATCTATAGATGTATGTATAGAGGCTATACGAGTCCGGATAGCGCCAAATTAAGATCAACCTCGCGAACCTTATAATTCGATAGTTGACAGTATGAAAAATATAGGCTGATTTCAATATATATCGTAGGATACGATCTAAATATACAAAAATAAATTGTTTTAAGTTAAATATTAGTTGATATTTTTGAGAAATGAAATTGTTATATTGCAGCCATTAGCCACGTGAACTGAACGCCGATCAGAGTGCGTGACGTCATAGTGTGCAAGACACAAGAAGTTATCCATGACTTCTCAGATAACACTTCAACGAAACAGATATTTGTTTTGCACACTGTGACATCATGCGAGACGCCATGACAGCTTGACGCGTTTTTGTGACGAAATGTCAAAATATTCATAAAACTGCTAAATTAAATATGTTGTTTTTTTGCTGAAATATTAATATTTTTTGTAACAAAAACAATAAGGCTCAAATAAACATGTTTCTCAAAAATTGACAACTACCGAATTGTGTTTTGCGCAATGAAGTGTGCGGACTTCAAGAACGCATTCAAGATTTGCTCGTACTATAATTGGACCTGCGTGATTTACAGGAACGCTCTTCTGCCTGGCGTTCGAAAGATGCCCCGCCGCGTGACGATCGCTTCCGTGACGCACCGCGCGATCGCGATCGTGACCGCGGCGATCGCGACGGTTTCCGTGATCGCGATCGCTTCCCTCCCAGGAGGGACGACCGGGATCCACCGAGGAGAGACGATCGGTAAGTGAGTTTATTTATATAACCTCGTATGTTTTCTATCTTACTATTCGTTCATTTTTTGCCTACTACTACTACTACTACTACTACTGATTAAAATTTGATATAAACTCCATATAAGTGTGTCAATTTTCCACTCTGCTACATCAGCCAATAAATGCACATATTTTGTAAAACAAAGTCACTTATTTATATAATTAGATATTTGATATAACAGTGGCCAAACTAGAACACTATTCTAGCCTGTATGTTAGTGTATTTCGGAAAAATATGGTGTGAATCAGACCACCAGTCAATTCAATGATCAAGAATATGGGGAGTTACACAAGTAATATCAGTTTTTCATCGATGGATAATAATAACAATCTATTTATAGATATAGTATTCTATCAAACATCTTCATCCTAGCGTTTTTACTCAAATTTCCTGAAGATTGCTACTACAAGTTCACACTTTGTTTAGGGATCGGCGTGACGATCGTGACGGTCCGAGACGCGACGATCGTGATGGTCCGAGACGTGACGATCGCGATGTCCCGAGACGTGACGATCGCGATGTTCCGAGACGTGACGAGCGTGACGGTCCTCCGCGGCGTGACGATCGCGACGGCCCGAGACGCGACGACCGTGACAAACGCCCACCACCTCGTCGCGACGATAAGCGTAAGTTCAGAATAAAGTCTCTTGCTACTCAAATAAGCCCTGTCCTGTAAGTTGCGCAAGTATAATATAGGTTTCATTTAATTAAACCTTTTCAGTCTTATTAATGTTGAATTAGAGTAAGTTGTAGCCTTCATTAAGATCCTAAAGAAGCCTCGTAACTTACTCTAACTCAATATGAACTTACTTAATTTATCTTTGTCTAAAATTACGAGATCGATCAAAAGGTATTTTGTTTTTAAATTGTCTCATAAACTAACTCTTAGTATATGTAATACTAGTGGTCGTAGCCCGTGGTCGAAATTCGACCAAAATAATTAATTTAAATTATGAGTTTGAATTATTAAGGTTCTGTTGTAAGACTATACTTCTATGTGCATATTTTCTGGTGTGTGTGTTTTTTGTTGTGTTGTGTGTGTGTGTGTGTGTTGTTGTGTGTGTGTTGTGTGTTGTGTGTGTGTGTGTGTGTGTGTATGCGTGTGTGTGCGTGCGTGCGTGCGTGCGTGCGTGCGTGCGTGTGTTAAATACACGGTGTGTGTAATTGTTTTTTATTGATATAATGTATTTTATTCGTAATTTTGAAAAATATTAGCATTCTGCACTCCTCTCTATATAAACTACTACTACGTGATACCCGCCCGCTTCGTGTGCCGTAAAATCCGTTCTTAGCTGACATCTATTTGGCGAAACGAAAGTCACTGCCAAATTTCAAGTCTATAGGTAATTAGTTCCTGAGATATCGTGACGAGTCACTATATACGTGGATTTCAATTACATATATGTAGATAAGTGTGCGAAATTTCATACTCCTCCGTCCGCACAACTTTCGTAATTTTTACTGTGTTTTTGCTTCGTGTATTAATATATAGATATTTGGTTTCAGCGCGCGATTCGGATGGCGACGAATGGCAGCCCGTCACCAGACGTTAAGCGGACACAGGAATTTGAACGATTTTTTTTTCGTATATGCCATTATATATCTTTTATCGTCACATTAAAGCTCATTATATCGTATGTTTATTGCGATTTCAAAATAAATTTAGTTTTATTCGTGTCTTCATGTATCGTAACCACTATAGTGTGTTTAAGAAGGATCTAATCTAATAATGAATACTTGTCATCTTCAAGAAATGTCTTACCATGAAAGAATAGAAGTAAGTGCATAAGTAAATAACGTAATAGGGAAGCGGACACATGTTAAAATAAATTCTTATATTTTTTTAAATAAAAGAATATTCGTTAATTTAACATCCTATTATGTTTACTTTCAAATCATTATCACAGAAATAATTTATTAAATTTTTAAATAATAATGCGCTATTTGACTCTGTTTACTTGTACCTACTTGTGACGTCACAAGTAGGTCACGCCCAAAATCTTTGTGACTGAGATGTACTTCAAAGCCGGTTCCTATATCTTACTGATCGTTCATAAGTAATGTCAAAATTCAACCGATAGTAGGGTAAGTGAATAAATAGTACGTCAGTTGATTTGAATGTCCGCTCCCCTATTCTGGTAAGAACGTAAGTCGTTAATCTTACGTTTTATTGCATGCCAATAAGGCAAGAACGTGTTGTGTACTATTTTAAATTGCAATTTGTTAACCATGTTTTTGAGCAAATAAATGAGTTTAATTGTAAACAGAAGGCAAATTATTCTCATAAAACGTCTTATTATTTTAAGATTAATTGAACCCACTTATGCAAAACAGAACCAATCCACAAACATGCCATAATTGGGTTAAGGATGCAGAAGGCTTTCAAAATGCACCTTTTATTGACTCGATAAGAATCGACGATCTGACAACATTTACAGAATAAAACAATTTTTATCACGAAGTAGCTAACCCACAAAACACCAATAGTATAAAAAAACTAAGAAGATCAATGACCTTGGTAATCCAAAAACCTAAACGTTTTACGTGAATATATAGAACAAAATATTGTTACGTGCGAGCGGGGGTACGCACTTATGGATTGGAAGAAAACACCAGTTTTTAATTTAAAAGCTTTTATTGACTTACACAGCCGCACGTAGTACCTCTCTGCAGGGTTGCCCCTATACGCACGACCAACGATGCACAGTCCTGTCGATAAGTTGTCACAGCCTCAATACCGTCGCCGATATTGCGCGGACCACCTCCAATATTATCGCGTTTAGCTTGCTTCCGATTCGTCTCTCGAACTACGCCACACACCTCCTTCACGTATCTGTCCACCAAACGTGTCACCACTTAATTCGTCTCTGTCCTCTATTAACCTTCTCTAATAACTCTCTAGTATCGCACTTGTCGTTTCACCGTCTTGGACTAAACCCAACTTTAAATCTCAACTCTAAACTGCCCGGTAGGCGCGACTTACGCTGTTTATATACCCGGAAGAATTTTCTAGAACCCCTCTATCTATCTCTGTCTCTTCCTTCCCGAACCTTCTGTTCGGGAACTTTCATTTATACATCTATCCCTTTCTAACACTATCTATCTCTTTCTTTCTTTCGTTAATCGTCTATCCTTTTCTAAATATATCCGTCCTTGTCTTTTCCTTCCAGAAATTTCTAGTTCTTTCTAAAAGTTCCAAAACTGATTTACGCTGCTGGGCAGTTCCACCTCGGTCGCCACAATATAATATACAATATTCAACATTTTTTTCCAATGGCTTTTTCTTAAAACTGTCAGTATCAGTCCAATTGATAATCTTAAACCCTATTAATAATTTTATTTAACAAGAGCCTATAGCCTACCTGTGGAGTTTTGCGTTGTTTTTAGTTATGCAGTAACACTCGTGCAGTTGAAGACAAATCGACAGAGTTTACGACAAATCAGGGCCCTAAATCTCTAACTTTCGCAAAAGAAACCATGCCAGTGCGAGTCAAGAACCATTCAACTGACGATAATCTGTACGTTATTTCGACGCTTAAGGGAGTTTGTCGTTAAAGCGAGTGACGTTACATGGAGTTCACGCTGTATATGTATACCTGGATCTCGTCCGTCTGGTCTGTACGATTCAACATATAGCCCTTTGCTGCTATATATTTATTACTATAAATAATCCTCACAAATACATTGGATCGAGTTGCTATTATAACTAGAAGACGAGACATCTTAAAAATAAGTTATCGATCACCATATTCAATTTATGTGAATGAATTTCAGCAAAAATATGAAACTAAAAGTAACTAACCCCCCTACAATTATAAAAAAAATATCAACATAATAAAAAGACATCTTAATCTCATCTTTTTACAATATGAGCACAATGTATGAAAGCGTATCACGGTCTTGTATTACTCTTATACACACAATAATCTTTGCCATCTGAGGCCTTAAGTATAACCATAGTCTGCGTTATACTTAAGGCCCCCTAGTTTAGCTATAAAGGCTGCCCAGTTATTGCTTTAGGCATTTCTTTGTAAACAAGATTAGTCACAATGTTTGGCACAAACTTCACTTACTTTATTATTATTCTTAATGTAGCATTCAATAATGTGCTGTTGTTAAGCTAAGCACCCATTGCGATTACTCTTGCAGTAATATGAGCAATACTCATATGAAACGTGTATGCTTAGCCTTATGGTGTAAGGATTTTAAGACTAACCAAATTAACATAAACGCCGGGAATTCCAGCCATATAATATAAAAGCAACGATTACTGCATAATGTAGTAATATGACATATCTATATAAGTATCAAAACACGCTAAATAGTGAATAGCTATAATTATCTATACATATCGCGGGCTTCAAGCGAGAGGGGTGTATAAGCCAACTTTTCAGCAGATATTTCAATGTATCTCTATAACTGAAAATTGCATGTGTCTGAAAGTACTTCCTTGATTACGCGAAATGCTCTTTTTATTTAATTAACCTACTATTAAGAAAAAACAGAGGTGGTGTATTGATAAAATATAAAATAAATGATAGACGAAATAAAAAAAACGCATTTTTTTATACGCCCCTCTGGCTTGGAGCCCGCGATATTAGGCCGACGCACACGTCTGGGGGACTACATTGGGCCCCCGGCATCTTCAATGTCTACTCCGGCGGTTTGTAAGTCGCCCCACGGAAGACAGGTGGACGCGCTCGGAATACTCCACGCCCCCATCTCGACGGCATATGCAAGGGGATAGCTTGGATGCGTTGCCCGCTTACGGTGGCCGAAGGTCCATACTGGCCCTCCGCCGACGCATCCTCCTTTGGCGGGAGCGGAGCTGTGACGTGCACTCATGCTCCCGCTCCGCTTCTTCCTTTTCAAACATAAGTTCTTGCAGAAAGAGGAGACGGTATCACATCCGGTGTGACTCCCGACCATGGTGCGAAACGCGCCGGGATACCCTCATACGCCTCCACCGTCCTACCAATCGATCGTATATGGCGTCGCGTCGTCGGGCGTGGGTGTAATATAACTCTTAAGCAACTACTAATATATGGTTTCTGACGCGTTCAGATCGGCATTCGTGGCTGATGTGTGCCTAACGTAGTTCTAGCCATTGACTAAGTAAACGGAACAGAGTTAAAGCTTCATACAACCGCGCGAATGGGTTGCACTACTAAAAGCGAGCGGAGCATGTGTTCGTGACCACTGGCCGCTTGTGGCGTACGCGGCGAAACCAGTTTACGCCGGCACAGCCAATGGACAAACTCAGGGGCGGCAGTGCGACGCACGTTGTTTTGTTAGCTGCATGTTTGAATATTTTAATGTTAAAACGTGGTATTTAATTAAGTATATATTATTAGTATTATAGAGTGTCAATTTGATATGCCATGTGAGTGTTTCCCGTCAGAATACTTGAAAAACTTTGCTAGATTCAGAATTTACCACACCATTAAAATAAATAATAAATTATTAATAAACAAAAATTATAAAAAAAAAGTATTAGAGTCAGTAATTTGTAAAGTAGTTACCTATTCTATAATAGGTATGATAGCATACTGAATAATAAAACTATTTAACAAATGTTTGTTTAATTTGTGACGACCCTACCAGAATAGGTAACAATTTTCACGTTCTTATGAAGCTTTATCTCTGTTCCGTTTATTTACTCATGTGGTTCTAGCTTTATCGTCGTAAAACAGGTCAGAACCTTCTTCATTTTGCAAATTAGGTGGGTAACATACTAGAATTCGTGGCATTCAATCATTTTTACTGAAACGATGTAATCAAACCATCTAAGCACCGTTTTATTGTTAATAAGAATGGGTCAGGACACCCGGTGAACAATCTGTGCTAAGCCTCATTACTAACAGACATTTGATGCATTTAGGGACTTTTGATTGATACGGTTGATTTTGCGTACCTACTCCGTTGATGTTATCAAATTTTAAAGATTCAGTGGGTTACAATTAGGGTTGCCAGACGTCCCGTATTTCCCGGGACGTCCCGTATTTTAGGCTTAGTTTAAAATGTCCCGGCGGGACTGACTCTGTCCCGTATTCGAACCGTGCTTCGTTTTTTGTTATTTAATCAATCGATCTACGCTAGACAAAAATACTTACGCACGCAACTTCGCATACACATCAACTCGGATTAAGGAATTTCGGGAGATTTATGGTATAATTATAACTATTTTGATTTTTATGAATTGTTAAAACCGATAAAATGTGTTAAAACTCACTTGCCTCTCTGAGAAAAAAAAATAAAGAATGTCACTATATAATTTGTTTTTTTATTTGTCCCGGGTAAAAAACTAAACACCCATATTTTTTTGCCTATTTAAGAATTTGCCCCTTATAGCCTGAAAAATCATCTGGCAACCCTAGTTACAATGTGTAAATGTAAACATAAATATAATATTATATATTATGTTCTCCAGAACATATATTCCGCGTACAACAATGATCTGGAGGGAACTTCCGGCCGCGGTTTTCCCTTTGCGCTATGACATGGGGTTCTTTAAGAAGGGCGTTATATATATTAAAAATATCCTCAAAATCACATGATATCAAAATACTTAGTCTAATATATACCACGTAATAACCATAGTAAAGAATTTGTATATAAATGAACTTAATTGCTACTACTTGATTATGAATTTAGATCTTATGATAATATGCTTCAGAGATTTATGGCAATTTTTTTTATATAGCAATCGAAATATGCTTACCTCGATAACACGAGCAATTGTCATTTATAATACTTCCAGAATAAATATTTCTATGTATTCAATAAATATGTTTTCAATTACTTGTTGCTTTTATTTTACAAGTGTATTAATCGTCTAACACACTATCCAGATATCTGTATCTGGAGCGCATATCCTTCAATATCGCTCCCTATGTAATTCAATGAAATATCACACAGTGCAATAATAAAAGTGTTACACATAAAGTAGTATAGTGTTACGAGTTACGAAACTCGAATTAAAATGCCGTTGGAATTTTATAGAATTTATTAGAGGACACAACCAGTACAAACTGCACAATTCAGTAACACGCGCAAAGTCCGTCACTATATAGCTTATCGAATGTACACACGTCTTGCCTTGCTGGCGATTATCGCTTGACTGCCTCATCTCTCAGTTAGGACATTGTTTTAAACTGCACTAATAAAATATGTCTCGACACAATACTCGACCGCATAACGATTATTTCCAAGAACCACACCTGGATAATGAGTATCATATACATTATTTACAATATACAATGTCCTATTTTTCTTATTACAAATTTTAAACGCAAAGTAAAAAAAGTCCAAGGTAATAAAGTGTGCTTTATGGCAGGTAGGTGTGCATTCACTTTTGTCGGCGTATAACAATAGTATACTATACTACATTTTTTATATGCTGTAGAAGAATTGATCTATAAAGGCAATATTACTAATGAAGAGAAAATAATCTCACAGTTCGTTTCGCACTGTAATAAGAAAATGTAATTAATCATTGCAGTCAATGAATAACTTAAAACAAACAATTATACAACACAATAATATTTATAATAAACACGACACGAATATAGTACTAACATTACCTGTGTTTTCTTCGTTTGAACGACTTCCGAGTACATGCAAAGCGAGGGTCACCATCAGGGCTCGTTGTATGGTGGAGAAATCGTCGAGTAAAAGAAACGTGTCAAAATCTTAGGGATCTTGAAAAACCATGACGATGTTCTTTACTGACCAATTTTTTTAGCTGAGCACTAGTGGCTAGTGCCCAGGGCGGAAAAGTTTGGAGTCAACAAAAAAAAATCAACTTACTGCTATAAAAATCAATCAAAAGCTTGCGTCACGGGACGCCCGACAGAAGTGATACTTAAACTAATCTAAGTTGAACTATTTAATATTGAAATTGTTTAACTTGAGTAAAGCTTAGGTTTACTTATATTTTATGTATATAGCGCGTGGGATAGAGTGAAAGAGGAGGAGCCTGCCTACCGCTGCCGTATGCGTAAGAGAAAAGGAAGCCAGACAGACTGGCGCCCTAACCCGTTACGTAACGAAGCGATTTACCCTCCCATAAGAAGCTATCACTTCAAAATTGGGAAGTTATTGGTTTCATGCCAAACCTTAAAAGTCGAGTTCTCATTGGATATTTACGTTTTGAAGTCTAGTTACAGTGCATAGATAACAGGGCGGTATTTTTCACGGTGCCCCAGGGCGGCACTTAAGGTAAATTCGCCCCTGCCAGAGGCCTTACTCTCAGGCGACTTTCGTTGTTTATTTTCATCCGATCAGCCCGAAAAAGTCAATGATGAATTTTAGATAGAAAGAACAAAGATTTCTTTAAAATTTTAATAAAACACTAATATATAACACAATAAATCTTATACTTCTTATAATAATATATAAAGCTAAAGAGTTTGTTTGCTTGAACGCGCTAATCTCAGGAACTACTGGTCTGATTTTAAAAAAATCGTTTAGTATTAGATAGCCCATTTATGAGGAAGGCTATAGGCTATATCGACGGGTGCAAAGTAAATAAAGTTATCTACAAAATGATGATTTTTAGTTTATTGTACAATCGTTTTAATAAAACAATTCTTTACAATATGACATTATTTGTTTTGCATATATCTCATATTTCAATAAATTTCCGTACGTAAAAAAGCCAGCTACGTATGTTCTTTCAAATACTACGAAGTTAATACGACCATCTTTTTGCTCTCCTGTAAAGTAGCTATTTTGCAGATATCTCTTTTTACTTTGCACCCGTCGATATATCATCACGCTAAGACCAATAGGAGCAGAGAACCAATGAAGAATGTTTCAAAATCTGTTTTTTTTTAACTATGTCACGCGAAATAAGTCGCGAGCAGAAGCTAGTGGAACATACAATGAAAAATGAACTTAATATTAAAAAACAAGCAAAAACATTTCTCAAACGAAAACGAACGACAAAAAACATTTGAGAGTAAACCCTCTGATTAGGGTTCCCAACCGTATTACAATATATATCGTACTATATTTTAGCCAATCTATACAAACTAGTGGTCGAAATTCGACCGTAATTATTTTAAATTATAAGTTTGTACATTATTAAGGTTCTGTTGTCAAAGACTATACATGTATAATCACAGATTTCGCCAAAGCTACACTGTTAATTTGACTTAAACAATAAACAAAAGATATGCGATAATCAAATACATAGTATGTATAATGTTTTTTTATTGATTTGATGTGTTTTATTATGCATAATTTAAAAAGAAAATTTAGCATTCTGCATTCCTTCTCAGTGTGCTAAACTTTTGTGCGAAATTTCATACACCTCCGTCCGCGTAATTTTCGTAAAAAGGAGTAGGTACACAGTTTTTGCACATATTAATACAATGATAATCAAAATAACAGCTTTTTACTAAATGCATATGAAAGTTAAAAAAAAATTAGATGTCCGTCTGCTTGTTCTGGCTAACCGCCGCTCTGAAACTGCGGTCCGATTTTGTCGGGTCTTTCACTGGTAGATGGCTGATGTTATAGAGTAACTTAGGCTTTTATTTTGAAAAAAAATGTAAGGCCCACAAGCACACCGTCGCTGTCGCCGCACCGGAAGACAAATGAATTCCACGCGAACGAAATCGAGGCTAACAGCTAGTATCATTTACTATATATTGTAGAAAAATAATATAGTACAAAATGTAGCTGTATTTTCATCGCTAATTTAACTAGCGCGCTTTTTGTTCAGATTATTTTAATACTAGCTTCTGCCCGCGACTTCGTTCGCGTGGAATAGTTAAAAAATTAATATAAGATAATAGATCTTTGCTGGCCAAAGCAAAAAGTAAATGAAATAATTAACGAAAAACAAATACTATAGGTATACTATTTTTGCCAAAAGTACTATATTTTCTTCAAGAAAACGTGACAACCCTGATTGCTGTCAATTCAAAAGTTACACGATTTTGGAAACCACTGTTGATAAAATTTGTAAAAGAACTTACTTAATTTATTTTAAACAATTGTCTAATTAATTTAATAAGCAGATTATCTGCATAATTATGTAAGCTATAAAACTAGATTTGTCTAACATGCTATCAAAAACGCAGTCAGATTACTTTATTATAAGAATATTGAACCTTATTTATATGCTCTTTAAGGGTTATTATATTGATTTATGTGTAAAAAGACTGCTTTATGGGTGGTGGTCTAATGCATCACGGTTGTAGAGAAAGTTTTAACGCGAGCGCAGCGACTTGTCAGTTGACGATAGCCGTAGTGCAAGCGACGCGTTTCGCCCTTTAAAAAAACACTAGAAACCGGTTCAAAAGTAAAATTACGGATAGTAAATTAAAATTCCGTAAAAGAAAGTTTTTGTAGTGAACTTGTGTGGATGTTATAACAAATTGTTTTGGAACGCAATGAATGTAAGTGAATTTCTTCTTTATTTATGGGAAAAGTTTTATTTGTCACTGTTTGATGGTGGCTTGTAAATCCCGGTTTGTGTCCCTGAATTTTTTTTATAAAAATTATGTACTCAATTTATCTTTAGAAATGTGTTTATAATATTATTATTATAAGTTTCGTTGTTAAAAAAATAATATTCATTTACTTTTATTTGTAATGCTCACAAAAAATTAAAAATAAATAAATTTGTAGGTAAGAAGCCTACTGAAATTGTAGATATACCAACCTACTTAACTAAAATTACATTTATCGTTCCTTTTCTGCGCACGCAGATATTGCAGTTATTTCGTAATTTTGCGTGATTGTTTTCAGTAAACAGCTAAAGTGGTAAACTTTCAAATACCTACCTAGTTTGTGACAATTATAACAGCTGTTCAAGGTAACTGACTCGTACAATGCTCTGCCTTGCATTTAGTGCACTAATAAAGGGCATCGGCATACATATTTTAGAGTTCCGTAGTTGTTTTGGTAAATACCCAAATTAATTGTTTTACTTTACCATTGCATTAGATAATACTTTTAGATATAATACTTTTACTTTTTTTTTTTTTTTTTATGAGTTTCGTTTTCATTTGTAGGAAAAATACATTTTGACGTGTTTTCATTTTTTTCTTTTTTTTTTTTTTTTTTTTTTTTTATTTTTTACTCTATAGCTATCTATTTACACCGTTCACCATGTTGGCTTGAAGAAAACGCGCAAAACTTACAAAAATTCTAAATAAAAAAAAAATGAGGAAAAAAAAAAAAAATATCATCAAGTTGGTTTCGTTCACGCAGAAAGCTCACAGTCTGAGTTGCAGTTAGTTTTTTTGGTTTAATATTTTGATTGATCCAAACAGGTACTGTTAAACTAGTTTATTATGGTACAGTCCGAAAAAAAAATATAATAGAATTAAATTAGAAATCGAAAAATACTTAATTCCTACAGCCGATTCGCCTTTCGTAAAAGAGGACAAAACGACCCACAGTGTGATGTTACGGCATTTTCCCGTTCAGATGGACCGTGGATTATGGATATACTGTTTCAATAATACGTCCATGCCTTTGATAGACCAGCCCCAGTGCAGAGTGTGCCGCCATAACAAACCTTCAGCTGTGTTCCAGCATTAGTGGCTAGGTTCCAGTACTTCCAGTCCCCCCGTCGGATCGGCAGGACATTGGTAGAATATCTGGTGTTGCAATAGAAGATGTAACCGCTTTCTATCAGGTGACCCGTAAGCCCGTATGCTGTAATAGAGAAAAAAAAATTTGAGCAAATTTTCATATATGACAAATGTTTAAGCTCTATTTCATCTCTTATCTTTTTCTAAAATATCTAATTATTTTTAAGTTAGCAATAAAATTCAAGTAATGCTTAATTACATCTATCAATAAGTAATATTACCTAATGTAATACAATTACAGTTCTAAACCATATTTTAAAAAAGAACTATAGATAAAAAATTGGGCCCAAACCATTGTGACTTATTGCGAACGTTTTTTAATTTAAATTTATTCTTGGAATAAATCCCATTGACTTCGATAACCTAAGCTCAGTATTCTACTTGACTATAAGCAGAAATAATAAGTAACTAAGTAGGTAATCAAGGGATAATAAGTAGAATGCAATGTAAATTATGTTTCCTTCATTGTACTAGTTTATTATGAATTATATTGAGCCATTATCGCCATTTTATCGTAAGCGATATTTGTACCTATGTATATATTACTTGTTGTAAAAGCTAGACTATTGTTTTGTTTTAAGAATTTATTTTTTAATTAAATGAGACCCCACTGAATTAGAAATTGAACATCTTATAACAAAATTGTAGTTTTAAATACATTGTGCAACAGAATTACATTCAGGTACAATACAATACAAACATTACGATAAAATAGCTGTAAAGGCTCGATATATTAGAAAACAAACCTTTATATCGTGGTTCTTCTAGGTATTTACATACATAGAATTATATGCCAAATAAGAATAAACTACCACGATTAAGCTAGGCAAAGGAGCACAGAGCAAGAAAATCTTGCAGCGCCTATTGCAAATATGGGGATTTGAGATAGTCGCAAAGGAACTAAAAGTAATACTCGTTGCAGTACGTTTTTTGTCGAGCTTCAAGTTAAAGGCCAATAAACTGCAAGCCAGGTTTAAACATAGTCTATTTTTGTAGCGTATATTATGCATAATACAGAAGCTTTAAAAGCTTCATATACGTACTTTCAACTTCTAAGGAATGCAGAAACAAGTTTAATTCTTACGGCCAGACGGCCTGTCGTAAAGGTGACAAAACAACCCATAGTAAGGTAATTAGGCATTTGCCCGTCTGCATACTGCTACCACTACACCAGTCCTGCGGCTCAATTCTGCTATTGTAAATCCTTGGCGTTGCGAAGATATTCAAAGAACGAGTCCATTGCGATAGTGCATACATTTTGTATTCTACTAGATCCATAATATCTTCTCGATATCGTCGCGATGGAATAATAGTAGAAAATATTGGTTAAACCAGTGGTTCCCAAATTTTTTCACCTACTTAAAAACCACTAACGTCAAATTAAATTAATTGATTATTGAGAGCTACATTAGCGGAGATTAAACATTCATTCTAAACGAGACTTTTACTATAGCCCGCCAGAGTTAACTTGAGACCTAAGCACAGTAGGTAGTACACAACGGCGCTGAGGTCTCAAGTTAACTCTTATGGGCTACACCTGCCAATGCCCATTTTTTTCTGGGTCTCTTACCGCCCCCTTTTAGGCCTGCAGCGCCCACAAGGGGGAGTTATCGCCCCTTTGGGAACCACTGGGTTAAACCATCAGCAGAAATGACGTTAGCGGAAGGAATATTGCAAAGCTATCAAAATTTTAAAGAATTATTTCGCAAGTTTTCGCTTATAAATATTTATAAAGTTAGAGTGGCGTTCCCGTGGCACGTCACGTGGCATTATAATGGCGTAATTAGCAGGATACCGAAATCAGGCATATCTACTATTGAGACTGTAGTTTCCGGCAATTTTGACGAGAGCATCCTGCCATAACAAATTTGAGTAATGTTCCGGCATTAGTAGCCACGTCTACTTCGAGGCCGGCAGTGCATTGGTGCATTGGCAGCACCTTTGGTGTTGCAAATATCTATAGATGATGGTGTTTGACGTGGTAAAGCCATGTTGGAATCTTGATGACAACGCGCTAGGCAGACAAGAACGGTGTACAACAACAATAACAGCTCATATAAATGTCCCACACCTGGGCTCGGGCTTCCCACTATAGAGGTCGGACAATATACCTGCTACGCTTGTGCAAGGCGGCTTGGCAGGTTTCACATATGGGTGATCTCGATGTGCAGGTTCTATCACGATGTTTTCCTGAAGGCTTGTAACACATTGGCTTCGATCCTGGCGTTGTAAACGTCTGTAAGCGACAGCAACCGCTTTCCATTACATGGGCAGTCTGCTTGTTTACCAACTAGGCAATAAAAATAGGTAATCGCGTTCCATCAAGAGGGCTCTTAGTCTGACTGCTCTAGCATTCAATAAATACTTTTTTATGGTTTCGTAGTTAAATCTCTATAACAGAGACCCTTTATTACCACTGCAAAACCCTTCATAAATTATAAAGTTGTCACACTGCAATCGGTTTGTTCCAAGGCTCGATATTCTATGGTAATTTAATCAAATTCCGCGCTAAAACTACTTTCACAATTTACCTGGCTAGGCTAGTCGTTATAATTTCATATTCATTGCTGTACGGATTGTTTTATACCTTAGTCTTTGAAGCTAGAATTTAATATGGAAACAAGCAGAATGATAATAGCTTGTTTTATGAAAAAATCTTATAGATGTCTTACTTTCTCAATGTTTTCTTTCACCTTTTCCCAATTATTTGAGGTCGTCACAATACTTACAATGACTACGTTCCAGAAGGGACTCATAATGACCACATTGACGACCGCGATTTTTCCCGTTCCACTTGCTTGTGGACGTTACAATCATAAACTCTAGTGGAACGGATTATGGGACGTTAATATCATAAACGACAAAATACACTAATGTCATTCGTTGATTTGAAAATCGCGCCTTTTTCTATTTCTATCTCATATCTCAATTTTATCATTATTATATATTATTTATTATCTCTATTTCTTGATAAGAGAATAAATAATACTCTGTGGTCAGCGCCCACTTCAACCCACCTCTTGACATAGGTCGTTGTGAGCGTTGTGTGATCGAAATTGATTATGTCATTAGTGACGTTTTCGCCACCACCATAACGGCCGCGGTCGCCTTGTGGAATGGCAGACGGAGCATTTTGGAGGTTGTAGATACTAAAGGAACGCGTCCAACAATTATTTTCCCTTCATACTCCTCTATTCCGACATACGTTTTCCGTTACATCAAAAATCATCATATCATCCTTCACACAATCCATCTATCTCTTTTATGCTCTATCTTCACATTTGTTTGATTCCTCCTCATTACATGCCTATACCACCTTAGTCCTCTTCCTCTCAATTTATTAGCCACGGGTGCAACTTTCAAAGTGTTATGTACTCATTTCTCACCTTATCCATTCTTGTCACACGCCACATCCATGTATCTCATTTCTGAAAAGCTGGCGTTAAATATTCGTGAGTACCGGTAAGTTTTAAAATAATCATGAAGCAAAGTCACCAAGCGAAATTCATCACTTCATATGCTTTTTTACTTCTATTCAATTTTGTCTAAGGATAAATGGTCACTATTTTTAAAAACCAACTTCACGTAATTGTTGCCTTTTTTAGTAGGAGACCTAATTCCTCAGAACAATAAAGTTTAGTTTAGCTTTAGTTATTGTTGTGAGAACGAACAATGGATTTGTGTCAACTTTAAAAAACACTTTCACTGAGTACTAAGATTTTTCTCACAAACATAATTCTTGTTTAACAATATTGAAAGAAAGAAAGACAAGACTATTTTAAGAACTAGCGAAATACTTTGAACATTTTCAGCACACAATATTCAATAATCATTACTTATTTTTACACCACCACAGTCATAGCTTAAGAGCCCAGGACTGCCAGACCCTCGTCATTTTATAAAACCTGAAAGTTTTTCTGTGCATGTCTGCTGTTATTACTTGAACAGTTGTTACTTCGCGCTCACACCTACAGCGGACATTCGATATGTCTGGCAAGATGTAAAACTATTAAAACTGTCCGGCTATTAAGCTAACATTTTCTATAGATCCCAAGTAGCATATATAAAATTTAGCTTTTGTACTATAACGAAAGTATAATTTATTAAAGCTAGGGGTGTCTGGCAGGTGGTAGCAACTGTCATAAGTGTCCGGGAATAGATAACGAGATTTCTAAAGTTATCCCGAGGAAATATAAAAAATTGAGCTTTATGCTTTAACGAATTTAAGGTTCTATTATATACACCTTTACTACTTACCTGTCCAAGTAAACACAACCCAGACTCTTTATAGTCGCTGGTCGTTCTGATCTTTATAGAGGCATAGGCACAGAAAAACTTTTAGGTTTTATAAAATGATGAAGGTCTGGCTGTCCTGGGCTCTTACTATATTATAGAAATTTATCTTCATCACGGTATACATAAATTGTAAACTACTTCAATGAAGAAACAATCTAATTAATTTTTAAAAAATTACACAAAACTGCACAGTGAAAACTATAATTTTGCAAAGGATGACAATGATTATTGACCAATTATAGAGAGTAGGATGTTGGATAACCCAACATTCACTGTATTTAGTGCAGTATCAGTGTTTCAAGTATATTGCAACACTGATACTGCACAAGCAACATCAAAAACCCTATCCATTGTTGCATCCCCTTTGTATCCCATTCTCTCTTCCGCCTCCAACCGTTGAGTGCAATACACGCTATTTACAGTTCACTCAGTGCCTTTTTTATTTATAATCAGCCCTAATTTAAGTTAAATTAAATTAAAATACAATACAGTCATAGGGAAGCCCGGAGTTTAAATTACTGCATTTTACTGTGGGCAAGATACTATTCCGTTAACTTCAAACTAATGAGGGGATCAATTGATATTGATTTTATTCAATTTATGGAATATTTTTCAAGAGAATGGGAAAGTATTCCAAATTAACGAGAATCATACGATCGAGAATCGACTTTATTTTAATTTACCACGTCTACTTTATCGTGTCACAGACATCGTTTCTAAAATGCGCAATGAACAAGTAAAAATATAATAACAACACAATGGGAAGTAAATTCTTCGTGGTTAATGAATTGCGAATTCGCTAGCGGTTTGTAACGCAGCCAATTATTACAGGCCGTGTAAAATAGTTTTATTTAACTGATTGATTGATAAACGTAATACTTCGATTGATTTACTGACAAATTGATTGAATCATAATCGATGTTTTAAAATAGACGTCAGGGAGTTATGTAACGCATGCTCGTATACTTTGAGAATCATATCGACGCAAATCGATATAATTATGTCATGATATCTGGTAAAATTGAATTGTTATTCACGTCTTGACGCTTTGTGGATTTGATATATGATTTAACATTGAGGACTAAGCCCTAAGCATGTGCTTTAAACGACAAGTATATACAAATACATAATCATGGAAAATTACATAACAAATGAAAATTGGCTTAAAAAATCTAATAGTCTCCAACTAATGTTTCAATAGATATTACTTTGTTTTCCCAATTTTTCTCCTTGTAGGATATACCTACCGATCGTTTTCATAAGAACTCCTCGTAACAATAACTTGACACGCAGCTTTGCCAACAATCAAAAATATTAACACCTAAAACTAGAGTTATAAACACCTAAAATTCCGATAGTTACTAAAAACCCCCAACAAAAGTACGAATTATTAGTTTTATAATAATCTCTATTTATAACCTATTCCAGAACACGGTATTTAAGTGATAATAATTTCTGGAAGTTGGTAAACCTGCGCCTTGGCAATTGGCAAATTTGTTTTTTATTACATTTTTCATGTATTATGTGAATTTCCTTATTTTTTTCAAACATATTGTCTCAGCTAAACATTAGAATGGAATGTATCTCATACCATGTCTAATTTAGTGAAACCGTTGACAAATTTAAAACATACAAGTATTTCTTTATTCTCGAAAATTCTTTAAACGCAGAAATTGAGAACAACTGACATGCTTATTTTAAATAATATTTCAATAACCAACTGTTTAAACGTCTTCGCTTTCGAAATTTGAAATTATTTTAAAGTATTTTTTCTTAAACACTGACATAGATTCCGTTTTATATTTAGTCAATGGTCGTGTGTATTTTTTGTTTCACAACACTTTCTCGACTTACTCCCATTCTATCTATTTGTGTGGACGCGGAAGTAGGTACTAATTTTAAATATAAATATTATACAACTTTTTTTAGGATAGCTTTGGATAAAAAAGTACAATCAATTGGACTCCATTGTTCCACAATTCACTTGTTAATATTAATTCAATTTAAACAATTTTAAAATGACTTTCAATGACTAGACATAACGTTCCGTTTGCCGTGTCCGTGATCTTATCCATCGCAATGAAACGGAGAACTATGCTATCAAACTAAATTATTTTATTTCAAACGTAGTAATGCCATTGAAGATGGTAATATTTATTTCATTCATTCTGATTCTGTTCATATAAACATTTTTTTAAGTTACTAGATCAGACATGAACATTTTCTCGAAAAACGACAGAGCGTAATCGAGATTAGGTAGGTACCTACTCAAGCAATAAATAAAATAAATTATATTTTCCACTTCATAGCTAACTGTCGTGTAAATAGTATATTTTAACAATGTTCTTATAAACATTGATATCTATTACGTTTTGAAATTGATGCAAATTCGCGAAATTACTTAGTCACGTATATCGATGAAAAACATGTACAACACCATTTTAGTTCGTAACCATTTTAGAAGGCCGATGTATTCGTGACTTACTTTCTTTACAATATCCATTTGAGTGTGTTAACACCTTTATTTATCAAATAAAGTATATTTCTCCAACCACTTTTTGTAATAAATAAATTTTCACGTTAGCGTAATAATATTTAAGAGGTTTTTTTTTTTTTTTTTTTTTTTTTTTAGAGATCAGAACAGAGACTTGATGACAGCGTTAATGTATACATTTCACCAGTGTACGATGCTGCTTTTTAAGCTAATGTATATGGAAAAACAAGGTATCATACTCTAAAGTGTAGCCATCAGTCGGAAATGCCTAATGTGGATTTTTGTCGCTTTACACAGCCGGGCGGATGTATCTTTCCGTTCTGCACGATAAAAAGTGACTAGTACATTAACAATCTGCCCGTAAAACTTCAAGTTAAAATTATGTTGCGATTTGTTTTGCCACTTGTCCGATGCCATTCGATTTTCGACTTATCCGTTACCATTTGTTTTTCCACCTGTCCGTTGAAGTTTTACTTCCACTATGTGTCTCAGCACACATTTTGAATTTTCGCAAGTTTACTGCAAATCGCGATTTGGTTACATTTTAATTAATACATTGTTTATTTAAACGTATTTTATCAATCAAAAAAATTGAATTCGATCCGGAACCAAAAAATCATCCATAGTCTACTCTAAAATTATGCCGCCCTTCACCACGCAATATACCTTCTACCCCCTCCACGGGGCCGTAACGCTTTTTCGTGACAGAAAACATGCTAATACCCCACGTCTATATAGAAGTTCCACTTCAAAAATCGCATAGTGTTCTCCATCGTTTATATAGTCTATTCCAGTTATATTTTTTAAATAGCTTCAATGTACAGACACGGCACGTTTTAAAATTTTCTAATTTGCATATTTGTTCTATTTCAAAATCTTATAGGGTTCAGGAAATTAGTCTCGAGCGAACAAAATCGCAGGCACGGCTAGTTCTCAACAAGACTACCATAATACAGTTCGGACGCGACCTTCAACAACACTTCAACGCCTTGATCACTTCCGACTGTCAGTTCGTGATCCGCATCCTATATCCGATGCGTTTTCTATTGTTTATTTAATTTTAATCCATTGTTAAACTTTATACCGTTGTGTGGTCCGTTGATTTACGCACTTTCGCTTTTACGTAGTGGCTAGCCGGCGCAGCCTTGGAAAACTATATTTACATTATAGCGTTAACTCTCAATACAACCCACAGTCAGGTTGCATTTTCCCAACTAGATGGCTACCAGCCCTGGTCTAGAGTCTATTGGTGAAGTGGGTCACTGTGCATCCCGGTGTGACCTTAGCTTGTTGCGCGGTGGAACAATGGGTAGCTTCGCTTGTCATCTCATAGTTTTCCACACAAACGCCGGGTATGGGACGCAGGTTTAGGTTTAGCCATGGTTTAGCGGAGTAGTTTGTTCCGCCCAGTGTCTTCGCACACGCTGCGCGACGCTTATCGCCGCGGTCCGCTCCCACCCCCACAGTCGAGAGAGACTCAGTATGGTATGAAATGTATTCGCCATACACATTTTTTTTAAGAAAGCCCTGGTCTAGTGTATGTCGCTATAGCAACCTTGAGTTGTGTACCGGACATTAGTGACCAGGTTCCAGTGTCTCTGCGAGGCCGGCAGCACATTAGCAACACCTCTGGTATTGCTAAAGTATATAGGCGACGGTAACAACTATCCATCGTGGATGGGTCGCTTGCTTGTATGCTGTGCTTCAGCAATGAAAAAAAAGCTCAAGGATCTTCGGTATCCCTTCTTGTTTTTTTTTATTGCAGGAGTTCAGCAGACAGACAGACAGCCCACTTGATAGAAAGGGGTTACCATCGTCTACGGACATTGGCAGCACCAAAGCTGCTACAAATGCGCTGCTGCTCTCTTAAGGGAGACTGGAACCTCGTCACTAATACCAGAACACGGCGACATACCTTAGACCAGGGGTGGTAGCCATCCAGTCGGGCAAATGCCTTATTGGCTGTGGGTTTTTTGTCGCCTCTTACGACAAGACGCCCGCCGGAGAAATCGTATTCTTTCTCCGTTCTTACACGGATGAAACTTGTGAGACTATTCGTACACATGCCATCCTTTACGACATCAAGCCACCATTATTATAAGCCTACCCCTTTTATTTGAACCTGGTGGAAAAGTTATTATTATCAATCTTTAAATTTGTCAAATATTGACAGTTGACAGACGTATGTATACTACCTATACACGGATGTGGCTATTCGCTAAAGACGTTATTTTTAACGCTTTAAATATTACACATTTGGCCACAGCCAACAGTCTTATTCATATTGAGTTATAGTAAGTTTGTAGGCTACTTTAGGTAGGTACATTATAGAAGCCTACAAACTTACCCGTAATTCAATATGAATAAAACCGGGAGTCTCGAACTCTCGAAATTTAGCCGGCTAGCCGCCCTGGATAAAGCAGTATTATCCTACTATCATTAAAGACTAAGAAATGAACAAGTAATGTATGTATATACACTAATGTCTATTCGTTAACGATGTTATTTTTAACGCTATAAAGAAGGTAAATTTGACAGCCAATAACTTTATCTGTCTTTATCTTTAACATTATCTGAGATGAAGCCCGACCATAATAAAAAAATTAAAAGTCAAAGAGAAAGGAAGTACTTAACTAGAGTTTAAAAAAAAACAACTTCGAATTTCAAATGTATGACAGGTAAGTAACCAGTGTTCTTTTAAACGATTCGTGGGAACTTGTCAAAGATGTATGTATTTAGATTAAAATCTTTTTGCTCTAAAAACTGATGTGAAGAATGTGATTGCATAATTACATTTTACGGTGTTTGTTTCACAAATGAACAATTGATTTGATAATCTTGTTATCACACTTGTTGAACTTTTTCTCGAGAAATAACTTCGCACGGTCCGTTTATTCCGGTACCAAGTTTTAAAACTGAAGACTAATTTGATTACTTAAAATCAAGTAAAAAGTGGTTTTGTGGTATCTGATTTTGTTTTCGTTACTAAATGAAAACATGTAATTAACTGTAATTATTAGATTTTTATACAAACATAATACAGAATAGAATAAATTGTATGGGCACATCATAATATACATTTATTTTTATAAATATTAAACTAAACCGATTTTGTACATTATTTGTGTTTTATTGGCGTGGCTGCTGGTCCCAGGCGGAAAAGCAGCTCTGGTCTTAGCAGCTAGCATTACGCTAAGTAACGCGGAAGACAATATTGCCGCCCTTTTATTTAGGTATTTCAATTTAATGCATACTATATCTATACTAATATTATAAAGAGGTAAAGTTTGTGTGTTCGTGACGTTGTAGGGGGTAATCTCTGGACCTACTGAACCAATTTTCAAAATTCTTTTTCTTTTGTGTTGCCAGCATTCGCAACAAAATCTCATTCAAAGATCGGGGTTTCCCCGAAATTGTCACAGAATAATTAATGAGAAATTCCGTGCTCCTTTCAATCGGTCCGAATTTGTAGTTGCGAGAAAAATATGACATGGTTCAAATATATATATTATTTATTGTGAATTTTAGCCGCCCCTTAAACAGTGCCGCCCCCACTACGCTACGACGCTAATTCAACAGACCACTCCCGGGCTAATCTCAGACACCCAGACCATACCAGAAATCGAGCCCTGAGCTTCTGCGTTGCGTTCCAGTGCACTAGGCCAGCAAAGACTTAGCACATTCAATCAGCACAACCGTGCAGTCCGTATATGACAATAATTAAGCACATAAATGTCCCACAGCTGGGCGATAGGCGACTACCTACCACATATAGTTTCTATTCTGTAGGTTAATTAACCCTTAATAAGTGCTAACATAATGCAAGTTAGACCAGATAACTGCTCCTCGTCCACGTACGAACCCACGATATTGAATGAGCCCTGGGTACATTACCTAAAAAGCTATCACGATTTGCCCAGATGCAATACTTATACGGAAGTCGAATCTGTGTGTTTCCTGTCTGCACATCTGGTTAGATACATTTAGAAATATTACCAACCTATAAATGTTAACGTAAAACAAATTCTTTACTAATACAGAAACGTCAGCTAGACCCAGCGAACTTCGTATCGCCATATTTTCTGAATTCCTAAAAGTTTGCGACTATAAATTAAGATGTAAGCTATCCTATCTTAAAAGTTGGATCAAACTGCACACGGTGTGCAAATTTGATTAAGATCGGTTAAGTAGTGTAGAAGTCCATCGCGGACGAACAACGTGAAACGTAATTTATATATATTAAGATATACAACTGAAGAGTTTGTTTGTTCGCTTGAACGCGCTAATCTCAAGAACTACTAGTCTGATTAGAAAAATTCTTTCAGTGTTAGATAGCCCATTTATCTAGGAAGGTTATAGGCTATATATCATCACGCTAAGACCAATAGTTGCGGAGCGCCAACGAAGAATGTTTCAAAATCAGTTTTTTTTTCTTTTGAGAGCTTCGGCTGCGTGCGTTTCACCTTACACGTAAACAAAGTCGCGGGCTAAAGTTAGCGTTGGCCCAAAGTAACTATTCTATGTTACTTACTTACTGTGTTAACATTCGCAACAATGTAAACTCAGTCTGAGTGTTTAATTAGGGTCAGGAATAATTAGGGTCGCAACACTAATTAGACAGAAGTATTTATTACCGTCCAACTAAACTAAATTCCTAAATATAGTGGGAAACAGACTTGTTGAGTCTTTTAATGATTAAATAAGTTTTTTTATAGCCTGAAACCGGCAGGCAGCTCACCTGATGGAAAGTGGTTACCGTCGCCTATGACCGTTTGCAACACCATGGTTGTCGCTAACACGTTGCCGACCTCTAAGAAATGTTATAACGCCCTTCTTAAAGAACTTTATGTCGTAGCGCAAAGTGAGATCCACGGCGGGAAGTTCCCTCCATATCATTGTTGTACGTGGAATAAATGTTCTAGAAAACTAGACTTCTTCCAGGAGTTATATTCGAATTTTGCTTACTTCTGGCTCCTCCCATATGATAGATGCGAATAATACTTTTCTCAACAATGATGATGCATGTTATAATAAATTCTAATATTATTTACATAGGTTTCAAAATACCATCTTAACATATTATTTTTAAAATATTATGACAGACATAATTTCAATTACTAATTAAATAATTAATTAATGCGCTATTTGACACTTTTTGCTTGTACAAAATTATTACATCATAATTTTGTGCAAGTAAAGGGAAACTGTGTCTCAAACCACTGAGCTCGCAGATTGGCTAATAATCAAAATAATTATAATACAAATTAAATTTTATGATTGCTTACGACATTAACAAGTAATAGATCACAAATAGGCCTACTCAGTTTAGTATATTGTTGCCAAAACAAGCAATAAGAAATAACTGTAAACAATTGATATAATTATTGGTTTGGCAATCAGTTGTTAACCGCAATCCGTTAGACGATAGCTGTTTTGAGTTTAAATGAGCTTCTGTATCAATTAACCGACTTTTCTTAATGCCCTCTATCAAGATAATGTGCTCTGGTTTGTTTGATAACTTTTCTGTTGTATATAAATTTTGAACAGATCATAAGGTTAAAAATATTGGTCATTTTACGATAGTAATGTAAATGTAGACAAAAAAGAGATGCATGTGTTGCGTGAAGGCCAGTCGGGGATGACATGATGATTTCTGGTGTGTAGAGAGAGAGAGAGAGTGTTAGTGAGAGCTACGTTCCTCTTGACCTCACAATAACAACTCAGAGCCAGGTTTTGTATTTGCCCGACTCGATGGCTACCACCCTTGGTCTAAAGTATGTCTCGATAACAACCTTGAATTGCGTTCCGGCATTAGTGGCTAGTCTCTGTTTAGAGAGCGGCAGCACATTAGTAGCACCTTTGGTGTTAGAAATGTCTATTGGCAAAGGTAACCGCTTTCCATCAGGCGGGCCATCTGCCTGTCTGCTAAACTCATGTAATAAAAAGGGCGTGTCGATCCACGCACAGTGAAGAGTTCTATGGAGGTGTTCGATTACCAAATTTTTACTCATTTAGCTACAAGCTACAGAACCCTAAAAAATATAAATAAAGTTAATTTATAAATTCTGTTTCTAATGCCTATAAAAACTCATGCTGAGCTGCGAGTCTATAAGAGTTGATCAATTTCTTAATACTTTCTAAAAATAGAAAAAGTATTAATTGATGCCAAATCCGTAAGCACCGTACTTTTTATTTGGTTTTTAGTTGAAAATGATATAATGGTCGAAAATAATAACTTTAATATATAAAAAACTGTATACTAATTTCCAAAAATACAATATAAAGATCCTAAATATAAAGTAACAACGATACGTGACTATCTACAAAACTACGTATAACATAGATATATATATACACATATACATATAAGCATAAGGTTTTTATCACTTCGTAAGTCTATAATTTTTTGTTTGTAGCTCCACTCCAAAAAACCTATTAAAATACATATTTTTCATTTTTCATTTTTTATGTCACATTTTTAATATTTTCGAAATTTCCTTTAAGGGCACTGCGTGCCCCTGTGTGCCCACACAGAAAAACCCTGCATATAAGTACCTAGTAGGTATGTCGCAGAGAAAGTACTGTAATAGAAAATTTACTGCTGCTTTCTGTCTTCGATTCTAAATTCAAATCAAATATTTCTCCAAAGAACGTCTTGACTACAATCAGTAAAGTATGAACAAACAAACTGAGAACTATACTCACTTTCTGGTTTTGTTAAATTAAATTAGGAGAGAAATGTCTGTGTATAATATACACACGTAAAAGTATGATCTAGTCTGTCACTAGTAGGTTAGAGTGCAATCGTATAGTCATATTGTATTTATTTTTTTATTTACTAACAGGCAAAGTAAAGTTACTGTCGCACATAGACATTTTCAACCCCAAGATGCTACTAATGTGCTGCTGGCGTCGAACGGGGACCTAGAACCTGTTCACTAATGCCAAGATTCAACTTATGGTTGGTATAACGGCATACTCTAGACCAGGGATGTGGTGGCCGTCTAGATGGGCAAATGCGCTACCACCTGGCTGTGCGTGGTTTTGTCGCATATTACGATATGCCGCCTGGCCGAAAGAACTAGTATGTTCTCCGTTTGTGCAACGATAAAAGTTTTGAAAGAAAACAATAAAAAACTTCGTTTAAAAAACCCGACTTCAAAAACTTAAAAGAATAAAATAGCTTATTTCTAAAGCTATTTTCAATTATAATATCTTATTTTTAATATACATTATCTAAAACATCTTTAAGCCGGTGCAAAGTAAAACATAACAATTACTATATTTTGAAATTTATAAAATACTAAGCATCGACTTTAAAATAAGTTATTATATATAAGAAATAAGTTATTTTATACTTTCTAGTGTTTGAAGTCGGTTTTTTTAAACGAAGTTTTTTTTCTAGCTTTTTAGTGTGGTAGGTCTACGATATCAGAAGTTTTAGAAGTAAGGTAAAAAGCTACTCAAATAATCTTGCATGTATGAAGAGGTTAATGTAAGCAGGTGATGCGAAAGTTGTTTGTCAGGGTCGATCTCAAGTTTAGATCCATAGTCTCTGCCTACCCCATGGGAAACAGGCGTGATATTATGTTAGGTTTAAATAAACCTTGATTAATATGCGTGTATTTGCATTTTTTAATGACGCCCAACGAAGTGGTCACGGGTCAACTAGTGTATAAAATATTCTTCAATGGAATTTAGTTTGGATAAAAACTTAAATTTGAAAACAGTGTATTTATAAACAGCCAAAACATGAAAGAAAAATAAGTTTTTACTTTTTACTAAAGTGTCGTAAAAAGCTTTCAATTTCTCTGAACCTTTTTCTAATACTATCACGACTTGTAATGACAATAATTTTAAGAGAAACCTAGGCTAATAACACGAGAGTTAAAGACCTACACTTTAAAAATAAACGACACAACCGGTCTTTGTAACGGTTTTAAAATTATATATAATCTACCACAACTTTCAGTTTCTGTATGCATAAACAAAACTTTATAAATAAACTAGCATGTGCTAGCGAAACTTTGTTCGCGTTGGCATATCGACGATGTACACGTTGGGGAATTGGATATTTGACACATATTACAATCAATCTAGATAAAATATTACAGGAGTATTCATATACAAGAGCAAGCGTCAAAATGTCTTGTTATCATCTTACTTTCCTTTATACTATAGAAATAGTTTTAATTATAGTTTAAACTCATTAAAATTGTGCCATGATAAGCCAGTAATCTCATACAAAATCACGGGGGCTATTGTGCAAGCGGCCATCTATAAATTACGTCCACGTTAAAGAGACGTCAACGATGTGAGACAAGAGATGGGAAGGATCCTTAATTTTGTGACGACCCATCTCCAAATTTAATATATTTAAGGTACAAACACGAAATTTGAACTATTAACAAAAAACTTAAAATATTTTCAACTCTATCTGTATGAGCTTAGTGTTAAAATTATTTTTTGATAATGGCAATAAAACTAATTACGGAACTGCTGTTTTAATTTAATAATTTATTGATGCATAATTGCAAAATATGTGAAGTCACACTAGGGAGGGAGAAGTCTCAGGAATGTGTCCAGCTGTGGCAAGGACGAGGGAGGGGCCAAAAATCATAAAATGCACGTTATTTGAGATACGATATTCTAAATAACATTGATTTGGTAACTTATATATATACACTAACGTAGCTAATAATAATTATCAGCATTATTAATTATTTAAAAAAGTTGTTTTTTATGTTGTATACAAGACGCACTCGGCCACAGAGACTAACACTAACGCTGATAGAGTAGTAACAGACAAACAGACAGAAAATTCTAAAAGTTACATTTTTGGAATCTGCTCTTCCGAATTAGCCTCTTTGAATAATTTTACATTTTTGAACGCATTATAACCGCCCAAACTCGAACCCTTAACATATTTTTTTATATTATACATGTGGCAATACAACTTTTACGAGCTTAAAACAAGACTCCATTCTCTTTTCCTATAAAACAACAACAAACAACACTGATAATATTCATTTATTTGAGAAAGTTAATAAACAACCACTTTCATTTCATTAATCATTTTAGGGAGTTGATATTCCGGTACACTTCTCATATAATCAAGAAATGAATGGAAATGATGTGTTACGTAATAGAATGTCTTTGCCATATCCTGACCTTTCTTGATCGGTTTTAAATTTTAAATAACTTGACGCGGTGTACAAGCCATTGGGAAGTATTTATTACTATTCAAGAACAATTTTCAAGCAAGGCATCAAAACCTACCATCATTGGGAAAGGACAGTGGGGGCGTGTGAGATTCACCTCGTTGGGGTTTTTTTCATTGCAGGAGTTCAGCAGACAGGCAGACGGCCCACTTGATGGAAAGCGGTTACCATCGCCTATGGACATTTGCAATACCAAAAGAGCTACAAATGCGCTGCTGCTCTCTTTAGGGAGTCTTGAACCTGGTCACTAATGCCTGAACACAACTCGAGGTTGTTATGGCGGCACTACTCTACACCAAGGATGGTAGCCATCCAGTCGGGCAAATGCCCTACCACCTGGCTGCGGGTTGTTTTGTCGCCTCTTACGACAGGCCACCCGGCCGCAGGAAATTGTATTCTCTCTCCGTTCCTGCACGGATGGAGAAGTTGCACGGGGTGGTGGAGGATCTCTTCCAAAAAGTGACCGTTGGAGTCGGGGATTTTCACTAAAACTTGGTGTTCTTTCCTGCGTCTTATGCCAGGATTACGTTAAAGCGAAAGCTCGATCAACTCCGCGTGCCCTGGCAGCTAGGGGTCCCTAGGACCACATCTACTCTCGGGGGGAAACATATAAAAATTACCTTATTCTGAGACAGTTTTCACCAAAACAGCAGCTTACATTCTTTTTTAAATTCAGTGATACTTTGTGTTCTGGGAATCCAGTGGTAATTTCGAGTCAAGCGTGTACCAAGTCGCGGGCATATCCTAGTATAATAACAAAGAGTCTCAGTTGATTTGACTCTCCAGTATCCAGTAACTTCGATACAAGATAGCATCTGTGATGATACAAGATTTAATAATTTTCAGGGCATTTCATAAGTAGTTCATAACACCCGAAATGCCCAGTTAGCCGTCCCAGGAGGTGATCGCGGTCATTGTGGTCGTGGCGAAAACGTCACTAATAACGTCATCATTTTCGATCACACAACGCTCACAACGACCCACGTCAATAGGTGGGTCGATTAACCGTTCCACTAGGGTTTGCGATTGTAACGCCGGCAAGCAAGTGGAACGGGACAACTCGCAGCCGCGAAGGTGGTCGTTGTGAGTCCCTAATGGAACGTAGCCTTTGAAAATACAACTGCAGTTCAAACTTTACTCCCCGTCAAGTTCCCGCCAAAACTCGTGACTTATTTAATCTGTGTATATCTGCCACTTGTCATTTCAACAATGAATTAGTACTATCTATTCAATTACATTACATAACGTTGGTTTAAATGTAACGACAGTACTCAAGAAACTAATCTCCATAGAAGTTGCAAAACGCACTTTGAGTGAAAGCATATGCCGGATTAAATGACTTAAGTCGTTTGAAGTAATTGTCTCTTTTAGAATTTAAAGTTCAGTCATTTGAATCATTGTTTGTTTTTCTATTCCTTAGAAATGTTCTTGGCCTATTTACAATTAAATAGTAATACTGATGTAGTAATAACTACCTCTGTAGTCTAGTGGACTAAAAATTTCGTTGATTCGACTGCCGACATGGTGCATTTTGCTGAATAATTTTCAGCGTCTAGGATCGGCTTCAAATCTATCCATTGTACGGCGCTTAGTTTGAGAATGTACCGTGTGTGCGTGTAAGATGAGTCTCTATGTTATGTTTTTATCAGAAAACAGGTAGTCTTTGGTTTTTTGATACAATCAAATCTACAACGAAATACATACAATTATAATAAATCTATAATCTCCAAAAATATTCGTATAATACGTGTACTGTGTTTATATACTCTTTTGACTCCTGTAAAAGACCGCAGCTCATTTTACCTGCGCTTTTTGGGGATGTAGACCACCGCCTTGCTGACGTGAATATTGCGGACTTAGGTAGTAGTTAGTTAGTTGTTTTTATAAACCAAAATTGCTTATTATACTTGCTGTATTAAGGTCTACTAACGTCTATTAGTTAGTCTAGCCCACGAGCTGTACTACCATATCGACATGACTCTAGAATATTTACATAAAAGTAATCAATTAGCTTGCTATAAATAAGCTATAGTTTATGCTTGGTAGCTAGTCCGCGAGTCTTTCTGACGATTCATTGTCTACAGCAGTGTTTTTCAACCTTTTTAATGACACGACGACCCCTTTAGTATGAAGAAATATTTCGCGACCCCCCCTACTCGTTGTTTTTTTTATGTATTTTATTTCGTGACAAATATTCAATATTTCTTCATTTTCATAATTAGGCGTCGATTAAATACATAATTAACTACGTAAAACACATTTTTACATCGAATGCGTCGCCAATAGATAACGCCATTTACGCGTCCGATGCCAGCCGCCCCGGTCCCGCCCTCCATATATGAGAAAGCGTTGCTATCGCGTAGCTCTTCGTGTATCTAAAGCAGAAAAACCTATTGCCAAAAGTTTGATTTTACCAGCGGTTTTAGATATAGCAGAGATTATATTTGGCAAACAAGAGGTCGAAAAGCTTAAAAGTATACCTCTGTCTGGAAGTACCATTCAACACAGGATAAGCGATATGGCAACTGATGTTCGTGATCAAGTCATAGAAAAAATAAAAGAAAGTACTTCCGTCCTTGCAATTTGATGAATCTAGGGATATTGCAGACTTTACTGCAATAGCTTTCCCAACCTTTTGCAACTCCGCTATAGAAGCTTCGCGACCCCCCTAGAAAGGCTTGACCCACACGTTGAAAAACACTGATCTACAGACATCGGGCATATAAATAGAGCCAATGCGTTGCTCACACTGACCTCCTTTATTACCACAATACTAACTACTGCATATAAATAACAAGCACATTTTTGTGTTAATTTGAAACGCTGCGCCATTTACAATAGTTTCTGGAAATAATTACTAGTAATACATGCAACTTTTTACTTCGCTGAAACTCGCACTCAGCGCCTCGACTATAAGGGTCATAATGGCGCCAATAAAACCGGTATAAAAATAAAGTGACAGCAGCCTGTCCATTGATAATAATAGAGGTCAATGGCACAGTAGTAGCTCACTACATATTATCTCACCCGTGATTCATATCTGTTTATGCCATTTCGAAGAGTCGGATTTTATAGAGCTCTGAAAGAACTGCGTAAAGTTAATTTTTCAACTTATATACGTAAGGTAACACAATAAACACACATGCGCCACAATTGTCTATTACTACTTTAGATATAGAATTCAAATTAATACTGAAAAGTAAGTTGCAACACTAACATTTATTACAAGAAAATCACGATTCGTTTTACACAGTCATAAAAATTTAGATGCTGTTGAGTTGCGAGCTTTCTTTTCCAATATCTCAAAGTGTATCCGTTTGAAAGGATACATAGTTACGTATACATATATTTATGACTGGCCGCCACTTTTTAAACTTGAGACAAGTAACGTGTAAAATTCTCATAGAAATCCTTCCGTGTTTATTGGAGACTAGCAGGCTCGCCCGTCTCAACACGAGCAAATTTTTCATTCATTCATCATTCATCGCTCCTATTGGTCCTAGCGTGATGTTATATAGCCTATAACATTCCTCAATAAATTGGCTTTCCAATACACAATTTTCAAAATCTGTTCAGTAGATCCAGTCACAAACGCACAAACGTTACCTTTTTATAATATTAATATAGATATATTTTCTGACAGACAGGCATATAAAAATTCTTGAAACGTTCATTTATGATAAGATGCCTTCTATTAGCAGTTTTCACAAAAAAATTGTATTTATTTTGATATCAAAAATACGTAGGTACTTCAATTCTATTACTATAGTAGAAATATTTTACGTTTGAATAGTGTAAATTACATATAAAAACCTATACATATATGTATATACGCATCAAATGTATAAAATGGTTTAAACATAGGTATATAATTATTTCAGTTGATAATCACCAACATCGCCAAATTAATTTAAAAAATCTTCAGGCTAGATAGCCTGAAGGATACCGCTTATAGCGATAGGGCCGCCTATTGTATTTGGTTAAAAAAAATGTAATTATGCAGGTTTTATTCATTTATTTTGATGGGCAATAAAATGTTAATCAATACTGATTCTTGATACGAAATAGGCACCAGTTTTATAAATAATCATCTAAAAAGCAAATTACCTAATACAACAGTAATTAACTATTTGAAACATAATATATAATATTTAAATTAAGATTAAAATAAGAAAAACCTCTACAATCGCTTTTGTTGACTAGACTAATTTGATTCTTGATATGATAATATTTCATCAATATTCAAAATAGTAAACAACAATAAGTTGCTATGAAACAATTTGACACTGAGTCATACAACACTAGTATTATAAAAGTAAGTTAAGGTCTTTGACTTTCACAACTAAAACTCACCATTATTTTACGCACGCATAATTGGTAATAATTATTACCAATTAATTACGCGTGGCCTGATACGCACTTGGTGTATTTTTGTTATATAACATTTTACTTATGTAACAAATGCGTCTACAGTATCTATTACGCTTTGTGGAGAATTCAATTGCTCCTTAGAAAACGTAAGATTTTTTTTAAAGAAAATTATTTATTTTTAGCCATTGTAAGCACACGTTTCACCTATTCACAGACGTCATTAACAAAAAATAGCCAAATATAAGTAATAACCCGCGTCAGAAAGTTCCGTTGTAAATTTCGAGTTCGTTTTCACTTTCCAACGCGATTCGAGTCACGAATGTGTTGGCATGCTAGCTGCAATACTGAGCGAGCCTACTCGGCCGTCTGAACGCGGCTTCCCTTTTTTTTTGTTGAATCAGGGGGAATAAATTTCCTATAGTGCCGGGCCCTTTGTGGGAGTCAGACCTTACGCGACTTGTGTGGCACTCAGATATAGAATTTCCCAACTACACCACCAAACCTGAACCTGCCTCCCATATGCCCGCGCTTTAGTTGGAAGAAAAGCAGTTTTTGAACCCATGTTCATCCGCGCATCAAGACCTGAGTCACCGCGCGAAAGAGAGTGACCTACTTCACCAACAGAGGTTAATTTCAACCGCTTCCCCAAATGCTGATGCAATCACGGGAGGAGATTTTGCGCATATCTACGCCCCAGGACACCGAACTGACGCCAGTACTCGTGAGTTGCATGCGCACCTCTCTCCCTTAATCGTTCTACCCTGCAGAAAGCCAATGCTGCCCGCCAGTGATCTTTGCTGTGCAGCATGGCTAAGCTACCCAGCAAATCGATCGGCCTTACTACGGCCTTGAGTTCGAACCTCTGAGGTTCAAAAACAACCCTGCAAGTGCTCTCTAAGTTCATTTCAAAGAGTAAAGTTAATTTGTTCAGATGTTAGTCTATTCCTTCATTACAAACTTGTGAATGACGAAGTTACCTTGCAATTTGGTATACGGGTACTTTGGATAAACGAGTTAAAATGGGATAGTTCTCATCCCGAAAAATGGAATGAGTTTCGCGGTATCATGATGATGATGATTAATTTTATATCAACTTTTATTATTGAGTCATACTCAAATAGGCCTGTGTTGTTTGTTTCACAAAGCATGCGAAGCCATATTTAATAAACTATAGATTGTCTATTATTCAATCGTGCATAGAATTTGATACCAACTAACGTAACAAAGGACAATAAAGACCGTAATGTAAGGGACAACAACTAATATTTACCGTAATTAATTCAAACCATGTCACGAGGAAGCAAAGCAGTCAGCTGTAACAATTCTTGTCACAAACTTGCAAAAGAGGCAAGGCAGACTGTACCATATATTTTATGTTTAGTAACTCTGTGGTTGACATATTGATGCTTAGTATTTCAACGCGATTCTAGCAATATTCATTGGAGCGATATACAATGTCGAAATTGATGAGATATGTGCTCTAAAATTTAATCAAAGTTTTACTTCTACTGTGGATACGAGAAGTAAAACCTCATTTTTGGGTCCTTGAGGCAGACACGCGCTTTTTGTTTACTTAAAGCCAAACTGGCAAATGGGTTCGTTTGGTGGCAAGTGGTTACCGTCGTCAATGGACATCTGCAACACCAAGGGAACCGATGCATTGCCTAGATCGTTGAGATTTCAAATATCTGTTAACGTATTTTTTGAAGTACTATATTAGAAAAGTCTTTTTATAATTCTGGGGGATTGACTTGGACTTGGGAGGAGGGTACCGGAAAGTGTGTGGGACTCCACTGCCGCAAAAGTTCTGACGAAATAGAAAAAGTCGCCAGAAACCGACCGCCCTTCATTTCTTTCTGTTGCAATTTGTAACAACCTTGAGAACTTTTATGTCAACATAACAACCAAAAAAATTGAAATGCACAGAACAAACCTCAGTGTCCAAGTGCGTTGCTAAATCAAAACAAATTTAAAAGCCAACCCGATGAGTCCGAACCAATGCTTCTCACGTAGCCACTGACCTGTTGCTAAACAAACACCAATTGTTCTCCATTTTGCAATCGTTTGTTTTGATGTGTGCGAAGATCGGCCTATTCGACGTTTAAATGTAGATAACGCTCTCACCGGACTGGTTTAGTAAACTAGATATTAAAAATAATTAATTCAACCAGTCCACTTGCTATAACATTGCGGCAATTACGTAGCTCATAGGGCTCATACCCAATTTAAATTAGGTTCGACGTGTTAGTGTTAGCCCAAAATGTTCCATCTGTCGTTCCACATGGCGACCACAGTCGTTATGGTCGTGGCGAAAACGTCACTAATGACGGAATTCTTTTCGATCACACAGAGGTCACAAGGACTCATGTCAAGAGGTGGGTCGAAGTGGGATCTCCTATTATATTAATGAAGATGTACTTTCTGAAGTGGTCGTTGACTACAGAGCATTGATTGTCTCTATTGAATGACATTATTGAAAATCGCGTGATTTTCAAATCAACTAATAACATTTTAATGAATCTACATGAAAAAAATAATAAAGTCATCGCTCCATAATCCGATCCACTAGAGTTTATGACTATAACGCCCACAAGTAAGTGGAACGGGAAAATCTCGATCGTGAACGTGATCGTCGTCAGTCTCTTGTGGAATGTAGCTATAGATATAGAGAAAAAATACGTCATATATTTTGTGTGTATGTATATACTACCCGTGCGCAGAAGGTTCGCCGATAGCCTCATGATGTCATGCATCGATAGTCAGTAGAGTTGACAAAGAGGTTACATAAAGAGTTGTTGCAATAAATTGATTATTGAATATAATTTACATAAAGTATATGCAATTACAGAATACAATAATAGTAAGTAGTCGTCGGCAAACCTTTTGCGCTACGCAGCTTATATAGTAATGTGTTGTCTTTGAATAAATCAATGTAATATATCCATATTTTTAATAAAAAGAATGTATATATAACAACAAACAAATGGGGAACTTTTTATCTAAAGTCACTCTAAATGGGGAGTCATTTAGAGTGACTTTAGATAAAAAGGTTACAAATTAATATCACCCCTGGTGTATTATGCTGTCATATCATAACAACCTTGTCAGTACTCAGTAAGCTATGTTCCACCATTAGCGAGCAGGTATCAATCCGCTTTCGAGGACAACAGCATATCGGTAGCACCTTTGGTTATGCAAAAGCCCATACATAATAGTAACCGCTTTCCACGAAGGGCCGTTAACGTGTCTCCTGTACTCACGCAATTAAAAAGTATTACACCACTACACTGAAAAATAATTTTAGTTAAAGCCCGAGTTGTATGAGGGCCACCACAAATGTTTGGTTTTTAGCAATATGCGAGTATATTATTTCGTATAGAATATACCTTACTATAAAAATTCACTAGTTCTAATAGTTTTGAGAAAAATAACCGTGTGTTACAAAGACAGAGGAATGTACGTGACAAGTTTCTTACAGTTCCGTTTTTTTCCAAAATAGTTAAAGACGCTTCTAAAATCTATGTATAAAATTATAAACATGTCATTTATTATATGTATTTAAAAAAACTGGCATAGACTAGAAAATTGCACTGTGTTCTCCGTCGTTATGAACGATTTCTTGTCTGCTTGTTCGGGATTCATGTAAAAAGTACGGGGCCGATGTCGATGTGGTTTTCACTGATGGACAGCTAATTCTTAGGCTTAAACACTACGCTACTTTTCAGCCTGGGAATCCCGTGGGAATTGTTCGGGAATGTTTTAAAATAGCCAGATTAAAGAAAACTAATTCCAATGTGATTTTTTTACTGATCAATAGTGAATTCAATTTAATAACATGTGTGATATTTTTTTATCCCGGAATCCGACGAGAATTTCACCAAGAGCGGTTTTTAGTTGTCCGGGGGCATAAAATTAGCTGATTCCCACACAATTTTCACTATAACGATAGCAGTACAAAGTACCGCATACTTTGTATCTCGGGAATCGATCGGGAATTTCAAGGCAAGCGTGGACGATGTCACGGGCATATTCTAGTACAAATATAAACATTACATAAGATTTTATTCATAAAATACACGATGCAATCGTATCAAGTAATTTGAATACAATACACGTAAATGTTGCAGTAAATACGTCTCGCTGCACCGATTGATATATTTTATCTGTAGTGGAGATGTTACTCAAGATGTTACGCTTTAACTATGTACCTAATATTATTCTTCATCTACATTATGCTCACTTCCACAGCAACAGCTAAGAAAACGACTACTGAAGTGGGCAGCACGAATATGTAAACCCAGCCTTATCTAACATATTCCGCACTCTAATGGCCTTACTTATAAACGTTTGTTAAATTTTAAGTAACTGCTTAGCAACTGATTAGGGAAAATCTTACCCATAAACTCCTCTTTAGCCAAATATTTTGGGTACAACCTAAGTTAATCATTCAAATTTCGTTTATTTGTGCTCCTTTTAGGTAAACAACAAGTAATACATGTTTATAAGTGAAAAAAGAGTTATTCATTGATTAGGGACTGATTCTAATTCTCTTACTTAAGAGATGCCTACTCGTTTCTTAACGAGATTATTATAAGTAAGGCCGTATATGTCTCGTAAATATCTACGCAAAATATAGACGTACTTCTAAATTGACATGTATAATTTTGAAGTAGTCTTAAGTATGTATATGTACAATTTGCATGCCTGACCGGAAAAAACATGTAAACCCTAAAAGTAACAATATGATCTATATATACACCATGCTTTTGAGCAAATAAATGCTGAAATAAAAACTGAGTTTAATTATTAATACATACCTACATATTGTTACACCTGTTTACTGTGGAAAAAGGTACTGTGCATCTACAATTGCAATCTATAACACCTGTATAAACTACATTCTTGCAAGTAAGAATTTTGATTGATTGATTCCCATAGAGATACTGAGATATACTGGATCCCCAATTGCTACAATTATGATAAAAACTTTTTGATCCATCTTTCATTAATCTCTTTAAACATACACGTTTAATTGAAATGCTTTTAACCTGATCTTTATTATAAGGCCATCTATATCGAGCTTCTTTTATCAAGGGGAAATCCAATTGAGGACTAACCACTGCGGGGGAAACGCGGCGGAGGTACATGGGATTCAGAACGTTGGGGTGGAAGTAGCACTCAATAGCTATCTTCGAGTAGGTCAGCAATAGGACTCCTTTGTGGGTCCAAATAAGTGCTTTTGCTGACCTAGTCGAAGATAACCACTTAAACCCTTCGCTGTTTCTACCTTCGCCTTATACCAGAGCTACGGGAAAAGAGGAAGCTCGACTAACTCCGCGTGTCCCAGCAGGCGGAGGCTCAAGGGTCACTTCCACTATCGGGGGAACATACCCCCCACTATCATCTCTCACTATCCAACGTGGGACTCTACATATATCGACTAATCTAAGATTATTGCTAGCCAAAAAGCAAACAACAATCAGTGCCAGGGCTAAAACGAAACGATTATTTCTTTAATTACTCATTTAATCTACATGAATTAACAAGTTAACTGAAACCAACCTTGTCATAACTACTAGTGCCAGCAGAAATCTTTAGAAATTATTATAAAAACAAATACGTATGAACAATACCAAATAAAGATATGAGCAGCTAGTTCTCACGATATTACCATACAGTAATTATTATAGCTGTGTTAGGCATGGGGTTAGGTTAAAGAAGAAAAGCGGGCAATTTAAAGGAAGTGTAAATATGTACACAATTTTTTTCTACGACCTGTAAATGCTTTACTCATTGGTCTAAAGACTGGAATACTAAGGTAGTGTGAGCTTGTAAAGAAAAGGGATGGAATAGAGTTACAAAGCAAGGGTATGACAGCTGTGTGAATAGTAGAGTCGGTGCCGGCAGATCGCGACGTCATTATCAAACAGCAGACGAAAAAGATTAGATAAAAAAGCACCTCAAATAAACATCATCTACATCTACTTTCGTACATGTACGACACACACACAACAAACACCTTTTTAGGTTTGTTCATATACATAAAAATATACAAACATAGACACATTCTAATTTGTATAAAACATTACGAATAATCACAGTGAGTTTATAATTTGCACCACAAATATAGAATAGCGAAATAGAAAACCTGGCAACATTGCTTTCTCAAGTGAATTGTCTATATGCGTTGCATCACTAATATGGCAATGATAAAAAAAATGTGTGCAAAATTGTTAAATGATAATCAATTATAGTTTGGTATATAGCCTACACGACCCGGTAATTTCCTAAATTCCCCAACACGAAGGAAAAAGATTTATATAATCTTTTAGCTTTTGGCAGCGGATTTGCTCGCATTAATGTAAATTTTATAAACAGAGCTATCCCACTGGAATAATATATTTTTCCGGGATAAATGAGTAGCATTGGGCCCCTGGGACCAAAATCTGCTATTAATGTCGTCAAAATCGGGGGACACTATCTCTGCAGTCGTAGTTTTGCCTGACTTTGATATTCTGTTAATTCTTTATATATAATAAAATTGTAGAGGTCAAATTTCTGTATAACGAAAAAAATTGCTAAAAACCGAGTCAGGGGGATGTAAGAAGTGAAGTAGAACTAATTTATGTTGTTTTAGATTTTTTGTTTCTCTATCTGTCTGTTTGTACCGGATAATCTCCGAAACGACTGGACCGGTTTACATGAAATTTTGTACGGTGATAGCTTATACCCCTGGTCAACATATAGGATACTTTTGATCCCGAAAAATTAAAAAGTTCCCTTGGGATAGTTAAAAACCTTTAATTACTTAAATAGCTTATAACAGACTAAAAGTAATTTCTATGCAACGTAACACAATAGAAGCGGATATTTTGACAGGGTGTGGTGTCGGTGAGAGAGTTTATCTTATATATATATTAGTATATAAAGCTGATAAGTTTGTTTATTTGTTTGTTTGCTTGAACGCGCTAATCTCAGGAACTACTGGTCTGATTTCATTGGTCAGATTTTTTTTCAGTGTTAGATAGCCCATTTATCGAGGAAGGTTATAGGCTATAAACCATCACGCTAAAATCAATGGAGCGGAGCACCAATGAAGAATGTTTCAAAATCGCGGGTTATTTTTAACTTTCTTTTTTGATCTTTTCGACGCGAACGAAATCGCGGGCTGAAGCTAGTAAAAAATATTTATAAGTGGAACCTCGCGAAATAAATGTTTTTAATTTTGGTAAACGCTATTTTGCTAATGGTAATACCATATTTTTCTACTATTCCGCCACGATCATGTCGATAAGCTATTTTTGATTTAGTAGAATACGAATTTTAACGCTATTGCAATATAATCGTACTTTGAATATCTACGCAACGTCAAGATCCATGGAATAGCAGAATTGGGCCCCTGGTAGATTATCAACGTGTTTGCCTGCATCATATCAAACAATAAAAAAATGGTAGGTTGACTCCGGACGTTCCGCTTTATATAACTAAATTCAATTTCATGGTTGTTCTAGTTTTCTCTATTTTCTGAATACAATAAGTAACAAATGTATTCAATTGCATAAGCCGGAAAAGTAAATAAAAGATAAAATTATCGCTATTAACTTATTGTGTATTTTGTAAAATAATGTGCTGTTTTCCGGTTAGACATTCAACCCGCTTCTCAGTTTCAGTTTGACGGGTTTCACACACACACACACACATCCATAGGTTGATGGTTCATATCCGGCTCGAAGGACCAAACATAATATGTTAAACACTTCTTTAAGTATTCAGTTCTTGTGGGCTGAAATTATTTTAATTATAAAATTGAACTGCACGTGCGGAATAAAATGACGATTTTAAATAATAGGAGGAAAAAACAGATAAAAAAACAAAAGAACATCGATATTCTACATTTAAACATTTAGTATATTTGATGGCCAGCACCATGCCGCACCAAATTAATAAAGACTATTTGTTGGAGATTCCAACATGTAGAATTCAAAAGTCGCCGTAAGGAACACCTTGTGAGATAACATGGACATCGACGTTAGCTATTTGTGAAACCTGTCAACCACCCCTAGAAGGGACGTTTGCGGACTTATAAATAGCATCACAATCGCATACGATACTAATGACGTTGAATACTTTATACCTACCATCCTTGTCTAAGGCAGGTGGCCGTGTTTCGCCCATTGGTAATCTTGTAGCGCAGGTTACCTTATTGTGCTTTCCTTCATCGTCAGCTCGTATTAACAATAGATAATATCCTATTGCATTTTATTTGTACAAACACGCCTTATCTTTACATTAATTATAATAAAAATACAAGTATAAAAAAGGACGACAAAAGTCGGTAGTTGCTAAACAAGCACTCGTACAATAATTTAGTTTATTAGTTAATAATTAGTAATATATAAGATAATCTAATAATTTTAAACATACATAATTATGTGTCTACTATAACACACATTATATACATACATAAGTACACATAATATAATTAAAGAAGACATAAATAAAAAAAATAATAAAATACGCTCCGTGCAGGAACAGAGAAAGAATACAATTTCCTGCGGCCGGGCGGCCTGTCGTAAGAGGCGACAAAACAACCCACAGCCAGGTGGCAGGGCATTTACCCGACTGGATGGCTACCACCCCTGGTCTAAAGTATGTCGCCATAACAACCTTGAGTTGTGTTCCGGCATTAGTGGACCAGGTTCCAGTCTCCTTTAAGAGGGCAGCAGCGCATTTGTAGCATCTTTGGTGTTGCAAATGTCCATAGGCGATGGTAACCGCTCTTCATCAAGTGCGCCGTCTGCCTGTCTGCTGACCTCCTGCAATAAAATAATAATAATAATACAGATATATATATAATTAAATAGATTATAATAATATAAATTACATATACAGGTGCGAACATGATCCTATCCCACGATCCCATGCTTTCTATGTCATTTCTCCTGTCGGATCTTTCTATCTCACCCCTTATTCCATTGGAGATCTCATCCCAAAAACTGGCCACGCTTTGGTTTCGGCCATGGTGTTGTAACTGTCTATAGGCGACAATAACCACTTTCCATGAATTGTAACCGTCTGCCTGTTTGCCAGTTTCGCAATTTATACAGATAAATAAAATTTAAGCGTTCGTTTATAAAGTCAAAATAACAGCTATGAAAGTATACACGGCATTTAGATAAAAAAAACACAGTTTAAAATTTTTGACTGTCTATCTGTATGGATGTTCTGGCTAATCGCTGCAACGGCTGGACCGATTCTGACGGGACTTTCACTGGCAGATAGCTGATCTCGTAAGAAGTAACTTACGCTACTTACTTCTTTTTTAATGTTCCCCGAAAAAAGTACCACGCGGACGTAGTCGCCGGCACAGCTAGTAAATAAATGAAATATGATTAATAGTTCCCAATAATCAGGAAAGCCTTGTACTACAAGATCCTACATCCCATCAATGACACGATCGCGCTGTGAAACTGCATTTACATAATTAGTCTTTACAAAATTGCTTTAGACCTCGAATGCATGAATCAGTTACATCATTATCTAGCATCGTTAGATGTCATTAAACTGTACGGTATGTTGTGTATTCATTCATTACTTTTGCGCTGTGACGTTGCAGTTTTTTTTGCTTTTGACATTGAACTCTTCAAGCAATGTTGATTATTTAAAAGTTAGGTCATTGGGTAATTATAGAAATGTGTCTATTATTACTTAATTATATATTAACAATGATATTTTTTACATTGTTTATTGTTGAATTCAGCAGACAGCCTGATGTAACACCAAAAGCGCTACAAATGTGTTGTTGCTCTTTAAAGAGAGACTGGAATCTGGACACTGACGCCGTAACTCAATGTTATGCGGCATATTCTAGACCACGGGTGGTAGCAATCCAGACGGGCAATACCCTAGTACCTAGCTGTGGGCTTAGAGAAGAGACTCATCTCTTACCTCTCTCTGTAACTGAGATCAGAATCGAAAACATCTGATGGCTGATACTTCCAAAATATAAACTAAAATTACAGATTTTTATAATTCATCCATTCTGTTTCCTGTATATTTTTGTTTATTACATTTGTATGATTGATTACGTTTATTAATTTTACTTTATTAAAACTCATTTATAATGTTTAATCGCACCTATCGCCTATCGCAACTGAAATATCCTGTATTCTGCCTCCATTAATGGAACCCTCTGCAAATGAGACAGATATTTATTTATTCCTGGATATCTGTAACACTGGGTAAGTGGTATACTACCTCTATAAGGCGCCGTACAGACGAGCAGCACTTTTCCGTCGACACGTGGGCAGCAAACGCCGACCAATGGCGTAGTAGCCGTAGTATGCGCTGCCTTGTCAGTCGACTTCTAATACGATGAACGATTTCGTCTTTTTTACTTTTACGTCTACGGAGCAGAAGAAGCAATAGTGTTTCTTCCTCGAAATCAATTTTTCTCCTGTCTGTCTGTCTCCCTACTACAATAACGTTCACGGCGCACTACAACAATGCTGTCGACATGTCGAATACTGCAGCAGTTGCTTTTGTCGACAGTAGCAGTTTCTTCTGTCGACAGCTGGAGTTGGCTCTCTCGACAGCTGAAGTTGGTTCTGTTGACAGCAAAGTGCTGCTCGTCTGTCTGACGCCTTAGTGGAACCACATTGCAGGTCCCTTAATGTCTCACTTAACCAGGTTTCACTGTATTTGTAAAGAGATTTGCTCATTTATATAAAGCATTTATTGGTACAATAAGTTCGTAACTGTATAAAACCTAGCCGCCTAGTTATGAGTGTCGAGCGTGAAACCATTCCATTTATCCAATTGTAATATCGCAAGTGAAAGTATTCAGTTTTAATTCCGTACATAATTTTAACTCAAATTCTTTTCCTACATTTTTTCATGCCTTTCATCTATCTGTTATTATTATGCTCTGAAAAAACATCTAAGCGAACCTTGTTACACATGCATATATAATCTATATTATATATAAAAATCAATGCCACTTTTCGTTGTAATTTTATAACTTGAGAACAACTTTACCGATTTACCGGTAGGTGGCACTGACATCGGGTTCTAGAATCCTTCTGACCACCTAGACCGATTTTGGTGATTTTTTCTTTGTGTCATGGAACAAAGTCTTTTAGGAATTCAGAAAATAGGCGGCGGTACGAAGTTCGCCGGGTCAGCTAGTACATGTATAAACGACCACAGCAGATAGCTTATCTACTGCGTAGCACATTTCAATGGTTTATGATGTCTGACCACTTATTTCAATTGAACGGAGCCGAATCTAATTTCTAGGCAATGAATAATACTTTGACCTGTAATAAACGATGAATCATCTATTGAAGCAATAAATAACATGTCGATTGTCGAGTGCATTTAATTTGAGTTTTATATACTCGAATATACATATGAATCATTGTATGTGAATTCTCATAATAACAAGCCCTAAAAAGAAGGCAATGGTATACATAATGTATTGTAGTGTTAGGAGATACAGGACTCGAATTAAAATAAACGCCGTTGGAATTACTATAGAGTTTATTAGAACTGTACCAACACATATAAAACAAGTACAAAATAAAACTGGATGCAATCAGTTCACACTGCACGATTCAGTGCAATTCCACATGCGTCAAGTCTGTTACTATGTCGCTTATCGAAAGTACTACACATCTTAATCGTATCGTAGTCGTCGAGTGACCGCCTCACCCCTCCGTTCGGACATGTTTCATACTCAATTGTATAACAGAAAGGACTCCAACAAATCCATCGCGTAAAATTAAATATAAAACTAGGATTAATTCGTTTGACACTAATTACACCCATAAAATAAGTACGATAACAATAGATGTTTAAGTTTAAAGACGAAGTAATAAAAGAATTCGTTTTTACAACATGCCAGATGTGCGGCCTTTGTAACAGTAGGTTAGAGAATGAATGAGCTAAGACTTATAATGTTATCCTAGCCGACTACAATATAGTAGTTCATCACTCTCTTTTAAAGTTAAACATAAAGAAACTTGCTTTTCTCGTGTGGCTTTTTAAAGTTCTCTACCAATCCTCTAACTTTAGAAATCTAGGGTGAAATAGTTTTATAATAATCAAGGTAGAGCCTAAAAATACTGTTAACGCAAAATGGTTTTTGACAAAATCTGTTAGAATTATTTCAATATAACTTCGATTAAATGCTCATTTAGGCATTCTTAAACAAATGACAATATCTATAGATAGTTTATTAATAATGTTAATAACTATTAAGTGCAATACGCGTCCGTCACCTCTACGAAATCTTCCACTGTATGTATGTACGTAACATAGAATGCATATATTAACAAAAAGGGCGTTGAAGGTTAATTTCTTTTTCAATGCACCAGTGACCACTTTACATTTCCATTTATTGAAGTTGACAAAGAAATCTATGTGATCGATCTATTTCTCCTAAATAAAACATAAGAATCTTGTTTTTATTACATATATCTATATAACAGTTCCTTTTTGTTGTTTCAGATCTTATGGTGCTGTTTATCAGTGCTAGCTGTAACATGGGGCTTCGCTAACGGACACGGAAGACTTATTGAACCACCTTCAAGAGCGTCCGCATGGAGATTCGGCTTCGACACACCACACAATTACAACGACCACGAACTCTTCTGCGGCGGCTTTGCAAGACAGTGGCACAAAAATGACGGCAAATGCGGAGTTTGCGGTGATGCTTGGGACGCCCCGAAACCAAGAGCACACGAAATCGGAGGCCGATTCGGAAAAGGTGTCATTGTTCGAAAATACGCGCCAAAAGATGTCATCACTATCAAAATCGAATTGACAGCCAATCATAACGGGTTTTTCGAATTTAGAGTATGTGACGAATTTAAATCAACTACGCAAGAATGCTTGGACAAAAACGTCTTGAAACTTGACAGTAGAGATACCACCAAATTCTATCCGAGGGACGGCAATAAGGTGTACGAGATGAAATATCAGCTTCCCGAAGGTCTAGAATGTTCCCACTGCGTGATGCAATGGAGATATATCGCTGCAAATAATTGGGGAGCCTGTGGCAATGGAACGGAGGCTGTTGGCTGTGGGCCCCAGGAAGAATTTAGAGCATGTGCTGATATATCGATAGGAGGAAAGTTCACAACGACTACAAGGAGACCAAGACCTACATATGTACCACCCAGCAAACGACCTGTGTTACCAGTTGCAGAAGAATCTACTGGAAGCGCCTGGTATGGAGTGGTCATTGCAGTCGTCACACTAGTAGTAGCGATCGCTGTTTTGGCAGGCATATACTTGTACTATTACAGAGGTGGCATGAGAATAAAGAGTTTGTTGAAATCAAAAGTTCCTCCGCCTGCGCCTGTTCCGCCTCCAAGACACAAGAGAGCTTCTCTATCAAGAGAGCAGCCCCCAGAGTTGTCACCACCTAAAATCCCCACCATTGACTCCGGGTTTGAAACAGTCGATCTTAGATCTAAGTAGATATATTGAGGCTATGTTTAGTTGTAGTGAAACCTACTGCCTTCACTAGTGATATTGAGTATGTTATGTCAAGCGTGACGGAATGTTTGTACTATGTGTTAATAAGAATCCATTAGGATTGTTTTACGTGAGTTTAGTCTTAAATTTGACTACTGTAAATTATATTTATGTTAAATTAAACGTTTACAAAATGATTCACTTTATTTTATTTTCATTTTCATACTATTCGGAAAGTTCTTTATTTCCAAAAGTATTAATACAAGCCAAATACGAAGGCAGTTCCTGTTATAGAATGGGGTCAGTCAGCATATTTAAAACATAATTCCCCATATTGCTTCGTGTACCTTCTTCACAACGTTGGAAATTAAATGATTTGTTTTGGTACATCCACTTGTATTTACGATAGCAAGATAACAATTATTATTCTTGCTCAGGATTTGCTTGCCTAGCCAGTGTCAAGTATTCACGAATATGAATGGTCGTAGACCATTTTTATTATAATCTCCAAGTAAAAGCCTCATTGAGATTTTAGAATGGAATAGAATAGATTTCACGTTTTTGACTGACGCCAAACGTGGAAATCATTGGCAGCTCAAAAAACATGTTATTATAATTACCCGTTAAGATATTAAAAAGTGAATGCCAAGACCAAGATTGTATAAAACTATAGAAAATCCATCGTCGCATCTTGTCTCTACTTACTTGTACGGAAAACAGGAAATTACAATATTTACGGGTTGTAAAAATCAATATAAGATATAATATCTTATATTCAATATAATATAAGAATTCATAATACAAAACATATACAATGTAGTACTCTTTGCAAAAATAATCAAATGGTTTTCCTATTATATTCATATACTCTGTGATTATTGTACTCTGTAGTAGTAGTAGAATTTGCCAAAGGCAGACAAAGAACTCTTAGTCCATACGCCAATTCTCATGTATAAGTCTTCGTATAGTAGCGCAATTGAATTATTGTAAGCTAAGCTACAACTGACACCATTCATTTCAACAGAATTCTTGTGAAAATTTGAAAGGCCCCATTTGACTATACAGGTCACATTTCTCACAAAAACACATAATACTACTCAAATCTATCAATATCCTACAACTATTGTTCATTTCTGAGTAATTTTATACATTTATAGAAATAAAACTGCATAACATAACGTTTCTGTTCCCGCCAAAAACTTTTAAAATGTTATTGTACTCTGTGAAAATAATACAGTTTTTTTTATATCAACTTGACTAAGCTATTGGTTCAAAGACCTTACAGCTTTACCGAGAGTTTTGGGGCGAGGCCTTCGCGTAGAAGAGGCTAGTTTGGGGTCAATCTGCTTGAGGGAGCTGCCTAAGGGGCTTTACCTCAGCTGTTAGCATGAGAGGGTTTGAATCTAATGATGGCAGCCAAATGGCGACAACAATGGACTAATTGATGACAGGCGACGGGTGATATGAAGCCCAAGGGGAAGGATCCCGGCAGACCGCGATCGGTTATCTGAGGTGACCTACACTATCTTACTGCCGTGTCTCAACGTCTTATATCTGCAAGAAAAGAAATGACGAAAGAAGGTGAAGTAATATAGTCTGTTTCTACCTTTACTCGTGCAGAATTATGAACTAGCAACTTTGTTAAAACGTCAATGTCAATCAGCGTACTGCCATAGACAAAAAACGCAAAACAAACGTGCTGTGAAAAAGCTCAAAAAGAACTAAAGTGAATTTAATTTGCTGAAAATTAACATTATAAATGAAAAATGGCGGTGCGGCCACAGCACATGCACGATGGTGGTATTGTGGAGCGTCGTTTACGACCAATCTACGGTAAAATCTTTGTGTAATATAAGTACTAATTTTCGAACGACCTCCCCTGGAGAGATGTTTTACTGTGAATTTACGTTTATTTACGAACTTTCCAGACTGGCTGGACAATGGAAATAATAAAAAAGCCTTGCAGGAAGCCGAAAAGGTTCTTAAAAAGAGTCCTTCCTTACAATCGGCACGGGCTCTTAAAGCTTTAGCGCTTTTTAGGTTAGGTAAGGCTACTGAGGCTCAAGTTGTTTTGGATGCTTTAGCAGAGGAGAAACCGAGTGACGACTCCACGCTGCAAGCTATGACGATATCATACCGAGAATCTCAACAGCGTAAGTATTTCCCACTTATTATAGGATTGTATGGCCCTTTAGGATTATGACATTTAAATTCACTTCCATGCCATGATGTAGAAATAACTTATATTCACTGAACGCTTGTGTCCAATACTTAAAACCCCACACAAGTCACCAACATAAAACCAAGTCTTTATTATCAATCAAGAAAAGGCTGCACTTTGAACTTGAGTGTTATTAGATTAACAGTGATTTGAGTTTAGGGGTATACATACACCTTATTTATAGCCCCTAGAGCTGTTATTGGGACTAAGAAGCCAGTTTTTATTAGTAGGAAACATGCGCTAGTCATTAGGCTACCACAACTTGACTTAATATATTATACTTACAGTAGAAAATGTATACTACATTTATGTACACTGTCCACAGTACACAAAGTCTGCTCTTTATATGAAGCGGCCGTGAAGGCTGAGCCTAATAGTGAAGAGCTCCATTCTCATCTCTTCATGTCCTATGTAAGAATTGGAGATTATCTTTCCCAGCAAAGAGCTGCCATGGCGCTATATAAGTTTGCACCAAAAAATCCATACTACTTTTGGGCAGTTATGAGCATCGTGTTGCAGGTATGTTTTATAAAAAAAGTTTTCTTGTAAAGCTGGTTACCACATGGCTCAGCTCATAGAAAGTAGTTACCGTTATAGACATTTGCAACACCAGGGGTAAAGCCAATGCATTTCCAGCCTTTAGGATGGGAGAGGATGATGAGATACAGGCACCAGACAACAGGAATATAATAAAATGGATATGAAATTGGAAATGGGGATGAGGGCTATTAAAACTTGCTCATCACACCAACCTTGATTACCACAAGGCTAAGCGATTCACATTGATATTCTGTAGCAGTGTAATATCACACTGACCCTAAGGGCTCTAATCAAGATAATTATTCCAGTATGGTTTTACCACATATTATATAATAACAATTACTCTTTACACACATGGCAGGATTTTCCCGGCGAAACAAAATCGCAAGTAATTTTTGGTACATAGATACTCACCTAGATACGGACAGGGTGCACCTGGTGGGATGTGTAAATGCGTGGAAGAGGTCGCTGGAGAATGGCGGTTTGAAACTAAATGTGGCAAAGACTGAGTACTTGGCCTCCAACACTACAGATCCCACATCCGTGTGCATAGTTGAAGTTACAGTCGAGCGCACGGATCAGTTTAAGTACTTAAGATCTGTCCTTAGTGCGTCCGGGGATACCGACCTCGACGTCAAGGCCCGTATTACAGCAGCTTGGGCCAAGTGGCGTGAGGTGACAGGTGTCATGGGTGACCCCAAAATGCTGGTCAAATTAAAAGGACAGGTCTATAAATCCATTATTAGACCTGTCCTTTTGTATGGCAGTGAAGCGTGGCCAGTACTTGAGCGACACAAGCAAGAGCTGCATGTCACAGAGATGAATATGCTGCGATGGATGTGTGGAGTGATGCGGACAGACCAGGTCAGGAACTCCCGCATCCGCGGCAGTCTTCATGTCCGTGACGTAGCAGACAAATTGCAAGAGTTTCGCTTACACTGGTACGGCCACATTTTATGCAGACCGGCTAATTATGTGGGGAACAAATGTCTAGCCATGCCGCCTCCGCCAGGCCCTGGTCAAAGGGGAAGGCCCAAGAAATGCTGGCTAGACGTCGCGAGGGATGAAATGGTCATGGCCTCAGGTCTCAAAACGGGGGATGCTGAAGACCGTGCGAAGTGGAGTAGGAAAGCGGACCCTGGGCGTCGGAGTGAACGCTCCGAACGCAACTGGCATTTAACGCTCGGATGATGATGATGAAATACTCTCCTAGTACCTCCAGGGACAGTGATAAAAGAACAAGGAGAACACTATTCTGTCAGTTACATAAGGGAGAGGAAACATAAAATATGCTTTGATTGATAAAAAAGTGTCAGAAGTTCAAGTCCCATAAAAATCAATTAGTGCTCTCTTCAAAATTTAATTTATTACTTTACTGACTTTTTTGTTATTATGGCATTTTTCTTATTATAATGAAAGTTAACTTAGTGCCTATAATTAGCTATCATAGTCTTTAGTAGTTTAATCAAAACCTTTGCATTCACCAGGCTAAATCAACCGAAGATAAAACCAAAAAAGGCATTCTGCTAACACTGGCTCAACGAATGGTTGATAATTTTATAACCGAAAATAAAATGGAAGCTGAACAAGAAGCCCGTCTTTACATCATGATCTTAGAACTACAAGAGAAATGGGAGGATATTTTAAAGTTTATTGAAGGCCCATTGTATTCTCTGTTAGTCCCAGGATCGACTGCCCAAGCATGTATACCATATTTGAAGAAACTCGGTCTGTGGAGAAAGTTGAATCTCCTGTGCAAAGATTTGTTATGGGATAACCAAGATAGATGGGACTATTATTTACCATACTTTGATTCTGTATTTCATTTAATGAAGGAAGCAGATAACGAAAGCACGGCTGATGATACACCTGAAAAGTGCCATGAGTTTATTTGTCAGTTGGTTGAGAGTATGTCGTCGGGAAGAACACTACGTGGTCCGTATTTAGCGAGGTTAGAGTTATGGAAAAGGTTATCCGAGGACGGCGATCCTACGGATTTGCTGGGCAGTGGTATGGCATTGTGTGTGCAATATTTAAGGGTGTTTGCGAATAAACCATGCGCAGTACCAGATATAAGGCCATATTTAGCAATGATACCGCAGAAAGAGAGGGAAGAGAAATGCCGAGATTTCTTGACATGCCTAGGTTACGATGAGAATAGTGAACCTGAAACAGTAAGTTATTTTCAGCTACAGAATTTTGAGTTAAAAAAAATAGCAATGTGTGTTTCGACACATAGTAGAAGTGAGATTTCAACAGCGACTGGAAAAGCGAATTGCAACAGACAAGTGGAAAATCGAATGGCAACGGACAAGAGGAAAAACAAATCGCAATAAAATTTTGACTTGAAATTTTACATGCATATTGTTAATGTACTTATACAATTTGAAAACCTGCCCATAAAACTTAGATTAAAATTTTCCTGTGACTCGTTTTTCCACTTGTTCCTTGAAGTTTCACTTCTTCTATGTGTCGCAGCACACATTTCGATTTTTCGCAGGCTTACTGCAAATTATGATTTAGTTTGGTTAGGTACATTTTAATGAATGCATTTTTTATTTAAACATATTATTTGATATTATCAAACAAAAATTCGGAATTGATCCAGAACAAAAAAGCATCTATAGTCCAGTTTAAAATTATGCCGCGTCTCACCACGCCATATACCTTCTACCTCCTCCATGCCGTAACGTTCTTCATGCCAGAAAAAATCCTAATACTCTCCATCTATACAGAAGTTTCACTTTAATTATAATAATCATTTACTTTTGACATGCAATGTTAAAAAATTGAAAGGCTATCGAAATTTCGTAATTTTAAAAAAAGTGTGCGTCCCGGGACGTCCGACAGAAGTGATAACTAAAACTAATCAAGTTGAACTATTCAATATTGAAATAGTTTAATTTGAGAAAAGCTTAGGTTATTACTTAAATTGTATGTATATTAATATGGTAATCTAAGGAAAGGTTATTTATTAATAAAATCTTTTATTGATTATAAACATTATATTTTATTCTTAGTTACAATGGGGATTGTTCACAAAAAATTACCCTCTGATTTTATATTTTTGTATTTTAAGCGTTAGTTTTTTTATAATTCGATTTTAAAATTATTTCTCCAATGACGTCATAAGGAACAAGTTTAGATTGATTACTTTGCCTAGAAAACAAAAATAATTAAAGTAAGTTTTATCTATATATAATCATAGTAATCTGTGCTACAGTTTAAATGTCACTGTCATTAAGTATTACGTATCGTGATCATTTTAGTGTTTTTAGTCGCTAGGCTTATAATTTTTCGTGTTCAACCATTATTATTTTCTATAGTTATCGTTAATTTTTTTAATGTGGTCTTTAGAGAAAATCCATGTTACAGAACTTAAATCAAATAATGTACAGCCAGAATTTTTTCGACACCTGAAGCAGACAGACAGCCCACCTGATGGGATTTAGTAAGGTCAAATAAAGGTCAAACGCATTTCTTACTAAATACAAGAAGATCGTACATTTTTTGGAATTTGAACTAGACAGAAATGATTAGGGACACTATTCCTCGAAATGGTTTTTCAAAAAGCTAAATTGAAAAAAAGTGAACAATCCCAATTCTTGAATATGTACATTATTAATAGCATTATTTAAACTTTTTACTGAAATACGGCTAGCATTGTGGGTTAGAGTGAGAGAGAGGAGCCTGACTACAGCTGCCGCATGCGTGATAGAAAGGGAAGCCAGACAGACTGGCGCCGTGACGTGTTACGTAACGAAGCAGTTAACCTTGTCATAAGAAGTTATCAGTGCAAAAATATTGCCAGACAGATGACATCCAACGGCATATATCGTGTATGACCGCGTGGCGTCTCGCGGCGCCGCCGTTCGCGGCCGACGGCGCCCTGGCGCTCGCCCGCGCCCTCCGCGGCCACTACTTGCGATGCTCGGAGAAAGGACTCGTCACTGCCACCATCACTGAGTTCTGTCCTACAGACGGATACGGACTGCTGGCGGCCCATCATTATTTTTACGCTGGTACGTTGCTTGCCTGATACTAAAGACCTTTGAACTAAGTCTACAAATTACGTCACACGAATTTCATGACTTTTGAGCCCTCTCGTGACCTTGTCACAGCTGGTCACACTCGTGAGACTCCTCCCTCCCTAGTGTCACATCACATATATTGCAATGTGACAACAAATAGTTTCCCTAATTAGTTTTACTTCCATATAATTATTTTGTTAATAATTTAACCCGTACTTATACAGATAGAGTTGGAAAAATTTAGAAGTTTTTCATCAATAGTTCAAATTTCGTATTTTAAAACTTAAATATTTTAGATTTTAAAATGTCACGTTACACGAAATTTGAAATTGAGGACCCCTCCTACCCCTTGTCGCACTTTGTCGACCCCTTCCCCTTTAACGTGTGACGTACTTTTTGGATGGCCCCTTATCTGACATGAATCACTTTAGTTGTTAAAATATAGCCTCAGCCAGGAAGTCTGGTAACATAGCCTAACAATTTAATTAAATAAATTGGCCGAGAATTACACTCACAGGCTGCCCACTTTATATAGTCTACATGTATTGCTATGGTAAAGTGTGAGACGCACCATTAACCAGAGTAGGGGCTAGAATATACATTCCATTGCTAACTGACATGGCTAAAGCTCAAAACAAAACATCACATCTGTAGCAATGTACAATATTTGAAACTGGTGCATACTTCTATAGGATACAAATCAAGAAAAAATTGGACCTACTTACGCAAAATGGAATCAACACACATACTGACACTTTTGAGAAAAAGCCGTTTATTAAAATCTTGCATACCAAGAATAGTAAATATTTTGGAAAATAAATAAATAAAATAAAATATTTATTTTGCAAAATTTTAATAAAAACGACTTTTTCTCAAAACTCTCAGTATATGGGTTGGTTCCATATTGCATAAGTAGGTTCAATTCTACTAAAAGATTTGTAGATAATGCTAGGACTAAAACCAAATAGAGCGAGCAGTGGTCCATAGACCTCGCCTAAGCATAGTGCCCCGGTCTTCGGTATACTGTTCATCTACTGTGGAAGGGATGCCATATAGCAATTATGGTACGTGTGCAAAACCGGCGCCTCCACTTCTGGATTTCGACGCCTATAGACCTATTTGTTTTTAATTTCCATCATATATTTTATATAGAATATTTTTATTTTTGCGAGTTCCATTGCCTAACAAAAAAATATAATGTATAAAATATTATTTTTCAATTTCAGCTGTTCAGCTAAAGAGTTCAAAGCCTATAATAGAAGCACTCAGTCTATTGGAGTTAGTTTTACAGCAATCGCCGGCAAATTTTCATGCCAAGTTACTTCTGATTAAGCTGTATCATTTATTAGGTAAGTTTAAAACATCTCATAAGGATCCATATCGGTAGAGGTTGGCTAATAAAGTATAAAATAATAGGGGCACCACTGTAGGAAACATTTGTTTGAACTCTAGCAACCCCGACATTATGAGAAGAGTAATTTTGATACATACTAGTAACTTTTAGTATTACGTCGAACATAGTGCAAGTATCTAGTTGGTTTATTTCTTCTATAAATTTAATTTAAAAAATTGAAGATGTGAGTGGATGATGGTGATATGTCGCATATTCGGTTTTTTGCTTTTTTTGCGTAGATGAAGGTTATAAGTCGATACCAAATGACTACAGACCTTAGACCATAGATATAAGGCATATTTAAAAAAATAAAAAGTTGAAAAAGGTGTTAAGTTCAGTTCAGTTTAAAATAAAAGTAAAACTGTGGGATGCTCTAACCCACAGGTTATGGTGGTATTTCTGTGAACTTATAGCGGAAATATGACCTGAATCCTTGCACTATAAAAGTGGAAGCTCCACCAACCTTGAGATCAGCCCTCTCCTGGCTCGGTTCAAGGTACACTCGGTAACTCGGGAATAGAGCACGGCACTATATCTCACTTTATAGCACAACTGTGCCAAAACTATTAGGTCCATAATAGTTTTGGCACGGCCAGTAATAATTAATTAAGTTTAGTAAAATGGGTGACCACACGGCGCGATGTCACAACACGTTGACAGTGAGTGTCCAAAATGGCTGCCCCTTCCTCTGCTGTCCTTTGGCCGTAGTCTCACACAAAAAGAGGGTAGTCAACAAAATCAGCGGAGCGCTGTTTTACCCACTTAATATAGGCAAGGACAGAACAAAAACGTTTATCTCGATTTACTCAGAATTGGAATTATGCGACTTATCACCTTCATCCACTCATGTCTTCAATTAATTGTTTGTTTATTTAAATTTGGAATGTCAAGATAGCTATAGTGTGTGCCATACAGAAATACGTTTTCTTCTTCCAAATAATTTATTTTTTTCCCTACTTAAAAAATGTAATACATTATTTTTCTCTGCGGGAAAAAACATGTGAGACATTGGCATATTGGCTGTTGTTATGACACTATTTCTTAGCAAATGTTGTATGAAGGGAGCGCGCTGGCGGCGGACTCGGTGTACCAGCGCGTGGAGGCGAAGCACATCCAGCTGGTGTCGCTGGGGTGGTTGCACGCGGCGCGGCTGGCGCCCGCCTGCGCCGCCAGCCGCGCGCTGCAGCTGCTCGCCGACACCAGGGCCTTCCACACGCACCACGCCAAGGACGTGAGCATTACTCCGTATACTGTCACTAATGCTAGCAGGGCTCCTAAATTGTCTGAACGATAATTGGTATTACATAAAAAATATTGTAAACTAGCTTCTGGCCGCGGCCTCGTCCGCGTGTAAAGTTCTTTAGTTCTTCAGGATCAAAAGAACCCTATATGTTGACCAAGTTAAATCGGTCCACTCGTTTCGAAGATTAGCCCGTACAAACAGAGAAACGTTTTTTTTATCTAAATTATTTCTATTTACTTCTTACATCCCCCTGACTCGGTTTTCAGATGTATAGACATGGTCTGTTTTTGTAAGTGTATATTTTGGTGTGCAAATATATATTAAAGAAGATTTTCAAAATAATTCTAGCTCTAACTGTATAACAACTATTTAAATTTAACAATATCTTGATGTAAAATTGCAAAATATGTGATGTGCACTGAGCAGGAGTCACACGAGTGTGGTCAGCTGTGAGAAGGATGAGGGAGGGACCAATAATAATGATTTTTTTGTGACGTAACATGGGGGTTTGCGTGTAGCCACTTAGGGCTTCTGTGGTTGAGCGGGCCAAGTCATAACCGGCCGAACTCGCTGGAACGCAGAGGCTCCAGATTCGATCCCTGATATGGTAAATTTTGGAAACGAACTTTCCGTTATTTACTATGGTCTGGGTGTCTGGAACGATCCCAGAATAGTCCGTTGTATATTATCCTAACATAAGGGTAACTTGCTTAGCTAGGGGATATTGGGGTTATGTGTGCAGGAACGGAGAAAGAATATAATTTCCTGTGGCCGAGCGGCCTGTCGTAAGAGACGACAAAATAACGCACAGCCAGGTGGTTAGGGCATTTTCCCGATTGGATGGCTACCATCCTTGGTGTAGAGTAGTGCCGCCATAACAACCTTGAGTTGTGTTCAGGCATTAGTGACCAGGTCCCAGTCTCCCCTAAGAGAGCAGCAGCGCATTTGAGGCACCTTTGGTGTTGCAATGTCCACAGGCGATAATAACCGCTTTCCATCAAATGGGCCGTCTGCCTGTCTACTGAACTCCTGTAATAAATAAATATATAATGTGTGTGTTTGTCTACCAGACTGACCCCAGATCCGGATTTAGCACATAGAAATAGATAAAGAATAGATAGATGGGTCTCGTCAAAAGCACAAACAACTTTTTTGTGGGCTGGTGTCATGTATTGCTTAACACTAAATTATTAATTTAAAAAATGTGCGTGTATAGTGTACACACGTAAGAAATGAAACTTCTTTATGACCTTATTTTTAGAAAAATCGATCTACTATATGTAACTTTACAGAAATTGGTTAAATAATATTAAATCATGATTTTGCTGATCACTTTTATATATATATATATATATATATATATATATATATATATATATATATATATATATATATATATATATATATATATAATATTAATTAAAACACAATAAAGTAAAGAAATATTACAATGCTCGTCTCACAATCCATCTAGCAATATTGATAGAATAGTTATATAAAATGTAGGGTTGTAACGGAGGCCTTCTTAGCGGAGGCGGAGGCGGATGCGGAGCCAACGGGTTTCACCTCCGCGGATGCGGAGGTTAACGGAGGCGGAAGTGAAATTGGATGTAGAAAAAATAGTAGTTTATGGTTTAAGGTTTATACATTACATCGCGTCGATAAAACTTCGTACGTACGTCTAACGCGTCTAAGCAATTCGACAGGTTGATTCCTGTAGCGTATCATTCATTTGACAAATGACGTTTAAAAGCCCCCCGCCGCGCACGCGTTGATTTTTGTTCATTCGCTGCGCGCGGCCGGACGGCTAATTCGTCGCGAGCGTCGCTGCTTGCGTATGATTCGTATATATATCTCCGTTATGACTCCGCAAAAATTACAAGGATGCGGAGGCGGAGGTACGATTCCTTGCGGAACTTCCGCAGTAACGGAGGCAAAAGCGAAGTTTCGTTACAACCCTAATAGAATGTGACGTGTGATGCGTAACCGAAAAATGTGACGGTATATTTTTTTTTGGCTGAGTCTATTAATACGGGTACTGTACGAACAATTTATAATTATTAATACGGTTACTGAAAATGTTCATAAAAGGCTCGGCCAAAAAAAAACCTAACCTAATAGGTTAGGTTAGGTTTATCATTTAGGTTAGGTAATTAGGATTAAAGATTGAAAATAAGTATTTTACGAAGTTCTTCCAATCCATACAAGAGCAGTACGCAAATACTCGCGTATACTTTGTAGTAACATATAAGCAGATCTTGTTCCGTAATGTACAGCGCCAGTACACATAGGGGCTAATCGTGTATGTGTCGGAAAATTATTTTTGGGTGGTTATAAAAAAAATAACCACGAAGGCTAAGCCGAGTGCTCCGCTTCGCTTTGCACCCGCCTTAGCCTTCTAACCTATATTAAAGATGTTCCGATTTGTTCATAATAAATAAATGTGCCGTGTATCTATACCCCACCCTCATTTTAGAATTTATTTATTTATTTTTATTTTCATGTTTTCAATAATTCTTTAAAACATGTCATTAAAAAAAACCTAACCTAATTAAAAAACAAGCTAATCATCCAATTCATTCTTAATTATTTTTTTAAATTTAATTACTGTACGAATAATTATAAATTGTTCGTACAGTACCCGTACAAATAGTCACATCGTTTTTTTTTTCCATCGCCGATCAAGAATTTTCACTTCAAAAAAAATCTATCCGTATCCCTATATACTAGCGATAATATTTTTCAGAGCGTAGAACACCTGACGTACGCCTACAAGTACGGTACGTTCGAGAAGTTGGTCGAGCTGCGGGCGTGGACGGCGAGGCTGGAGGCGTGCGCGTGGGGCGCGCTGGCGGCGCGGGAGCGCGCGCTGCTCGCGCTCATGGCCGGCCCGCCGGGGCCCCTGCACGCGCCCACCAGGCTGCCCGAGGAGCCCACGTGAGTGTGCACCATACTATTCCCCATGTAGATGGTAAGTGAGTCCATTTTGAGGGTGCATGCGCCAAACTGATCCCAGATTCAGTAACTGACAGATTCGGATTCAGCCCATCAAAATACATAAGAATAGGTGGGTCTGGTCGAAAGTACGGACTTTGTGTGGACCGAGTCAAACACGAAAAAATTTATGTCTACAAGAAAAGACTACAAATGTTGAAACATTATATTTATATGTTTTGATTCGCAAACATGGATTGCTATGTGAAAAGTTGATTAATTTTTTTGTTTCTATAATTAAAAAGATTTTTTTTCAACGTCGCTACTCAGGACCCGAACAGTCTACAGTAGGAGACATTTTGATTTAAACGAGATCAATCAACAGAATTTATTTGTCAAAATACAAAAGACTGTCAAATCTAACATATACATAGCTTTGTAGAAAAGGTTATAAAACAAAATAAAAGCGAATAAAATGTTGTCAATATATAACGTAGCATATATTTGTAAACATAGAATATAAGAACATGTATATAAATAAAAAAAGAAAAGAATACAGAGATCTCTACCCTGACACATGTCGGAGGGAGGTAACAAAAAATCCACTACACACAGAGCGCTCTAAGCTCACAACGGCCAAAATGCTCCGTTAGCCGTTCCACAAGGCGACCGCAGTCGTTGTGGTCCTGGCGAAAACGTCACTAATGACGTCACCATTTTCGATCACATGTCAAGAAGCGAGTCCAATAACCGTTCCATTTGGATGTACGGTTGTAACGCCGGCAAGGAAGTGGAACGCGAAAAGTCGCGGTCGTGAATGTGGTCGTTGTGAGTCCCTAATAGAACATAGCCATAATCTCATGTAATAAACAAAAATACATGAACAAATAATTTACACGAGGGCTTCTTAACGTATAGGCGTATACGCAAAAATGCCATTTTTTTGTTGTGTATATGCATGTTACAATTTAGAAAGTCTGACCAGTATGCAAATGTACCTAAATAGAAGGATAATCCAAATTTCATCCTTATATAATCAACTAGTTTTGTTTTATTCATAATTTTGTCTCTTTTGTAAAACTGCACTTTTGTCTGTACGCCCATTTGTTATGAAGCCCTCGAATTATGGAATTTAGGTAACTTGACATGTTATCTTCCGTTTTGAGTTTGACCCGGCCGATGTTATTTACATGTAAACCGGTCTGCACTTTTCTGCGCAAACGAAAACTGCCGATGTTTTAACAAAAGTATTGAATATTAATTGATTTTTTTGAGAAATAAAATTGTTATATTGCAGCCATCAGCCACGTGACAATGAACGCCTATCAGAGCGCGTGACGTCATAGTGTGCATAACAACAAGTTATCCATGACTTCTCAGATAACACTTCGATGAAACAGATGTTTGTTTTGCACACTGTGACGTCATGCGAGACGCCATGACAGCCTGACGCGTTTTAGTGACGAAATACCAAAATATTTATTAAATTGCTAAATTCAATATGTTAATGTTGTTTTTTTGGCTAAAATAGACCATAAGGCTCAAAATAAACCAGTTTCTCAAAAATTGACAACTACCGAATTACAGTATGAGTACAGTATGTAAACTGTACTCATCTTCTATTTTCGTTGTTTCAGTGACAACCGTGACTTGACGGTCATGTTAAACTGGGAACCGCCCCAATGCCAGGACCCCGATCTGAAAACGCGCACCTTCGAACAAGACATAGCGTACTTACGGCTGAAAGACGCCCTCGTGTCGGCCATCGCCCTGTGCATAGAGATGTCGGACAACAGGCCCGCGGAAGAGAAGAGTGCGCAGAGGGAGGAGCTGGAGGTGTGCATCGAGGCTTACAGCACCGCCATGGACAGGTGCAAGGATCGTTACAGGGAGAAGGAGAGGCTTTGCATATCGGCACCGTTTCCGTCGAGGATCATTGGTGAGTGCTCAGAGGGCCAAATGACTCGTGTAGTTTAGTGTTAGGAGAATACATTTTGATCAAAATCAATCCTTTAGTTTAATTTGCCGTTTGACATTGCCTCACAGAAGCTTGTAAGGATCTATCCTTCAAGTTAAACTAAGATTTGGGAGAACATATAGGTGTTACTTTTTTTTCAAAGTCAACCGATTTGATTTTTTTATTTTTTTTTTATTGCAGGAGATCAGCAGACAGGCAGACGGCCCACTTGATGGACAGCGGTTACCATCGCCTATGGACATTTGCAACACCAAAGGTGCTACAAATGCGCTGCTGCTCTCTTTAGGGAGCCTGGAACCTGGTCACTAATGCCGGAACACAACACAAGGTTGTTATGGCGACATACTCTAGACCAGGGGTGGTAGCCATCCAGTCGGGCAAATGCCCTACCACCTGGCTGTGGGTTGTTTTGTCGCCTCTTACGACAGGCCGCCGGGCCGCAGGAAATTGTATTCTTTCTCCGTTCCTGCACGGATAGTCGGATTTGATTACTTGCAAGGATAATAGAATTTTCAAAAATGCAACTGGATCACTTTCAGTTTCCGTCAGTACAGACCCCGAGATTCTTTTGAGTTGTTTTGTTATTCCTATGGTTTATGATTTGACTCTGAAAGCCCACGTGAAAATTCAGCCGGCACATAGATTTTATCTGTGAAGTAGCAGAAGATGAATACAATTTCCAGAGGCCTGTCGTAAGAGGCGATAAAACAACCCACAGCCAGGTGGTATTGTATTTGCCCGTCTGGATGGCTACCATCCCTGGTGTAGAGGATGCCGCTATAACAACCGTTTCCAGTTCCCGTCTCCAGTTCTAGTCTCCCTTTAGAGAGCGGCAGCACATTTGCAGCACCTTTGGTGTTACAGATGTCCATAGGTGATGGTAACCGTTTTCCATAAGGTGGGCTGTTTGCCTGTTTCCTGAACACATACATGAAAAAAATCATCTGAGCAATACAATAAATCCTTTATAACTCAAAGTGATATTTTTCAGGTAATCTAAATTAAAGAAAAGAAAAGTCATAGTTAATCTAGTGATATTTGTTTTATATGAAGAAGTGATAAAAATGTAATATGTACATAATTTTAAGCTAATTCAGATATATTTAATACACGCATACATAGTTAAATATATACACGAGTAACATTTAAAAATTGTTTTGTATATAGCAAATTTTTTTTTTTTTTATTGCTGGAGGTCAGCAGACAGGCAGACGGCCCACTTGATGGAGAGCGGTTACCATCGCCTATGGACATTTGCAACACCAAAGATGCTACAAATGCGCTGCTGCCCTCTTAAAGGAGACTGGAACCTGGTCCACTAATGCCGGAACACAACTCAAGGTTGTTATGGCGACATACTTTAGACCAGGGGTGGTAGCCATCCAGTCGGCAACATGACATAGAGTTAAGATAACTATGACAACATTCCGTCTGGTCCATCTGCTGAACTTATGCAATAAAAAGAAAATGGGTGGTTATGATGATGCCAGATGGTAGGGTATTTACCCATTTCAGTTGAGGAACTCGGTATGATACGAAATGTATTCCCCCTGTGTATTAAAAAAAGGGTATTTGTTCGTCTGGATTTCTTCCACCCCTGGTCTAGAGTATGCCCCCATAACAACTTAAGTGTTCCGACATTAGTGACCAGGTTCCATTCTCCCTTTAGCGATCCACGGCATGTTGGTAGCACCTTTGGTGTTTCAAATGTCCATAGGCGATGGTAACCGCTTTCTATCAAGTGGGCCATCTGCCTGTCTGCTGAACTCATTCAATAAAAAAACATGTGTGCGTGTACTAGTGTAACACATAAGAATTGAAACTTCTTTATGACCTTATTTTTCGAAAAATGATTTACTATATGCGACTTTACAGAAATTGGTTAATTATATAATATATATACGTAGGATACTAAATGATTGATAAATGAATGATTTATAAATCATCAAACTCGTGTATTAATTAGAAGAATAAAGTAAAGAAATATAACAATGCTCCTCTCACAATCCATCTATTAACAACGATGGTTGAAAAATGCCGTGCCGTGACGCGTAACCGAAAAATGTGACGGTAATTTTTTTTTCCAACGCCGATAAAGAAGTTTCACTTCAAAAAAAAATTAGTGTATTATGCATGTGTGTTTGATGAAGCATCGGTCATTTTTTCCCAGCGTTCGTGAATTCCCCGGTGCCGTACAGAGAGTTGTACTCGAGCACGCTGCGCATGGTGGGCGAACTGTGCGCGGGGCGGAGTGCGCGCGCGCACGAGCTGTGCGGGCGCGCGGCGGCGCTGGTGGCGCGCGCGGGGGCGCCGCTGGCGGGGGAGGCGGCGGCCGGCGGCGGCGACCACGGCTGGGAGATGCGCGACAGGCTCGAGGCGCTCTCCAACTATTTAGAGGTGAGGCACTTGTGGAATAGTAGAGAATATACTTTACGTACCGTAAAATGGGGTGATTTGGGACAAAACTCAAGTTTTATTAACCGACTTCGAAAAAAGGAGGAGGTTCTCAATTCGTCGGAATCTTTTTTTTTTGTTGTTGCTTTTTTTTATATATGTTCGCCGATTACTCCATGATTTATGATCCGATTTACGTGATTCTTTTTTTGTTCGACGCGGAATAGCTTCCAATTGGTCCCCTAAAAATTTTACAAAGTTTGGCCCAGTAGTTTTTATTTTACGAACATTCTTTTGTTCCGGTTTCTTGGGACCTATATTTTTTAAGAAGCGTGGCATCATTCGTAGGTCCACCCATACATAGCTAGACACTAAAAAGTAACAAATAAAAGTTAAAACTTCGTTTAAAAAAACCGACTTCAAAAACTAAAAAACTAAAATGTATAAGATGTTTTAGATAATATATATTAATAATAATAGCTTTAGAAATAAGTTATTTTATACATTTTAGTTTTTGAAGTCGGTTTTTTTAAACGAAGTTTTTATTTGCGAACTCACGTACACATTTATGTTACGTGTTACACTTTGTGGTAGGATTTAAATTTGAAGCTTTCAATATTTTTTCTATAATCTTTCAACACTCAGTCATCCTGTCATAGGTATTTTTTTTAAAAACGTACTTCAAAACATTGGGTCATTTATGATACTATATTAGGAGACTGACACTTTAAAAAATGGTAGGTATATGTCAAATACTTACGTACCTAACCTAAAAAGACACTACCTACCAGGTAGGTATTGTAGGTACCTGCCTATAGTATGAAAGTGTCAGCCTTAGCGAAAAACTCTATTAACCCCTTAAGCGACCCGATTCACCCCAACGCCTGGGTGAATAGGGAAAAGTGAGGTTTTGTAACTTTTTATGGTTATTCTTTGATAAATCTTAATGCATTACAAATGGAAATGTAAACTACCGGAACCATTATGATCTCACGTTTTATTACTATAACTACAAAAAAACGATAAAAATCAATGTCGAACTTAAAAAGTGTCCCGATTCCCCCCATTTTACGGTACATACATGCGTAATATCACGCCTGTTTCCCACGGGGGTAGGCAGAGACTGGATCTCCGCTTGCGACGATCCTGACAAACAATTTTCGCTTCATCTAATTTCTTCAACCTCTTCATACATGCACGTTTATTTGATATGCTTTTTACCTGACCTCTCTTTAACAATATTTGGTCATGGTGTGTATACTTTACATAGAATATACTTTATTGTGCAAAAATGCTACATAAAATCAAAAACAATCGCCGGCTTTAACGCCAGTGGCGATTTCTTCCAGACCACCTAACTTTATACAATAAAATATAGGTCCCAAGAAACCGGAACAAAACTATGTGAAATTTTTAGGGGACCACATGGCAGCTATTCCGCGTCGAACAAAAAAAGAATCACGTAAATCGAATCATAAATCTCAGAGTAATCGGTGTACATATGGAACGAAAAGGAAATATTTTTCATAAAAAATGTTCATAAAATGAAAATTACTGGGCCAAACTATGTGAAAATTTTAGGGGACCAATTGGAAGCTATTCCGCGTCGAACAAAAAAAATCACGTAAATCTTCCAATTATGTCCAAACTATTTGAGAAGTTGTTACTGCAACGTCTTAAACCAATCATAGAAGATAAAAAGCTAATTCCTGACTACCAGTTTGGGTTCAGGGAAAAACACTCTACCATTGATCAAGTTCATAGAATAACAAGTATTATAGAAAAAGCTTTAGAGGAAAAAAAAGTGTGTACTACAGTTTTCCTAGACGTAGCACAAGCTTTTGATAAAGTATGGCATGAAGGACTGAAACATAAACTAAAGAAAATGTTACCTATACAATATACAGATATCTTAGAGTCATACATTTCTGACAGAATGTTTCGAGTAAGACAAGAAGATTCTTATTCAAATCTTAAAGAAATCAAAGCTGGAGTACCACAAGGAAGTGTTCTAGGCCCGGTCCTATACCTATTATACACATGTGATATTCCAGAATTGGAAAATAACACCATCGCTACCTTTGCAGATGACACTGCCATAATGGCCACAGGAGTCACACACGAGGAAGCTGTGGAAAAGGTACAAAATGCCGTTAGTGCAATATATAATTGGACCAAAAAATGGCGGATAAAACTTAACGAATCTAAGTCTATTCACATTGATTTTACAAACAAACAGCCTAACTATCATCCGGTATATATAAATGACCAAATTATACCATACGAAAATACAGCCAAATATTTGGGCATGACATTAGACGCTAAGCTTCGCTGGAAAGCCCACGTCAAAAAGAAACGTCAAGAGTTAGAGTTACGCTACAAAAAAATGTACTGGCTTCTCGGCAAATATTCTGCTTTGTCAGTACCTAATAAGATACTCCTGTACAAACAGATTCTAATGCCAGTATGGACCTATGGAATACAACTATGGGGCTGCACCAAGCCAACCAATTTAAACATAATACAAAGGTTCCAAAATAAAGTACTCAAGGACATGGTTAATGCTCCTTGGTACATAAGATCAGACGATCTCCATCGAGATTTAAAAGTGGATATCGTCATTAACGTAATAAAAAAATACGCTGAAGCCCATCAGAAACGGCTTCATCACCATGTAAATGTCGAGGCCATCCAGCTCCTTGATAATACAGATTTATTAAGAAGACTCAAGAGGACAAAACCATTTGAGTTAGTGTTATAATTCTCTTATAATAATAAAGTGTAGTGCTATGTGCTAAACATTAACAAAGAACACATGAACAAAGTGTCTTCTCCTTAATAAAGACAATAAGAAACGTGTTATTGGACACATTCTTAGTTTAAGTTATATCTAGTTATTTTAGGTCAGATTTAAATTACTCATTAGTCTTTTTTCCTAGATTAGATTGTAATTTTAATGTTGTATCACTAAGGTGCATCATTTATTAAAAAAAAAAAAAAAAAAAAACGTAAATCGGATCATAAATCACGGAGTAATCGGCGAACATACATAAAAAAGCAACAAAAAAAAAGATCCCGACGAATTGAAAACCTCCTCCTTTTTTCAAAGTCGGTTAGAAATGAACAAAACTTTAAAAATACATTCCATGCGCAAAACAGAGTGTTGGAAAGTTTTAACGTCTTGGTTACTGACATTCGGTTATGAAGAGACTGAAAATCTAACTATATATGCTGTCAATATATTATAACATAATAAATAATCAGCATTAAAACATACCCTTATTTAGTTCATACATACAATCACATACAAACACATACTCAATACATAAACATTTAAACATACAACCTCTCAACGCGCGCGCGTACTCTATATTTTAACCGACTTCCAAAAGGAGGTTCTCAACTTGACCGTCATTTTTTTGTTTATATGCATGTACACCAATTATTCTGACATTTATGATCCGGTCTAAGTGATTCTTTTTAGTTCGATGAGGAATAGTTGCCATTTGATCCCCTAAAAATTTAACATAGTTTGGCCCAGTGGATTTCATTTTATGATTTTTTTTCCGTTCCGTCCTGTATGTACACAGATTACACTGAGGTTTATAATCAAATTTACGTGATTCTTTTTTAGTTTGAGGCGGACTAATTGCAGTATATATATAATAGTTGTAGTATAATTTTTTTCCGTTCACATTTTTTGGGTCCTATATTTTTTAAGGCGCGTGGCACTTTCGTAGGCCTGCCCATAGCTAGACTCTAAAAAGTAACATAAAAACAAAAGTTCGTTTAAAAAAACCGACTTCATAAACTAAAATGTATAAAATAACTTATTTCTAAAGCTATTTCTTATTTATAATACCTATCTTTTTTTCATAAACAGTATCTAAAACATCTTGAAGTCATTTTTCATTATCTATGTTTGTTTCTTAAATTTCCAGTTTATTGGCATAGTGACCTTTTTACTTGGTGTCTGCAACGAACTAGTCGCTCCAACGAATGCAGCCAACACGAAGAAATCCAAAAAGAAAACACACCAGTCTCCGGACGAGATAAAAACCGTTGAATCACTGAACAAACTGAACGAGTCTGTACAGAATACTATAGGCTTCGTTGAAAATTTGTTGGATCAGTGGCCGAAATACGATTTCTCTTCGTCGTTAGAAGAAGAATTTGCTACGATGAGTATCGGAGAGAACAATCAGCTGGTGAAAAGTAAACTCGAAGACGGACTCGATAACGTGTTTTGCGTAGTCAGATATATATTAAAAAATAGAAGTAAATACCTCAAAACATTGGTGCAGTGACGGAAATAATATGAAATTACTAATATATAAACATGGAAGTGATTTTGGACATTTGTTCTTGGAAGCCTAGTGAATGATTTTTGGTGATTTTTTTTATCCTGAAAAGTGGTAGTTCTGCAAGGTTACAGTTTCGAAAGGAGATGGGGTCTTGGGCCATAGAAGTGTAATGATTTGAGATATGGTTTTAAAAAAGCCTCATATTTTTCTATCAAAATATCAGCCCTAAATTGTATCGGGAAAATGAAAATCTTAAAAATAAGGTCACAAATTAAATGAGTATTCGAGTACCATAATCAATTGGACCTACTCATGCAAAATGGAACCAACCCAGATGACAGTTTTGAGAAAGTCGTTTTTATGAAAATTTAGCAAAAAAAAATATTTAGAGTATTATATACTAATGTACAATATTCTAAACATTTTTTTTTTTTTCAAAATATAGACACATTATTTGTATGCAAAATTTTAATTAAAACAGCTTTTTCTCAAAACTGTCAGTATGTGGGTTGGTTCCATGTTGCATAAGTAGGTCCAATTATGTGAATGAATTTCAACAATTAATAATGTGAAACACTTACGCCGCAGTAATTAATTCATTCAAAATAACAAAACCTACTACAATTATGAAAAATATCAATAAAATAAGATAAAATCACTCTCATCTTTTTATAATCTGGGCCCAAGATAGTGTGGAAGCGTGTCCATCTCCTTTAGGCAAGCGCAACGCAACAGCTGTGCAATTTGAAAATCTAGCAAGTGCATTGTAAGAAATTTTATACCAAAGCATAAAAATCTTATACTAATATATAAACCTGAAAAGTTTGTTTGTTTGTTTGAACGCGCTTATCTCAGGAACTACTAGTCTGATTTGGAAAATTCTTTCAGTGTTAGATAGCCTGTTTATCTAGGAAAGGCTATATAGCTACATATATCATAGTTTTCATTTTTTTTTTTGAGTTCGTGCGTTTCATTCCTAACAAGTCGGGCTAATTAGTTATCTATTCATTACTTACTGTTTACATCGCACATGTACTAGTCTGATTTAATAGGTCAGAGCGGAGCGCCATTGAAGAATGTTTCAAAATCGGGGAATTTTATTAACTTACTTTTTTGAAGTGATAACTTCTTATGGGAGGGTAAACCGCTTCGTTACGTAACGCGTTACGGCGCCTGTCTGTCTGGCTTCCTGTTCTCTCGTGTTAAATTAAGTTATCACTTCTGATATTTTTTTTAACTATTTTATGCGGACGAAGGCGCGGGCAAAAGCTAGTATAATACGGCCGGCGTAATTTGGCGAATGTGAACATAGGCTCTGCGAACTTTAGCGCATGTAAACTCGTGAAGAAAATACAGTGACCAACTACAGGAATGAAGGGCGACCAATTGTATCCACTGACGAGTTGTATGCCCACTCATTACACGAGTGTACATGCTCTAAAGTTCGCAGAGCCTATGTTCACATTTGCCAAGTTACGCCGGCCGTATTATATATCATAAACTTCACATATAAACACAATTTATAAGGTTTAAAAGTGATAACATATTTTGATACAGTGCTTATATATTTTGGTAAGCACAATATATCTACAAATACCAAGTTTAATGTCTTAAAAACTTAACTAAAATATGTCATTTGCTAGGTTTTGAAATAGTGCAGTTGAGCTTTAGAGTCATAGCTCATTAGTCACAAGCACCGCTTACCACGCGTTGTCAACGAGTGTACGGAGCGTGGACCGCGAATTGACGACTCATCTGTCAGCGATTAATACTCGATCTATACGTGAATAATTCTGAGCAGCGGGTGGACGCCGCGTTGTCAACGAGCGAACGTGATGTCATCCACGAATTGACTAGTAGTCTGTCGGCGATTCGACCTATATGTGCAACGCTCTAAGCAGGTGAGTTGTCATCGAGTTGTTTACACGCCGTCCGCGCGTGGATTACTCGCGAACGAGGCATTACCGGTAATGCAACACGTCAATACATAGCAAAAAAAATACTAGTAACGCAAAAATACGGCCTGTATTGTATAGTGATCCAAGTATAGGCCGCGCCAAACTATTTTATAAGAAATAAGTTACTGCGCAGCCTTTTGTAGCTAATAAGAAGTCGTCAAGTTTGGCGCGGACTATGTCTTCTTTGCATGTGAAGAGTCCATTTTTAGTCGATTTTTGTTCGGCCGTTTCCATGCGATTAATGGGATTCTCTAGAATTTTATATTATCTAAGTGTAAAATATATTTTTTAATAAATACCATAGACATATAGAATGGATTGAGCGACATACCCTTTTCCTTAGTTTGCCGCATGATGAGTAGAAGGAAAGCCATTATGTATGGGGACAAATTAAAAAAATGTCCACCTGTAAACAGCAAATTGCTATAATAAAACTGCGGTAATTTATTTGATTCTGGTGATTCCGACGTTTCGGCCGCTTTTCAGTTGCCGTGATCACGGAAGACAAAGGTGACAATTCGTCAATGAGTATTGTTAAAATTTTATTTAGCCTACCACCAACTTGTTCAACGAACAAAGAAAAGCGGCCGAAACCGTTAAAACGTAGTTTTATTATGTATTCAAGTCGCGAAAACTTAAGAAAATATCAGCAAGTTGTTCTTTGAAGACTCGTCGAATTAGCGCTAGCGTAGCAAATGTGAATGATATGAATTTAGCAGCAGTTATAAACAGAGTGAAGTGTGCCGAGTTCAAAATTTTAATACTTTTGATGAATAGTGTAGTTAAGAAAATTAAATTATATATTTTTACTCATTATTTTCTCAAATAACAATTGTAACTTTTATAATTATCTAAATCAAACATCCCATTAATATCTATTTACTAGCTGCACTCGTGGTTTCACCCGAGTGGTGATGGAAAACCGTTAAATTTGCCATAATTCACACCATATCTTTATAAATTATAGCCTATGTTTTATTCTGATGTGTAAGCTATATTACTTCAAATTTTCAAAATCCATTCAGTAGTTTTTTCGTGAAAGAGTAACAAACATACATCCATACATCTACACATCCATACGTCCATTCTTGCAAACTTTCGCGTTTATAATATTAATAGGATAGGGTAACTATCCTACTCTAACATTATTTGCCCCGTTTCCCACTTGCCATCATGGCCTCACCTATGGCTGCTTGTCAACGGACTCTGATACGCAGGACCATCTGTCCTCTTTACTTCTACTCTCTATCTGCTCTATGCAGATTTTTAAATTTTAGATTTTATTCAGATTAGATTCAGAATTTAAATGCATTTATGGCTTGGCAACTAGGCCTTTAAGTCAGTCATAGGCAGATAGGGTACGCTCAGACCGTTCTCTATGACCATGATAAATACATATCTTGTAAATAGTTTGGTTTGCTTAAGTGTATATTACGAGTCTTTTGGCTAAGGTTTAATATGTTCGCAATTCCTAAATATCTCTTGTATTATTATATTTTAAACGATAACTTTATTTTTCCTATATTGTTAAAGTATTTATGCCTGTAAATGAAATAGACACTATCTAAGTTATTAAATGAAATTTAATTTAAATTAATTTTATATTTTAACGCTCCTCAGATGAAATGGTTTTAGGGTGATTATATTTTTTTTAGACCTTTAATTGTGTCTATGCTATTACCTTGATGGCCATAGACAATTTTGCAGGTATTGCTAATTTTGAAATGAGATCTTGTTCTAATTCTATGCTCTAATACGATTTGGAATGGTTCAAATAAAGCTCACTTTAGACTTCGTATTTTATTTTGTATATTTCAATTTTTGTTTAAAATAAATTAATATTATTTTTTTTAAAGTAAGAGGGATGCAAACACATGTTGCAATAAATTTTAATCTTTTATGTATAAATTCATAGTAAATACAGGCGTTGAATTCACACCTTATCGTCTTTCAAAATATTATAGACAGAAATAATTTAAAGTATGTTTCCAGCAATAACACAAGTCCACAAAACATGTGGGTCTGTGCTGGGTTTAGAACTATTATTTACTGGCGTATTTTTTCCCGCTGAACTGTCAATGAGCAAATAATCGAGGAGAATTCCATAAAAAACGATATCTTTTAAGTTTTTCTCGATTATTTGCTCATAGACTCCTAATTCTGACTTCAGAATCGTGTTCAGCGGGAAATATACGCCCAAAAATCCAACACGCCCATTTTTTTGTGGACCTTGTAAAATGCCCTATTCGACTCCTATTTTTTGTACCTACTTGTGATGTCATAAGTATGCAAAATCTTTTATAATGCGCCGTTCCCAAGGTTATAAAAGTATCTCAGTTGTAGAAACATTATTCTTTGGTAAAATATGAGTTTTCGTATTGCCGCAAAACGTATAATTTAACTGAGGCTATGAGGGCTATATAAGCCCGGCTTATTTTCCCTGAATGTTATAGTGACTATTAGTCAACATTTGCTAAATGCACAAATCGAGCAAATCATAGTTAAAAATTGAGCATATTGTACTCCAGAAATGCCATTTAGACTTGTTTAATTTTTTAATCTATGAACATAGACGTAAATTAACACTTGAAATAGTACTTTTCCCGTCAACACGTTGACAACGCCCTTGGTGTTGCCAACGTCCATAGAGGGCGATGACCAATTTCCATCATTTACTGAATTTTGAACTGCATCTTCTGAGTTTGATGTTGATTCTTAAGAGTAAGAGTTAAATGTCGACGGTTGTGTATTAACTGGTATTATGAGATAAACATTGTGCCCTTTTGTCTCAGGATTTTGCTGTCCCATATGCTTCTACTCCACCCGTGTTAATATTGACGACTGTTCAAATGCGTCTTATTAACGTTAAAAAGTAACACATTAACGAATTGCTACGTAATGGGCTACATCTGTGATAATTTCTCCGAGAAGTCGTTTCCGGCAGTTATAAAGGTGGGTTTAAACCGTTTTTCAGATGCAACATTGTTATTGAGCTTAAATACTGACAGAAAACATGTGCGTCTTGGGACGCCCGACAGAAGTGATTTAATATAAAATATGCTCTGTGTATAACAATATATATGAAATGTAATTACGTCGCAATTTTTTTGCAAATAAAGTTTTTCTTTCTTTCTAATATTGAAATTGTTTAACTTCAGAAAAGCTAATAATAATTACTTTGCGAAATACGGCTAGCGCTGTGGGATAGAGTGAGAGAGGAGGAGCCTGCCTACTGCTGCCGTATGCGTGAGAACCAAGGAAGCCAGACAGACTGGCGCCGTAACGAAGCTGTATACAAGTTGTCACTTCAATAATAAATGCACATACAATAATGTGCCACAATCTAAATCACTATACTATTAGTGTAGTTAACCATCATAACCTAAGTTAACGGTCAATGTTTATCGGCATTAACAATGTCGCATCTCAAACATTATTAAAACCTAGCAAAGTTTTATATTTACTAGTTGGTTAGTCAAAGCATTACAGCGTAGGTGGTGCGGCAGAGGCATTATGTGAAACGCAAGAAATTATCTTCTATAAAGCTTATTATGAGACTCATTTAAGTTGTGAATATTCTAATCAATGTTTTGCCTAATTACTGAATAATACCTAAATATGTGCTATCGTATAGTTTTGTTTTGTACCTAAGAGTGGCGATATAACAATTTTGTATTTAATTATAATTTATACAACCTTCGGCAGTTTTATTTTCATTGTACAATCCTATAAGTTTATCGCGGTTCAGTATGTATTCTAGAACAATACAAAGAAACTGAGAGCTAAGACAATAATCCTTCTAAGTATTTTCAGATATATGAACAGACATATTTTTGATATGAAATTGTAATCACAACTAGGTGTCTGAGCTAGGGTTGCCAAGCATACTTTATAATAACGTATCCTACTTTATTCTTGGTTATATACTTTTGCATAAAAAAATATGATGTAGTAGTGGTAGAAGTATGATGTATGAAAATACTTTATTTTCAATATATACACTGATGCGTAAAATGAAATACTTATATGGATAATTACTGCACTATTATCGATCCACTGTTCACTGAAAGAGTTTATTCAGTAATAAGAGTAAAGGTCGTAATGGGTCTAAAATGGCGAGAAGAAAGGAACAGAACATCTATAAACTTAATAAAAAATGAATTGTTTATTAATTTAAATGTAAAGATGGCTTCCGAACATTCAAGGATAATAAAAAGTTTATTAAAAAAGTAATTAAATTAAAGTGTATGCTAAAAGCACACAAAAATAGTGTCACCAAAGAGAAATAAAATAAATGCTTTTTTCTTCCAAATACTTTATTCTTTCCCTACTTAAAAAAGTAATACGTTATTTTTATCGAAAATAGTTGGCAACAACCCTAGCGTCCGTAAAGACGTATTTTTAAAGTCCGTAAAGATGTATCTGCTGTCCACGCCCATAATGACCGCTTTAAGGCTTGTAGCAACGCCAATTTCCTTAAAGATTTTTCGACGATAGCGGGATTCCATAGACGTTATCATTTTTCAGATGCATTATAATTTTGAACCAAATTATTTCTCTTTTATAAAGATGTAGATATCTTTTTACCCTGTTTTATAAAACTTGACGGAGTGAAATGGTTTAATGTCAACAATTCGAATTATTTGATTTTTTCCTAAATCAAAATAAGTAGAAAAATAATGAAACCACTACGTAAATCTACATCGTAAAATTTATTATAATTTGTTGGTACATAACAACGAAAATTGTTTCGCTCGTACTCCCTTTTCCACAACTTTGCAGCTAGAGGCGTTAAAGTTTGGAGCTCATTAAAGAAACTTAACATAAGAGGTCTTGGCGTAAAAAAAACAACAAATAATATTTAATATTTATTTACAACACAAATATTGCAGCGATATGAAAAAAATAATCCCAGCAAAACATACCAACAGACAAACATGAAACGATTGCTCTACAATACAGTCTGGTACGGAATGTGTATTTTATATGACAAATTATAAACATTTGTTTTAATTATGATACTATAAGTATTTTCTTTGTATAGATCACTTTGTAGTGATCTCTTAATTATCATTTTAGTAGGTATTTATTGTACGCGCAAGTTAAATGTATTCAAGTGCAGTTATTACTTTAAGTTTACGTTGGTTCCGTCAATGTCATGGATTATACACCTTACAATATGCTGTGCGAAAGAGATGGCATGCAAATCCAGTAGCGAGCGAGAGCGCAACACTTTCCTCTCAGCTGTCTGTGAACCTAATAATTGAAGACATGAGTGGATGAAGGTGATAAGTCGCATAATTCCAATCCTGAGTAAATCGAGATAAAAGATTTACTTTTATTTTAAACTGAACTGAACTTAACACCTTTTCAACTTTTTAATTTTTTTAAATATGCCTTATATCTATGGTCTAAGGTCTGTAGTCATTTGGTATCGACTTATAACCTTCATCTACGCAAAAAAAAAAGCAAAAAACCGAATATTTGACATATCACCTTCATCCACTCACGTCTTCAATTGTGTTCTGCTGAACGACATATACGCATTTTAAGAACACATTCAAGTTTTCCTCGTACTGTACGTAATGGTAGCAATGGTTGGAAAAACGCAAGTCTACCAAGTGTCAATTCATTATGGATGTAATCTCCTAAGCGGCATCTTTATCTGAACCCCGTTTTCTTATAACTCGAGCTAGATCATTTAATTTTGGTGACAATAACACTGATTTTCATTATTGTTACCAAGGCACTTGAAACGGGAAAATTCTTATGAAATTTTTTTTTAAGCCTGGTTGCGTCCAAAGATGCTCGTGATACGTGAGATTTGCCCTTATATATGGTGTCGCGAAACAACGTCATCAAAAGTAAGCTTAAAACGAGACCAGCTGTTATCCAACTATAGCTCTATAATACTGACATAATTAGCAAGTTAAAATGTGACGTCATGTAATAAGGACCACCCCACCCCTTGTCCCGCACCTCGCCAACACCAGCCCCCCTTCACGTGATGGCCCCAAGACCATTAGGATTTTTTAAATATCTATATCGGAATCCAGGAAAACAACTGCAAATTATGAAGCATTATATCGAGCCTTTACCGCTATTTTATCGTAAGCGACACTTGGACCTAAGTACATTTTTTGTTGCAAGAGGCATTTAAGTTATTATTTTGTTTTAAGACTTTCAGATTCAGTTAGATTAAGACCCTGCGGAATAAAAAGCTGATATTCCTGAAACAAATAATTAGTTAGTAATAAAATGGCGGTACAGTCTCGATATCGTCGAAGTTTAAAGTTGAACTGTTCTCGATAAAGCATTCTACAAGTGACGTGTCCATTAAACAAACTTTTTACCAAAAAGTTGTAATGGACGACTGCAACCATCCACAATTATAAAATTCGACGTACGAACATGGCGCGCATCGGAAGACCAAAAACCGTAGAGTTCAAACAAAAAGGATAATTTTCTTCTTATCTCACATGCCTCTGCTACATCTGGGTTAATTTAGAGCGTTAAAAAATAACCCTGTTAATGATTAGTTACATTAGTGTTTAACGTCAATTACAACGTCGCATCTCAAATAACGCAGTAAAGTCTAGACTACATCTGCGCGATATCCACTAACACTAACATTATCCCAGCCATAGCAGGCATCAAAAAAATGACGTGCGTTACGTCAAAAATAGTGCACACTAAACAAAATGGTCACTTTAGTCACAAAATGGCTGTACCATGGAACGAATTTTTATACAAAGCTAGGCTTTTGACCTATATGTATGACCTTCAAAAAGTGTTCTCCAGTGGAACTTATTTTGAATTTAAAAAAATTAATATGTATATCCATTTCTATTGATATATTTCTTATAGTTAATAGAAAATTTTCTTCTAATCAAGTAATGTTCTGGAAACACGACTGCATACTTCACAACACAATACAAGCTTGTCTTTATAAAATCTGTCTATTAGTCCAAAACGACCCCTAAAAGCTTACAATTAAACATCGTTGAAAAACATCTAGCTGGCGATAACAACAAATAAAATAAAGAATTACACAAAATAATACTTTAAAAAATAGCTCTACACAATAATAACGCTCAATTAAAACTCTTCATACAAATCAAACAAAATAACACTACACCAAAAATAATGACGGCACAATTATAAAACGCACAATTAGCGGTTCATTATTTAAATAAAATTAAATAATTCAATTGCAAAACACTAAAGGTGAACGCATACTTAAACGCGTACAGTTTGTATTCCATTAAAATTGGTCTTGTATATAATATTTTCTTAAGTTTTCGCGACTTGTATACATAATGAAACTACGTTTTAACGGTTTTAAGCGCGGTAATTTATTAGGTTTTGGTTTGTCCGACGTTCGGCCGCTTTTCAGTGGCCGTGGTCACGGAAGACAAAGGACGGTCTTGTATAGTTCATGAATGATGTACTATTAGGAACCGGTTCACTAGAGTGTACTAAAAGAAACGTTCAGCATTACTTTACTCAGTGTATTCGTGCACTCGCTCAGCGCAGTTCTGTGTAGTTCATGACAATGAACTATAAGGAACCGTGATTCGATTAGTAATAAAGAAGATCGCGAAAATTTCTAATGACCGATAATGGGCGTAGTTACAAAAAACAAAAAGGATCCAACCCACAAATGTTATTTTTGAATTATTAATGATTAAAGTTTCAGCTGTATTTGCGCATTGATGCAGTTATTTGTATAAAAAATGATACATTTACGCTTATATTTCCCTAAGAACCCATAGACACAAACAAGTACATCAAGGCGCAAATTACAACTAAAACTTTAATAATTCAAAAGTAACATTTTGTGGGTTGAATCCTTTTTGCGTAACTACGTCCGATTATTAATGTGAAATAGTGCAATGACAGGATTGCACTAGAAACAAGCGCTCATGGATAACGGAATAAACACAAGACTATCTTGTCGTTATAGGTCATCGAATACGACTTGTTCAGTGTGTACCGTGACGCTATTCAACTCACTCGTTTTAATTCCAATTTCACTCGGTTGTCGCACTCAGTTCACTAACGAAAATACAAGTTTCGATTAGTGGTAGTAGTTAATTCCTCTTGTCTATTAGTTAAATGAATTTGCAATATAGCATAACTGTAAAATGTTAAAGAGATATGAATCTAGAGCAGATTTTAAAATACGCAAGAATCATTTGAAATACGAGATTGTCGCGACGCGTCATAGGTTGGCGTCCACTGCAACGCTCGTACATCTTAACTAAGGGCGCGTTCCCACTATATCCTAACGATTAATTTATCGTTGGACGACTGTCGTCTCTAGCTGTTCCCATGAAACGATTGATTGTCGTCAAAATTTTTTATCGTCTAGCGACTTTCATATCTAGCTGTTTCCATTGGATCGCGACGACATTTTATCGTTTCAAGGCAGTTGCTTTCTCGTTTATACATCATTAGCAATCTACAATCGCTTCTACGTTCTCTTGGAAATCAGTAGTGTTTTTATGCTTCTGAGTTCAATGGACGATGACAAAATTTTGATAATGTACTACTTTTTAAAGAAGGAAGCTGAAGCAAAAAATCGTGGCTACGATGGATTTGCCATCACGATTTAGTCGTAACGATTTGTTATCGATTTACGACTGTCGTGCTAGCCGTTCCTGTCATGACAATCTGTCATCACTGCAAAAAATTTAGACGACAGTAAGTCGTATCGTTCTATATGTGAAAACCTCCATTTAAACATTTAAGCCACTTAAAACTACACGATTATCTGTCGTCACGATAAAGTGAGAACGCGCCCTAATACTTGTTTTTATCGCTCGTCGCGCCGCACATACCTACCGCTTATTGCGAAAAGGTAGCAGTCACCTACGAATAAATAATAAGTCTAAGACTTATTATTTATTCGTAGTCAGTCACCTTGAGGACTAAACTAGCTCGTTTTCTATTACAGGAATTACATCAGAATGATATGTTATATTACTTGCAAGACTAATTGTTTACAACAATTGCAAATTTTACAGAAATGAAACGTACGCATTTCGATCACTTTTACATTCTTGAATGTACGGTACAGATGAAAGACTGCAAAGAGCTAAGTGTGCGGCCACCTTTATAAACTACTGACACGTTATGTATGTCGACAATAATTTTCAAAATATTGCAAAATACGTTCTGATAACATTAATATTTTATTATATTGCAATTATACTTTTATATACAAACTAAAATTGCTACATCATTTCGAGAGAACTCTCACAATTATATTCGAATAAAATACGATAAAATAATATTAGATACATTTAGATAGGTATTAAAGGTGGTAGAGTATTTGGCCGATTGGATGGCTACCACCCCCGGTGTAGTGTGCCGCTATAACAACTTTCAGTTGTGTTCCGGCATCAGTAGCCAGGTTCCAGTTTCTCCTTCAAGGCCGGCAGCACATTGGCATCACCTCTGCTATTACTAATATCCATAGGCGACGGTAACCACTTTCCATCACAGTTGGGCCGTCAGCCTGTCTGCTGTGCGTCAATAATAAAAAAAACACAAAATATTCTCATAAGTATGCGAGTCATAGACAAAATAAAAAGCTGCCAGTATTCAGCAGGTTTATGTTTTTTATTTGCTACTTTAAACATAAATAGATTGTTTCCATTTTACAATACAAATCTTTTTACAACAATTTAACAGGCAATTATCTGATAGCAACACAATGAATGTATTCGATAGACAAATCCCTAAAATAGATAAAATAAAAATATTCGAATACACAATTATGACTTTGACAGCTGTCAAAAACATACTCATTTAATTAATAAAATTAAAAATGAATAGAAACGTTACATTATGCACCAATGTATGTGTGGACTTATAAACTAAAATCATAGCCTAAATTCGAAGGAATATAAACATGGTAACAGAGTAGACAAGTGAAATCAGTAAGTGTATTAATAAAACATAAATGTGAAAATAAGTTTGTATGGATGGTGAAGTTCATCAACACACACTCAAATTCACTTTCACTTTTAGGTTACTATGGTGATTATCTTAGATTTATAAATAGATAAAACAGTCTTAGAACGTTTTAGAAAAACATATTATAATGTTATTATTAAATCAAAATTGTTTGATAAAAAAAAACTATTATCAGACTATATTTATGCCTACACGAATGGTGGGGTGAAATAGGAAGACTGAAAATTCAGGAATGTCTTTGTAGAGCTTATTGGGACCTTAAATATTGTTATTTATTTCTTTGTTTACCTCTAATAATAGACAATATGCATGAAATACTGATATAGATTAAAGTATACTTATTTGAAATTTCTGTTTACCATAGATTCACATAAATGTTTATTATTATTTATTTAGGTTTATTGCTTGGCAGCTAGGCCTTTAAGCCAGATCTTAGATTACACTAAAGTTTCTTCATTTTCTTAAGTAGGTAGTCAACTGAAGTCATTCAACGGAGTTCTTGTGACAACTCAAAAGGCCACATTTCACTATACAGTTCACATTTCTCACAAAAACACATAACTACTACTGAGAATCCCACAACTATTGTTCATTTTAGAGCAATTTTACACATTTCTAGAAAATAAAACTTCACAGCAAAATATCTCCTTTCAGTTCCCGCCAAAAACTCGTTACTATGTGACGTTAGATGCCACAATATAAAAGCGTTCCAAAATGGCGGCGTTAAAATCATCTAAATCTGCAGCTTTAAACTTTTTTCCATTTCTATCAAAGTTCTATTTCTTTTTGTCAATATTTGATCAAAAATACAATAAAATAATACATGCATATCATCTATTAGAACGGTTAAATTAAAAAAAATTCTGTCAGTGTCAGTTCAATGTGAATAATATTCAAAAGCTAATTTTTATTTTCTATACTGGTAACACCAGTCCTTGTATTAATTGTATTGGCAATACATTGACTAGTAATGCCACCATAATAATTTATTAAATAGATGTTATTTAAATTTCGGATTCGTATTCCTATCGTCGGGATAAAATTTATAACAAATTTCATGATTATGAATGAACGGAAACAAATAAGTAATTATAGCGTAGGTTACACGGTTTCTACGATCTAGTAGTGTAAGCGCTGCCCCTCTTTGTTCATTGGGCTTCCAAAATTTACTTCCTAGCATTGTGAGTTTTTTAAGGGACTTTCTTTACTCTGGTCTAGGATCGACCCCAGAGTTACCCGTAATCGGTAGGCAAACACACAGTCCATATCCTCAAGTTAAGCGAGTTACGCTTGTCTTTGGTATAATATACAACGGACCACTTTGGGACCGCTACCAGACTCTCAGACCATAGTAAAAAACGAAATGATCGTTTACGAATTTTACTATGTCAAGAATCGAATCGGGAGCCTCTTAGCTGTAGTGAAGTAGGCCGGCAAAGGCTTAGCCTATTTGATCACAGAAGCCGTAATATTATTACACAAGACAAACATAACTTGTTCATATTGGGAATATATATGTAATTTACTCTGCGAGGAATCCAACTAGGTCAACGCTTAGACCACTAAATCAGGAACCCAATTCTGCTAGTTCAAGATCTTGGCGTTGTGAATATTCAAAGTACTATTCCATTGCGATAATGTCACAAATTCGTATTCTACTAAATCCACAATATCTTCTCGATATCGTCGTGGGGGAATAATAGTAGAAAAAATTTGGACCATTATCAGAAATTTCGTTACCTGAAATGAATATATCTTTAGTGAATTTTCACTTATAAACAAAGGTAGGGGTCCACCATACCGAAATCAGGCTAACCCACAATTGAGACGATAGCGTCCGGCGATTTTTACGAGATAGCAATAGCAGAACTGGACCCCAGAGTCCGTCATACGTTGAGTATTTCGATGATCATATTTTTATCCCGAAAAGAACGCAGCTTACTTTATAATATGAAGCCAAAGTTTACACAAGCAAAACCGCGTCAAAAGCCCTAATTTAAAAACAAAATTAGTGCTCATAAAGCTTACTTGAAAAATACGAATTTTCTTTGTACACAGGATTCCACTTGGTACGACAATTGTCTATCTCTAAATTGTACTCTCTCCCAGAATTAACGACTCAGTACATGGGATTTATGTATCAATGGGTCTCTCTTATTATTTACAATAATTTTCATTACGCGATATGTTACGCTAAAATTATAAGACATTTCCTTACAAATATTTTTTTAGAATTTTGATTCAGTGATAGCGGTTGAAAAAGTGATGATTTTTAGACTAAACACATGTCATCTCACTCGCACGGTGGTTAAAAATAAAAGTGCGAGTGAGACAGCATGATAATGAAGTATTTCCACAGTTTAAAGGTTCAATCAGTTAATCAACCGCAATGCACTTTTATTTTTTTACATTTTCTTTTTATTCAATAAATAGGAAACAGAATATGCTTTGACAAATTGAAATGTACACCTTACTTCTAAGACACTCACAAGCACATCTTTTATTATGAATACAAACATGAGGCATAGAAAATACTGTTTTAAAACTCATTTCTATGGAATTATCATAAAACGTAAACGAGTTTTATCCTTTTATTTAGATACTTATGTTTCAGGAAACAACGTCATGTTCCGGTCACCTTTGTGACTACGTGTACTCGACTCGGGTAGTTTACATATATATAACAAAAAAAAATGAAAAAATGTTCATATAAATAATCCGGCGCTCAATTACTATATTACAGGGATGGCCAACTTGGTTACAACCAAGATCTACTGTTTACCGACGAAACTCTCCGCGGTCTACCAATAACATGTCTTCAAATTCAATGAAACAATATAATTTAGTATACAAATAAGTAGTATATTTTATTGATGATACAAGGTGACGATGATGCGCGCAGCAGTTGGTGATTACGTTGCGCAGTCTGTTCAATGTATATATTTATATTTTTGCCTTGCGACGATCGACTGGACTAATATTCGCGATCGACCCATTGGCCACCCCTGCCATATTATATCATTATTAGAACTTCAAAATATCATAATAGAATTATTTTAATTAATGTTTAAACTTTAATTAATATGCCGACTCATTATAGAAATGACGTCATAATTTGCAACGACCGGAAAAATCTAGATTGCTTCGGCTTCTATAAGATAATAAAAATTAACTTTTGATTTGACCGTCACCTACATTCTTTCAAAACTCCTACCAATAAAAGACGTAACTTCTCACGATTGTTTACGTATTAGGAAAAGTCCATTGAAATGGTATATACGCGAAATCAACGGAAAGATATCAAGTTATTCAAACACCTTACTCATAAAAAGTTATAGTATAAAATTACTACACCATAGTGTATCATGAAATATATCATACAGATCAGAAATGTATTTATCAACTGGTCCACTGCAGTTCAAGAGGTACACACTAACATTCAGCTCTGATTATATATTATTTAAAATCAAGAAAATAATTGGTAATACCACCTTAAATTATTATCAAACACCAAATTTGAAATTTACTCAAAATCAGTACATTTTTAATGAAAAAGCATCTTTACACACTTTATTTAGTTATTCAAAACGGAATTACAACAACGCCACAAATGGAAGACAAGTGGTGAAAACGCATCGACGATCATCGGTGGTCATCAAGGATGTCACCAACGAAGGCTATATTTTGGGACAAACAAGCTCTGCCAAGTCGCTAACATCACTACTCCAAGGGGTATATAAAGTTCGCGGAAGGATATCAACGCTGATGTGGTGAGGTATTTGCCCGCCCGGATAGCTACCACCCCTGGTCTAAAGTATACCGCCATAACAAACTTAAGTTCTGTTCCAACATTAGTGGCCACATTTCAATCCTCGTTCTAAGAGCCGCAGCACATTGGTAGCACCTTTGGAGTTACAAATAGCCATAGGCGACGGTAACCGCTTTCCATCAGTAGGGCCGTCTGCCTGTCTGCTAAACTCATGCAATAAAAAATATTTTAAAAAATAGTTTTATAGTTTACTACTTTGGGCAAAGTTTAGTTGAAATCTAGTGACATCACCCTGATATTTACTCACGTAATCTCGTCTGATGTGTGCTTTAGGCTGAAACTATTGCTCTTATTATCTAAAAAATTTAGGTGGATCATGTTATTTGATATCAACATATCGCGGTTTCCAGTATTAAAGCAACAGTAGAATATCACGAAAACCATTTTGTAAATAAATGTGCATGTAAAGATGCTTTCAATAAAATTACGACCAATATTATGATAAAAAAAGTTGAAATTCCTCCCAGCCACCGTCCATTTTTGTCACAGTTTAATTACCACACAGTTAAGCGACTTACCTCTCCTACCTTCCTCTCCATGTCTAAAAGTAAGAATAAAATGTGAATATTTGTTGATACTAGGATCGTGTAATTGGCAGAACGACTGGAAATAACATTACACATGAACGTTATTATTATTAAAGTCATTCTGTAACATAATTCTGTATAAAACTTAAAAAAAAGAACTTAAATATAAATAGAACACAAATATAAATAAAACAATTTTAGCTGGACGTGTTTCTGGGGAGTTTCTTGCCGCTTCTTCTCCTTGACAGCAATAACACGTTGCGAAGCGGTGTACATAGACTAGGAAGTAAAAATTAAATTTTAACCTATATGTATGACCTTCAATAAGTGTTCTCCAGTGGAACTTATTTTGAACAAAAACATTTAAATTTGAATTTGAACAAGTAGAGTATAAAAATATTCATTACCTAACTGTATGATAATTAAACTGTGTTACCGTATATTATATATTAAGGATTGCACACTTCACACGCTCACATCACGTTTGTCTTTTTATCACATAGTACTTACATATATCATACTATTATATGAAAATACATTGTCTATTTTGCACTCGCTCGTTCATAGTGTGTTGAATATGTCCCTAGCGTTATTCTTGGAATAACGCTTATAGGAGCAGTCGCTAAATCAGCTACCACTGTAAAAATTTAACGAGTTAATTTAGTATATTGTAAATATCTTTTGTTCTTTATATATATGGCTACGTACGATTTGTATATCTAGCCAGTGTTCATAAATATTCATTTTTTTAATAATCATCAAATTATGAACTAAGTTCTTGTAATGAGAGTTCTTGACGGACACTACGGTGATTTCTTGTGGCAGGTCATAAGATTTTCAACACAAAGATAATTCTTAGTTAACAATATCCTACAAATATTTTGACATCAATCATTTATCTTTACATTGGGTGAGGTGCCAACAATAGTATATTTTACCCTACTTACATTTATATTAAAAATTATATTTCACCACAAAATATCATCCTTCAGTTCTCGCCAATAACTCCTCTTAGTGTTAATAATTATATAGTTCTAAATTTTAAAAAGAATCTCCAGATTGGGAAATCGTTTCCCTAAACATTTTTGGGGTTAGTATAAAATTTTGTTTTTGGGATATAAAAAGTCGAACAAGCACTAGAATCTATCCAATAATTTCGACGATTTGTATATTACTTCTGGCATGATAAATTCATTAAATTTGGGAAATTGCCAACACTCAACCTGGAGACCCTGATTTAAAGAAAATTTAAAACGTAGAACTGTGTCCTTATGTGTCGATAAATATTATCGACTATGCCCCACAAATTAGATTCTTTTTAAAAGCAAGAGTTTTAGTCCGGGCAGCCCCAGCACCAGTCTTAGATTAAAGCGCTAATATAATCCAGCTTATCAATAAGAAAACCGATGGTGAAAGGAAACCTGCATATCTAAATGATCGATATACAAAACCCATTCAACCATCTGGACAAGTGTGATGGATGTAAGAATTCAAAAAACGGGTTGTTCAAACGAAAGTAAAAAATTGGAAAATACTTCTAGCGTCTTATTGACAAAAACCTTACCATAACTGTAATAGGTCCTCTAAAAGTAATAGATTTTGTACGAAAAATCGTCTATTGCGTAGTCATTTGTTGTTAATTAACGGCCATGAAATTAAGCAAGGGTATAGCGCATACATAATTATAATTTATCATGTTTTATGAGTTTGTTAGTTAAAGTAACATTATAAATACATACAAACCATACATATCATGCCAATTCAAAAAATTCTCCCTGACGTTATAACTTTGATATCATTAAAACTAGGTTTTAACATTATTGATGTTTTGGTCCTTCGAGCGGGACATTTTTCTGAAAGCACTTTATTTGCGACCTTGTAAATATAACTTAATCTAAAATAAAACGTCCAGGAAAATTGCATTACAGAATAAACTACATGTTACTTTCAGTAAAATAATTTACTAAAATGCAATCCCAAGAATATATACGTCAGTATACCCAGATGAAATTCTAGCGCAATAAATATAAGAATTAAAGCTAAACTAAGTGAAGACGTGAGTGGATGAAGGTGATATGTCGCATATTCGGTTTTTTGCTTTTTTGCGTAGATGAACGTTATAAGTCGATATAAATGACTAAAGACCTTAGACCATAGATAAAAGGCATATTTAAAAAAATAAAAAGTTGAAAAAGGTGTTAAGTTCAGTTCAGTTTAAAATTAAAATAAAACTTTTATCTCGATTTACTCAGAATTGGAATTATGCGACTTATCACCTTCATCCACTCATGTCTTCAATTTCTAATGATATTCCCATCAAATGAATACACATATTGAAATAAACTTTTTGTAAATGATTAAGCGTCGCCATGCCCTGTAAATATTAAACAGGCTACCTTTAAAACCAAACACTGCTTCGGTCGAACCAGCAAAGGTTATAAACTGGTCTCAATACACCTGTGTACGGATGAAACAACACAAATTTAATGCAACCACCAAAATGCATGGGATTGAATTTGAAATTATAATCAACAACATGCTCTGCCAAAATAAAAATATTTAACCAGAATTTATAACAAGTATATGAGTGCAAAAAAAGTTTTAAATCGCGCCATCTATAATTGTCAATCCTAGAACATTCTTGCATATCTTCATATACTTAGGTACAAGAAAAGTGCACAAAACTCACAACCATGCAAAAACAAAAATTATCATCATGCACTATTTTTTTTAAACAGATGAACACAATATGACGTCAATCATACAATTATCAAGCTAAGCAAATTACATGTGTTATAGATAATTTAGTATCAACAACTTTTAAGCTGACCGCAGTAATTCCAGCGATCAGAGTAGACAGTGAAAACGTTGTTTTCAAGATTACCCCATATACTTACATAATATATTTATATACATAAAGACAACTCAATACTTTTGTCCACTAAGTTATCCTAATACTTTAGCCGAATATGTTCTTTTTATTAAAGTGAAATATCAAAATTATGGCCCACTGATAGTGCACCGTAAACTATGTATATAAAAATGAAGAATAGTAATATATATATTTGTATATAAATATGATTTTTTTGAGCAATAAAGAATTATCTATTAGAAAATAATATTCTTTGATACGTGGCTTACATAGATCAAATAAAAAATATGTAAAAAATTTATTCAATTTTATGAAGTTGTTTAACTGCATCAAAATAACAATTTAAAATTTAAATATTATAACGTCACACGATACTAAACAACTTAAATGACTATTGCAAATGGTAATTTTCATTGGTCTAAATTCTATACAATACAGGAATTACCTAATTAATTAACCACCTTTTGTTTTTACTATAGTATAAATTCATGCTGGAATCCATTATGGACTCTAAACATGATAATTTAGATTTTAGACTCAAAAAGAAGAGTCTTCATACTCACAAATTATTATAGTGATATATGGTGTGGTTTCCAATTTATTGCGCCCCATTCAAGGTCCTATTAGCTTACATTAGAGTCTAAATTATGCTCTAGTTGGAGTCAAAACTGTACTTTAGACTTTATATAGTACTTTAGAGACTACATTGTACTTTAGGGTTTAAATTGTACCTGAAGAGTTTAAGAAGTACTTTAGAGTGTAAATTGTACTTTAAAGACTAAATTGTATTTAGAGCCTAAAATCGTACTTTAGAGTTTAAGTTGTACTTTAGAGACTACATTGTACTATAGGGTTTAAATTGTACCTTAAGAGTTTAAGTCGTACTTTAGAGTGTAAATTGTACTTTAAGAGTTTAAATTGTACTTTAGAGTCTACATTGTACCAGAACATTCAAACACTATTGAATCATAATACCAACCTCCTATTGGCCATCGCCCGCCGCCTTGCGGTCTGCCTCTGGTGCTCGAACTCAAAGTCCTCCTCTGTCAGATTCAATCTCTGCATGTGATACACGAGATACTCCTCTCCGAGAACGCTTTCGGGGGGATGCCTGAGCACTTCGAGCGTTTCGCACAGGCCGCACGCGCGCTTCCGCACTTTCGCAGGGCCGAGCGCACCCGCGAGGACCACCAAGGCTGCTTTGAATAATACCTACAAAAATGAAATGTTACTAAAAATCAAAATTAAATTTTAAATATATGCATATGTGCAGTGATTTTTCTTTTGTCCACAATCAGAGAATACATATACGCATACCCTGTGACCTTGGAGGAGGTCACCGATGGATATATGAGATCCCGAGGGCTGGCGCTGCACACAAGCTTTTGAGGATTAAAGTCGCAAGCACCGACCGCCAGACTATCCACTAAAACTTCCAGCGTCTCTCCGCATTGTAATAAGGCGCTACGGGACGGTACTCAACAGTGGCCCGGGGTGGAAATTCGCGATATATTTTCTTATTACAATTTGTTTTTTTTTAATTTTGCAATCTTACCACATATTTTGAATCAAAAGCCGGTGCCAGATCGGGTTATAAGTTGCTATTTCATCCAACATGTGTGAAAAGCGACCGAGTGTAAGAAATAGTAAAACAGTAATAATATATGTACGAAAATATAACGTAAACGCCAGTAAATGCGTGACGATTTCTACCGGTCGCAAGTTCCTTAAATCGTATAATCGTATGAAGTCCATGCTACCAGTAATCATAGATATGAGTGCCATGACACCATACATGCACATACCTAAACAACTCATGCCCGTTTCATTAAAAAAAATATGAGGACCCCTTTATATCATAAATCTGCACATGGTGGAAACTCTCACCTTAACCCCCTCGCAGAGAAAGCAGTCCCAGACACGCAGAAGACTGTCCCAGGGCAGGGTCCGCGTCAACGCACACAGGAACCACTCCGTGGCGTACAGCACCGGCTCTACTTTATGCTTGACCAGGTGCCGGTGAACCGCTGGAGCCGTGCGTCGAAGGAGCGCGTGCAGGATGTCACCGTCGCGCTGTAACACCTGCCAGAGACAATGAACCAATGAATATCTTTATTACACAGAAGATAGATAGACAACTCTTTATTGTACTTCAATACAAACATGAACTTAGGCTAAAATTATATCTAGTTATGTACAAAGGGCGGTCTTATCGCTCAAAAGCGAACTCTTCCAGACAACCCAAGGTAGCTACTACTGTAATAATCACATCCATGCTAACTACCCTAATATTCTGCCCTTCTAAACTGAGAAGTGGTATCTCAACTTATATATTGTTGTTTCACGAAAAACAAGATTACGTAATATTGAATTCGGTTAACATAATGACCTGAAATATATTTAGGGTTTTATAGACATTTTAATAAAGTTATTTAGCTTAGTCCATAAAATTCAGATTTGATCAAAGTTTGAGATGCAAGAAAAAATTGAAATCTGTTTTTTGGATATTTTGCTTTTGTGTTTTTAAAAGGGTCCCTCAATTATTTTATTATTGCATATCAGTTATAAGTGAATACTGAATGATTGTATTGAAGCTGGAGCGAGGAGCTGACACATAACAATTTGATAGGGTAATCGAGTGAAACACTGCGTTCCTAAACGCCAAAGCAGTATCATTAAAAAAAATTGAGGTTTGCGTTAATGATTACAATAAATTTTTGTAAAAAGATATACTAGGGCAACACCCCAGAATATAATATAACTCCTTGCAAATCTATATTCTGGATTGAATAAATCTTGAAAGGGATAAAATAGACGATGAAAGTTTGTATTGACAACCCATTATAATATAGTAAAAATAATTTTATTCCCAATCAATTCATCCGTTCATTCAATTATTTCTCAAGTAAAAAAAATGTACAGTCGCAGAATGAAAGTGTTCGTCACCTTAAAGTCGACTTTTGCTATACCGAGTACAACAAAAATACTGCTAACACTTTAATAAATGTTATGTTTATAGAAACGTGAAAATAGAAAATTGTAATGTTGACAATAACAGACGCTGCGAGTAATAATGAGAAACAAGAAACAGAGGATATAATTACTATTTTAATATAATAATTAAAACCAATAAAAAGGTTTACATGTTCAACAATCTTCTTAGACATCATAGAAAATCCAACAACTTTAATCTAAGTAATTTTAAACTTTATTGCCAAATAGTACGTAAGCATGTGCGCGGAACGTTAAATGTATCAATTTGAAAATAGGCGCACATTTTCATACCACTACTGTACATAAAACAAATATAAGTAATAATAAAGACGACTTCATACCTCAAGTCCAGGATTATAGTAGCCGCTTAGGTATTTGTCGCTGATGCTGACCAGGCACCAGAACGCCTGCACAGCCGGCATGTGCATGAGAAGGAACGCCGCCACCGGCGCCTGCGCTTGGAAGTAGCCAACCTTCGGGTTGAGAACTGAATACGCTTTCAGGACTGAGAACAGTTCTTGTTGGCTGAAAACAGACAATAGTTGTGATATATACTGTTGAATTTTGCAAGTTGGGCTTCAGGGCCAAATCCTAAATCATGTTAAACAGTGAACAACACTCAAAGGATTATCGAGTCCGATTTTGACAATAACTAAAGTGTTAAGAATCGCATAAGTTGATGTTCAAAAATTAAACACATCTGTATGATTATACCAAATCATAGTGTAGCTTGAAACGATCAATTTTTGACAAGGCATGTCAATCGGCAAACTAAAGGAAAGTGTTGTTTTTGAACAAAATATTCTATCTTCTATACATTCGTTAAACCTAAGATCGCACCTCATTTATATACAATCAACGTTTATCCATTGACTGATTTGATTAATTGGGGATAAATTATTTACTCCAATCTATCAGCGTTTCGAATATTAATTAGTAGATGCATATTAAAAAAAGAATCATTTTCATAATTTCCATATTGTATAAAATCAGATAAGGTTTAATTAATGTATGTAAGATAGAACATTTTGTTCATAAACACAACTTTCTTTGGTTTGCCGTTTAACATTCCTTCACATAAATTGATCCTTACAATACTGACACTATTTAAAAAAATACACTTTACAGTAATAGTATATTCTAACAATATAATAATAATATAAAAATACGCTTATTTTCGCAGAACCATACAAGATTTTTATATGAAGCCAAATTGTAAGCCTATAACATCCAATTACACTAGAGAATTATTATTACGAGTATATTAGAAGTTCCAATTAGCTACAGATAATACAATAAAAACGTCATTCCATTCATACAAACACAGTTATAGAGTGAATACCCGGTAATCTGGGCATACAAACAAACCACACGATCGTCCTACAATAACTCCCGTTCAAACAAATATAAAGTAAGTATGACGTAAGGGTAAATTAATAATTACTGTTAGTGCATTAGTTGAACAAGTGATTCACGACTATTGATGAATGATAATTGCCAAATTATATCCCGTGGCCCACTGCTGGACGCTGGCCTCCAGGAGGAACAGACAGTATACCCAGCACGCTTGTCTAAAGCGGCTTGGCGGATTTGTTTTGTACTTTGACAGTGTTATGGAGATGCCAAATATGGTAACGCCATAAGAATTCTATTAATTCTTTCTATACATTATCTATAATGTATCAAAATCTGCGGAGTGACGCTCGCGGACCACGTTCGTAATACCGAAGTAAGAAAGAGAGTTGGTCTGAAAGAGAGTGTCGGGGTGAAGATACAGAAGGGAATGCTCCGGTGGTACGGGCATGTGGAAATAATGTATGATGAAAGAATGACTAAACAGATATGCAATGCAAAAGTGGATGGATGCAGAAGTCGCGGAAGGCCACGACACGCCTTCCATGATCAAATTGATCATGTATGTAGAAGGTGATGTCAGCAGCCTTAAGAACAGACGAGAGCTTGACAAGAGCTTTGAATGTCAAAGAAGCAAGTGAGGTGTGTAAGAATAAGCCTGAATGGCGCTCTGTTGTTCGTGCCTACCCCGCAAGGAACCTTGTATGAAGTTATCTATGTATGTATGTTTTATCTATAATATTTACAAATTCTAAAAACGTTGTGTCTGTACATCGATATTTAAAAAAAACTGGAATGAAGTATATAAACGACGGAGAACACGATACAATTCTGTTTAGATTTTTTGTCTGTTTGTTCGGATTCACGGCAAAACTACCGGGCAAATTCTTAGAGTTAACATCTGCACTACTTTTTATCCTGGGAATCCCATGAGGATTTCTCTGGAAATGTGATTTTTTCAGTGATCGATAGGAAATTATATGTAATATTTTGTGTCCCGGGAATCCGGCGGAAATTTTCCCAGGAGCGGTTTGAAGTTGTTTGTTTGGATTAAAATTAACTTTTTCCGACTCTGTTTTTACTAAAATGATAACTTCTTTGTGTCCGGAAAACTCGTGGGAATTACAAGTCAAGCGTAAACGAAGTCGCGAGCATGTTCTAGTAAAAATTAAATTCGTATGAAATCGAGGATAAGAGGCAGTATATCAGATTTATAATGCTGATATTAGACGGATCAACCAAACTGAACCAGTTTGGTTGTAAGGAACAGAACTGAAAGGACAGTATTCAATGACATTGAATGTTTCAAGTGTATGTCTACATGGATCACTTTAGTAGATTCATCCAAATTGGAAGACAGAATTGAACCGTTTAATAGCGGCTCAAGGTAACATATATATTCAATATCCAGAAAAAAGGGCCAACTCTCCAACAACTTTTAAACTATTGAATTTTAAACAAGACGTCAATCACACACTTTAACAACATCTGCCTCACCCGAGCCCTTCTTCTCGTATGAACATCTCGTGGTAAGGAAACTGTCTGTGCAAGTCTTTCCTGATATCCTCCATACATTTGGGGTCCCCGGGCGCTTGTAGCAATTCCTCGTACTCGTTCGGATGTTTCTCCAATAGGAGTTGACCACCGCAGAGGTAAAGCCAAGCTTTGGGTCGAACTGAAGCTGGTATTCCTGAAATTGAAAACCATTCAAAATTTAAAAAAAAACAACTTCCAAATCCGATAGAAAACAACTCAACATTAAAATCTATTTAACAATCGGATAAAAAAACAATTAAAAATTAAAAATCTATATAACAAACATAGAAACCAACTCAACGAAAATTGTGAAACAAAAACTAACCTTTTCGGCATCTTTCTCGTACTTTCTTATAATTTTTGCTCATAAACGCCTCCCAGTTATTCAACATTCGCAGCCATTTTTGCTCCCTTTTTAGTATTGTGCTCGGTGATACTGTCCTCTTACTGTAACAATTAAAAAAACACGATAAATCCAATTGTCCAAAAACAATTACCTAAGATTAATACGCCCATAACATCGTATCGTGAATTATTTTATGTTCTCTATACTCTGTATGTAAATACATTTCATTTCATTTCATAATAATTTGACGTAATTGAGCTGATATAAGACCAAAGTGATCCATGAAAACATTAACTTGTATGATCCATATTCGTTGAATATCGACGCGTACTTTAGATTTACCTTTCAATTACATCGATTCACTTTGGTTGATCTGTCTAATATCAGCATTATGCAAACAGAATCAACACAATGAATGTCAATTTTTCATTAATTGACTGATGTTTGTTAGAACTTTCTATGGCATGAGGGATATTTCTTACGAGTTTGAAAGCGAAAATCTTCCCACGTCATGATTTAAATAAAAAAGGTCATAAGAAAATATAACACGTGCGCAGAAGGTTTGCCGATAGTCTCATGATGTTACGCGTCGATGGTCAGTAGGGGTTGACAAAAAAGTTACATAAATAGTAGTTGCAATAAATGTATTATTTTAATTGTATTTCAAGACCGCGGGCCATAAAATGGCCCGGACATTTGGAGGGCTTGTGTGGGGCCATGGGAAGGCCAACACGTAGAGGCCCCTTGACAATTTTAATGTATATGGCGTGACACTCACCAGCGATTATCCCTCTCTACACCATAAAATAATGCACCCAAGAACAAGCCCCGGCCAGTGTATGACAATTGTGGGAAATGAGGACAAAAGTAACGAGTTTTTGGGGGGGGTTTGAACTGCTGGTGGTACTAGTGGTCTGGGAATATGGGAACTATGGAGTCTGTCCATCGCAATGCTCAGGGACTGTTTAGCCTGGTGCCTATTTACGAGAAGTTTATTCTAAAACTAAATATTATCCTTTTTTTGAATGGAAAAGTTATTTCATCAACGTCATTTCCGTCTCAAATTATCGATGTTTTTGCCTTAGTGTCCGGGCACTTAGCTTTGTTTTCAAACGACTGATTCATCGATTTATAATTCTGCAGAAATCAATGATTGAAATACTAAGAATGTCGTCATTAGGGTATTTTTAATAGGTATCGTAAAACCGCGGAATGTTCTTTAAGACTCGTTCGACAATAGTCCAAATACTAGTACATTAACTATAATTAAAGACTCAAAAACTTTTGCGTTTGCTATATTTTACAACAATCATCACAAAAAATATTTTATCCGTGCATGAAGCCGCCGGGTGGTAGGGTATTTTCCCGACTGGATGGCTACCACCCCTGGTCAAGAGAATGCCACCATAACAATCTTGAGCGGTGTTCCAGCGTTAGTGACCAGGTTTCGGTCAAGCATGTGAACAGCAGCGCATTTGTAGGCTTTAGTGTTGCAAATGTTCATAGACGATAATAACCGCTTTCCATCAAGTGGGCCGTCTGCCTGTCTGCTGAACTCGTGCAATAAATAAATAAAGCAAATTGTAGAAATTCAATCACTTGGAGCCTAAACACATAACCGCAGAAATTTGCGTTGTGCAACGCGCCGTGCATTCCGGTGTTGTGACGACACAGTAGGGTGACAACAACACCTCAAGATCCGTTGTCGTGTCCGTTGTCTGAAGGATTCTTGGAAAGAACACGGATCAAAACGGTAGTACTATATAAATTAAAACGCCAAAGTCGATGTAGATTTGTTGATATCTTTGGTTGAGGAACGCCCAGCTTTTTGAGATAATAGTGATGAGGCTTACAAAAAAAATGTGAGTCCGCTCCGATGCGCGACCGGAGTTTACTCCATAAGTACGATTGTCTTTGAATTTACAATGACGTGGCGGAAGAAGAGCGATTACAAGACCTTCTAATTTCAAAATACCGACTTACTAACTCACACTGGTGGATATTATTTTACTTCTTATTTAATTAAAGTTAGAAATTGTATAATATATTTTATTGTTTATTAATTATTATTATTATTTATTTATTTATTATTTTATTAACAAAATTGGGTCGTTTTCTTCTTACGCCAAAAGGAAGGTTTGGTTTGAAAATCAGCGTTGTGTCGGATATAATTCCGCCAAAGCAATATGCTGAGTGCAAACCTTGTTTGCTGAAAATAAAAATGTATAAGGAATGTAATTACGTCGCTATTTTTGCGAATAAAGTTTTCTTGTTTTCAATATAAAAAACGTTATTATTTCACCCCAAATAAAATTACCCTATCAAGGGCCCTGTGTGGTAATTAATTCTTAAGGAGTAAACTTCAACAAATTTAGGCGAGGCAAAACCAGAGGCGTGCAAAAGCGTTTGTAACATCATTTCTTTCAATTACAGCGGAAAAGATTTACAAGAGCAAGTCCAGCAACATTGACATGACAATGTTGTTCAACAATACAGAAAAATGGTCACTTCATTTTAAGAAGGTATGATGCTTTGCAGCGCGGCGCCGCAACACGGTTATGTCAAATTCAACTGTTTCTTGCTTATATTCCTTCAAGGGACAAATTCAATAGAATACAGTACCTTTATAACTATGCCAAAAATCTGATCACGGCTAACTACGAATACCTATGTACGCAAAATGTAGATTTCCGCATAAATTAATTAATTAATTAAAAAATACGCCAGAATATCAGAATCTACCACCCAACACACACAACTTTTTTGTGGATGTGTTATTAATTAATTGTCTTAATTTTTTTTATTGCATTAGTTCAGCAGAATGGCAGACGGGCCACTTGATGGAAAGCGATTACCATCGCTTTATGAACGTTTGCAACATCAAAGGTGCTACAAATGCGCTGATGCTCTCTCAAGGAAGACTGAAACCTGAAACCTTCACTAATGCCGGAACACAACTCAAGTTTGTTATGGCGGCATACCCTAGACCTCTAGGTGGTAGCCATTTAGTCGAGCAAACACCCTACACCTGGCTGTGGGTTGTTTTGCCTCTTACGACAGGCCGCCCGGCCGCAGGAAAACTGTATTCTTTCTCCGTTCCTGCACGGACAAAATCTATCTGTCTATCTTATAAATAAAATCTATGGGAAATTCATTGGACAATTATAGACGGACTTCTATTCGAAATTAACATTTGTGGATAATTGTACAAATGTTTAAAATAATACATCACGAATTTTGCTCAAACTCTTGTTTATTTAATTTTTCCTCTCTCCCTCTTGGTTATAAGCTCCTGTTATTCTGAACTCTTGGTAATTTGAAATTTCTCACTGGTCCCTAGAGTGTCAAATTAGCGAGAGTCGACGTAAATAATTTATCAGTTTATTACAGGTAAACTTGAAGGCCACGCCCTTTTCAGCCTTTAGTTGCGTAGTTATCAACTACTACATCAAATTTGTGATAACAAAAATGGGTCATTCAACTTTTTTTGTATAGACAGTGCCAGGCTTATGTAGACTTAGGATGGAAGGTGATGCCGCTACACAATGATAAATAGAGAGAATGCGAATTGTTACGAGTTGCAGAACTCGAATTAAAACGCCTTAGAATTACTATAGAATTTATTAGAACTATACAAACACGTATAACACCGGTACAAATATAACTAAACACAACCAGTGCAAACGTAACGCACGATTCAATAACACGCGCAAAGTCCGTCACTGACGTCTTGCTTCGCTTGTGACTATCGCTAGACTGCCTCGCCCGTCCGCTGGGGCATTGCTTTATACTATACAAATACAATATGTCTGTAGACTGAATTTCTAAGAATCACACCTGGCTAATCACTACCACAAAATTACAATACACAATGGGCTGTTTTTCCAATCACAAATTTTAAACACAAAGTAAACAAAAAAAGAAGGTCATAAAAGTGCTTCAATGGTATTAGCTCAAACACCGACGGATAATAAATGTGCTTTGTTTACAGATATGCAGGTGGTCCAAATTGTAACAATAAAGTTTCTTCTTCTTAAACAAATTTTGACTTGTGCATTTTATTGAACTCGCTCCTTTATGCCATACGCGAGCAAGCTATGGAATGAGCTATCCCGCAGTTTTCCCAGAGCGCTACAATACGGGGCTCTTCAAAAAGAGCGTAAATAGATATTTAGTCTCAAAGAGGTAGGCAACGCCTCGGCTCCCTTAGTGTTGCAGATGTCCATGGGCGACGGTAGCCACTTGCCATCAAGTGGACCTGTCTGCCCGTTTGCCTGTATGCAAATGTAAAAAAAAATATAATTAAATTTTTTGTTAATGGATATTATTTACGATCATAAGCTAAAATTAAAATTACAAATTGGGGGAAGGGTAAATAACAACTTTAACATTACTCAGTGAGACGTGACATTTTTGTTTTACTCTATCACGGCTACTGAAACGTGGTCGAAACGCCAAAATAATGTATACTTATATTTATTTAATTATGCGAGCACTGTGCAAAATCTGCGGAGTGACGCTCGCGGACCGCGTTCGTAATACCGAAGTAAGAAAGAGAGTTGGTCTGAAGAGAGTTGGTCTGAAAGAGAGTGTCGGGGTGAAGGTAAGGAAAGGAATGCTCCGGTGGTTCGGGCATGTGGAAAGAATGTATGATGAAAGAATGACTAAACAGATATACAATGCAAAAGTGGATGGATGCAGAAGTCGCGGAAGGCCACGACACACCTTCCATGATCAAATTGATCATGTGTTAGCAGAAGTTCATGTGTTAGGAGCCTTAAGAACAGACGAGCGTACATGACAAGAGCTATGAATGTCAGAGAAGCAAGTGAGGTGTGTAAGAATGGGCCTGTGTGGCGCTCTGTTGTTCGTGCCTACCCCGCAAGGGACCTGGCGTGAAGTTATGTATGTATGTATGTATTTATTAAAACGAAAGATTTGTATTTTGGTATGTTTGTAACGAATAAACTCAAAAACTGCTGGACCGATTTTAAAAATTCTCTGACTATTAGAATGTTACATTATTCCAGATTAATATAGGCTATATTTATTACTAGAAAATATTAGGGATCCCTATTAAAACTTCAAGAATGCAACACAAGGTGTAAAAAATAGTGTTTAAGTGGGTCCGGGGATAGTTTAGATTCACAATTACACCCGATAGGTGGCGCTACAATTGGGTTATAGATTTATATATTTTCAGAGCTAGATAATGTCTGCCAGAACCGCTAATAATCAAATAAAATGACGGGCTTAAGACCTTTAAGACGTAGTTTCTCTAGTCTAGTCTAGTATAAAAATCGCAAGAACTTAAAAAATACAAAAGATGTGTTGTGGCTTGTGCGAAAAACAAAAGATATTGACAAAAGTAAAAAAATGAGAATGAAGGCTCATAACCTCCAAGGAGTTCCCAAACATCTCTATGTGTGGCACTAACAGGCACTTGACTTATTTTTATTCTATACTAGTTATGCCAGAGAAACTTCTTTCGCGTCGTTGCCACGCGATGATGAATTTAATAGTAAATTGCAATGGCGGCACAAACAGACCACTGCAGCGGCACCTTCTTCGCTATTATTCATTTATCCCACGGAATCGACGTCATTTATCGGGATAAAAATTATCCTAAGTTACGCCCCGAGAAATAAGCTAGTTCTATGTCGAGTTTCATTAAAATCAGTTTAGTAGTTTTCGCGTGATCGGAAAATCGGAATCTTCTGGTCAGAATTACTACTCCCCTGATTTTTTCACATATTTAAACGCATTGTACAAACTCGAACCTTTTACAGATTTATTATAGTATAGATAGAAAAAGAAAATAAAAACTTGTGTAACTAAGAGTATTTATTAGACACGCCGGTGGAAAGCGTCCCGACCCTCGAGCCCGCTCTAATTACCGGCTAACAGCCTTGGACCATTACGAGGCCACTAAACTGACGTACATTTGACCTTTCAATTACGATACCAGACGATTGGTAAGGTGCTAATGGAAATGGCAAATCTTAGGGTTCACAATTCCCTTACACATTCTTGAAAAGTGCTTATGACGGCTTATTGAATAATAATTCGTTTATTTATACAATATAAATATGTTTTATCATATACAATGTGTCTGAATGGGTCATAAGTTCTATAAAACCGTAGACAGAGAAATCTACGAATAATTCGCTGTCTACGTATAAAACCAATTTTGTTGCAAGTTAAAACAATTTAAATGTTTAATTAAGCATACATTTTCGAGTTACCACAAGAACTTCCTTGTATGGCGCACCATCAATTGGCTCGTGAAGATTCAAGCTTCGAAGACCGGAGCAACTGATTATGTAGTGTAGGCACGAACCCGTTATTTATACGCATAGACTCAAATAATACGTGTTTTGCATACACGCAAATGATATAATAGCGAATCAAAACAAACTTTCCTTTTTATGCTATTTATTTAGAACTGATGCATTTGTTCAATAATGCAAAACAATAATGTTTAAGATTATCAAAACTATTAAGCTACTACTTTACACTAAGGAATTAAATTTTAGTATCCTTTTTTACTACAAGTATACGTACACATTTTATACGGCCTAGCGGATTCGCCAGTCGGGGTGGTACTGGCACCTCACGTATGAAGTGTCATTGCCACGCCGCAGCTAGGGATACCCAATAAAATCCGTTTGAACCTCCAACGTCCCTTGTCCGCGTTGTGGGTGTGTACGTTTCCGCATTCACCTCTAGCCCGGGCGGATGACGGCCGGCCCCTTACGGACTGGCCCCACTATTTATTAATCAGAGAGCCGGTTCTCTCCGGTTGCTTCAGGTAGCTCATTTCGAGGTGAGAGGGGGCGCGCGGATTGCGTAGTTTACGGCGGCTGGAGTTCGACATGGACGACTGTCTCTCAGTGCCGCTCGGTGTTGGGGAGAGGAGCGTGGCGGTCTACTCCCTCAGCCGCTCCGCCGCCTCCTTCGCGGACATTACAAACTCACAGGAGGCGGCTGCGTCCCACACGTTGCCGTTCTCGACCATGGCTTCACCACGGTCGCGGGAGACCAATCCACCCCGATAGCCGCGACGAGATCACGGTGATGCTTGTCCCAGGCTGGACACACCTGGTGGGTGTGCAGCGCCGTGCTTTCGTCGCCGCCGACGTAATAGTGACCACCTGATATGTGCTCACGGCCTATTTGACTCATGTACCTCCCAAAACCCCGAGAAGATCTGCGTCAGGCGGAACGTCAGGGTGTAGTTCGAGTTTCAACAACATCAACCTTCAACAACGACGTTAGACAAGGAAGATAACACTGTACTGTTTACTAAAATGCATTATTATAGTACTTAATTGTTTTAAAAAAGGCCGGCTTATCGCTGAAATCGCTCTTCACGGCCAGCTAGCTCAAAGGATATATTTACCAATCTGACGATGTGGTGAAAATGAGATGGAATTGAACAATTTAAAATAAAATGGATATTTGTAACAAAATCGAAAATAGAGTGGAAAATCGTTTTAGGCATGCTCTACGTAGTTTGAGCTCAAGATGTCAGACTATAAATTGAGCTATCACGCCTTCCATTCATAACTGTAAAATTATAACGCGATTTCATCTTTAAATATTTTTATCGAACAAATCGACATTTTATGAAAAAAAAATCTATTGCATGCTTTTGCAAGTACATAATTCTATCGTACGATTCGGTTCGGCCATGAAATGTTATTTCGTCATGTTAATCGATCTGTAAGCCGGTAACGAACATTCGTAACTCTTTTACGACTCATTCTTATGTTTTTTAAATTGAGATTCCAATGGCTTTACTGAAGAATAAGATTACTCTCGAACTCAGAAGTATCATAAAACAATGCGTGTTTATTAAGAAAGAAATTTTGACATAAAATTTTATTTACATTTTCTGACAAATATAGCGCATAATAATTTTATTCATATTTTAATTATGTGTGTATGTGTGTGACATATATACGTTTAATTTTTTTTATTACTGAGGCACACCAGACAGCCTGACGGCTGGAATGGGAAGTGGTTACCGTCGCCTGTGGACATTAGCAATACTAAAGAAAGAGAAACTGGAACCTGGCCCCTCATGCCGGAATACAACTTAAAGTTGTTATGGGCATACTCAAACCAGGGTTGGTAGCCAGCCAGTCGGGCAAATGCAAACGCGGCGGTGGGTTGTTTTGTCGCCTCTTACGATAGACCGCCCGTCTACGCACCCAGACCGTTTACGCACGGAGCAAATAAATATAATATGTATAACATATATAACGTAAATAATTATGTACATTTTTCAAGTTAGGTCTCATACGGACAAAACCAAAACTATATGAAACAGCGAAAAACACTAAAAGTCTCGGGGCCGATTCACATGGTAACTAAATTGTTATGATAAAATTTTGAAAAATAGATTATCCTGGCTAGAAACGGATCAAGTGATTTTGAAAAAGAAAACATCATCCCTAGAGAGAGTTCCCTTGAGTTTCTCACCACACCATGGCACATTAACTTCAACGCTGCTACCTCCAACGACCAAACTCCCCTCAACACTCACCATCACTCGCTTCCGAGGCCCATTCCAGGGTCTATTATACCAAAAAAAAGATTATCTAGACCCCGAAGTAACTCGAAGCGTTCAAATACAGGTGAATTAAATAAATTTTATAAGACCTTCCCGTGCGTTTTACTTGGCAATGAATTTTATATTTCTCTTAACTAGCGGGATGTCAAACGCGGTTGTCATCACAAATATTTGTTCAGCCGCTTTATGTTGCGGCAAGCAAATACTGTACACCGCAGTTCATCTGTTTATTCATAAAATATTTGTCAGTCGGAGAAATAATAATTATATTCCAGATAAAAAATCTGCTAAGAAACTACGAGGAATCTAAATACACACATTAGTTTTCTAGCGAATGTGTGTATTTAGATTCATTGTACTCTCTAACTAGTTCAACCTTTTATTCCACGGTAATAATTCGTATCTAAACCGATTTCGTTTACATCAACTGTTGAGTGCAAAGTTCTGATTTTGATAAAGCTCGTGCTAGCATATGGTTTAGTCTAACTTAGAAAAGGAGAGAAGATACGTCATAGAACAAGTTAAGGTTTATAAGTCTAAGAATGGAAAATTGGTGAAGCCTACAGAGTCAGCAACGTGCAAGAAGTTGACCAAACATTTCAGTAAGGTGGTGTGGCACGTCTAGGAATCCATCATCGTTCATTTGTCTCTAGACTGTCACAGACGTTTTCCTGATATCTACTGGGACTACATAGATGTAATTCGGAATCTACATATCGAGGGCTTCATAACAAAAATGCCATTTTCTTGTTGTTACTAAAATTTATGCATGTTACAATTTAGAAAATCTTACCAGTATGCAAGTGTACCTAAATAGACGGGTATTCCAAATTTCAGCCCTATACAATCAACTAGTTTTGTTTTATTCCCAATTTACTACCATGTGTAAAAATGCACTTTTGTCTGTACGCCCATTTGTTATAAAACCCTCGATATATATATACCGCTACACAATAGCATAGTATTAATGTGAATATCTAATTAATAGAAGTGGCAACACTGAGGTATAACAAAGCATTTAGATTTTAATTTTTTTGTTTAATAATAAATTTCAGGCTAAATAAAGGGGTTATTCGCCAAGTCCCGTGCGTACGTATTCGGGGTACATTTAGTTGTAAATTTCAACAAGACGAAGGACCACCCAAGTGTTCACTTTCTCCGTAATCGCTCCGTATGTCCTTGTACTGAATACCAAGAACGTAGCGAAACTTTCTCTCATTGGCAACACCAAGCTAACATCAGACAATCGAGTTCACTAATTGTATTTTAGTGTTCCGATACCCAAAGGTAAAAGGAAAAGCATAATTATGATTTCACTCCGTTGACTGTCTGTTTGTCACAGGCACAGGTAAAGTTATACCAGGGAATTTTATGACCAAACATGTAAAATCTTTTCAAATGTCTTTCATATCAACAAACATAAAACAGTCAAATTTTCGAAAATATTTAAAGGGGGCTCGAAAGATGAATTCGTAAAATAAAGATTAACAACATTCGTCAAGTAAGATAATTAACGAAATCTACGAGCACATACAAAAATACTAATTCTTTTCACCTTTCGATAAACTATTTTTACCAAGTTCACATAATATATATTCCTAAAAAAATAATACTCCACCCCCCTCTTTTATCTTCGAAGTTCAATGGCTGAGAATGTTGAAAGTAATCTCAACTCTTTAGAGGTATTCTTAAGACATGTATTCGACATAAGAAGACCTCGTAGTGTCCGGGATGTCGCCATCCAGTCGAGCAAATGCCCTACCACCTCGCACGATAAAAAAATAGCAATTTACTTGGATTTCAAAGGCTTATGGGCCAAATGGGCTAGAGATTCAAAATAAGCAGATCGAAACACATAAAATCATACTTGATCTAGTTCCATAAAACTTTTTAATCGCCAAAACTGTAAATTTTTGCCATTTATGGGGGTTTTTTTCAATAATATATACAAAATTTTGAGGGTGTATGGACCAAACTGACCGGGCTGATCCGGATTCAGCGCCATCGAAATACTGAATGGATCTGGTCCAAAGTACAGACCACTATTTTCTTGTAGGCCGATAATATAAAGAACTTTTGACCGCGACTTCGCTTGTGTTAATGTCATCCCACGTGAACCGAAATTTAACCCTGGACAAAAATTATCATATGTTCTATTCCAGACTATAATCTATCTCAGTGCCACATTTCATCCAGATCCGTTTAGCCGTTCTGGCGTAACCAAACAACAAACATCCATCCAAATTTTCGCATCAACAGTAGTGCTAAATAGTATAGATTACATTTGTGCCCAGTGCACAGCATTATACATTTTCAATTCGTCGACAAGAAACGAAACTGTTGATGCATCGTTAACGGTCAGCTTCAAAATTTATTGCTGAACAATAAATCTACGTCTAAAGTGCAATCTCCTAGTTTTTATTTCGTGAAAAACGTAGCTCAACTAATTCTATTAATATCCAATTAACAAAGGAAATGACGTGTGAATTATCGTATTATGATCAGGTAACATTGAATTAGTATTTTTTTAAAAAACATGAAAGCATTAGCCGACGTGGTAATAATTAATGTTACGACACATGCACACTGAATGTATATTTAGGGCTGTCGAGTGTATATTGTCCATACCAAATTTAAGGCCATTCTTAGCGTCAGGCCTTAGCCTGTAACTTAACAAAAAAACTATGCCAGTGCGAGTCAAGATCTATTCGGCTATCAGATCGGTCAACAGATGTATCTGCAGGAAGAAAAATACAATTCCTGCTACCGGCTGTCGTAAGGCGACGCAACCCCCAAGCCGGTGGAGCGATTTGTGATGAATGGCTACACCCTGGTCTAAAGTGTGTCGCCATAAAACCTTGAGTTGTGTTCCCCATTAGGACAGGTTCCAGTCCCCTAAGGAAGCAGCGCATTTGTAGCACTTTGTGCAATGTTGCAAATGTCCATAGGCGATGGCAACCGCTCTCCAACAAGTGGGCCGTCTGCCTGTCTGCTGAACTCCATTAAAAAAAATAAAGGAAAGATGTTAAAATATGCAGTCTCTAAAATTCACATTAAATCAATCTCGGTCAATTAAAATTGAGCAAAGATGGTTTACAAGTGATCAAAAGTCTAGTTACAATTAAATTTCCAGTCGATTGCTAATTGAGTCACAGAGCCCAGGGCCCCAATTCCGATATTACAATATCGTCAGAAGGTCTAGGACTGGCGTCATAATGGCTATTTTTGTATGCAGATAGTTATTTTTATATATTTGCTGATATGCAGGAGCCACAATGACGATAGTGGTCGATTATTCTGATGATATTGTAATAACAGAACCGGAATCCAAGTGGATACATGTTGTCAACCAATCGCAGGCCACTATTGGATGTACGCCTCCTCAAGTTTACGCCGTATGGGATATACGGCTATAGTCTTTCGTTTTCCTCATTCATCTCCTACCAGCGATCTGACGTAGGTCGGTGGACAGGAAAGCGTCCAATAGTTTTACCGAAACGCGGTCACACTCCAGGATTCGTCTGCTATATCAGGCATCGGTCCTGTGACAGATGTAGCCTACATATTGCCACTTGAGTTTGCTAATTTTGCGAGTAATGTCGGTTACCTTGGCCCTCTTACGAGATATCCTCATTTTGGATTATATCCACCGGATACATTCCAAGCATAACTCGCGCAGTAGTTCCGCTGAGCATCTTAAATTTTATGGCCCTTTTCTGTCATCTGTATAAAGATCTCACCCCATAGGTTTTTCTTAACGGTGCCTATATCTTACTACTGATTCGCATGCCTAACCATCGGTAGAAATTTGACATCACTTGTATAGAGCTTATGTCAAATATTAACCGAGAGTAAGACATGATTTTCTTGGATTTTTTTGTCGCCTAGTGCGTAAGCGTAGACTACCTAGTGAACACCCTGCCTTAGAAGGTCGGAATTTAATATTCAGGGCACAAATTATATGTTACGGAATATCTTTTACAATTTTAGGGATGTCTTTTAACTAACTATTCATTAACAAGCTGTCGGTTAAAATAATGAGTTTTCCATTCGGACAGCTCATATTTCATTTACAGCACCATTTACCTGAAAGTAAGGTTACGAAGAATCTAATTTAATAAATGATTTAACTTTTTTTAAACAATACATACTTTAAAAGGACATAATGCGTTAGTGTTGAAATATTTATTACGTATTATATTATCATTACTCATTACCAATTTTATAATAAACTAGCTGTTCCGGCAGACGTTGTCCTGCCCGGAAAAGCTTCAACTAATTTTCCGACAGCAGCGCCGCCTACCGGATCCAACTGTGAACCAAATCAGAAACATTCTCTGACTCATGCACAACAAATTTGCTAAAGATCATTACATGATCAAATGTATAGTTTATGATTCTATAAAGGACATACAGACGAACATACATTTTTATATATAAGAAGATAAGATATGTAGTTATTAATGATCTATATCATTATACCTTCAAGGTTGAATGTCAAGTGACAACCCTAAGTACATTGCATCTGGGAAATTAGGAAACGGCGCCGTGACGGCTGTTTCCTGCCCTTGCAATGCCGTTAATTTATAATTAAAGACTAAAATAATATTAACACTTATTTTTAATGGAATTATGTACTTAACTTTTCCTTAACATCAAGTACAGCATCTATACGTCTATACATATAAATAAAATTGGAGTGTCTGTTTGTAATATTGAAATAACCGCTTTTTACTACATGCATATGAATATATATAAGGTACATACACCAAAATAAAATTTTATAAAATTTTTGTCTGTCTGTCTGTTTGTTCCGGCTAATCTCTGAAATGGCTGGACCGATTTTGACGGGACTAATTGGCAGGTAGCTGATATAATAAGGAGTAACTTAGGCTACTTTTATTTTAGAAAATTTCTTTTATTTTGTAATAATGACGATTTTCAATCACCACGCGGGAGAGACGTGATTTAAAAGATGAAATTTTAGACGTATTTAATATAAAGGAATGATACTCGCTAAGCTGAAGCGGGCGTTTTCAGTAGCAGTATCAAAGTGGAAAAACATGCTAACTTACGTCAAAGTATCAAGGCTAGGTTTTACATATGTCATATATTATATTGTTATAAACAAAGATATACAGTTGCCAGGCACTTGCTGTGGGCTATAACGTTTGACAGACACTTAAAAAAATGTGGGAACTTATGTCATTTTAGGAAGGCTGAATTTTATATATATTATCAAGTAGAATATTTTAAAATATTTTCCAATGAGCCAGACAAATCTGACGGGCCAAACATCCTCCCAGACTCGTTATGAGTTCCGCTGTGCGAGGAAGCGCAAGAGCATCCAGTCTCTGATCTATCTGATCTAGTCTGAATACATTGGTAAAAATAGCCATATATTAAAAAAAACAGCTGCACTAGTAATAATTATGGCCACTAGTCTTGGAATTGTTGGTTTAAAGGTTCTGGCTGCTAAGAGTTTGCAAAGAAATAGAAACAATTTATGTCATCCTACCGGGAGGCGTACTAAGGTATTAACGCGGACAATAATCAAAGATCACTCAAACTCGAAGGGGCAATAAAACACATGTAAAGGATTAGTATCGGTTCGCAACAATATTAAAGTATAGGTTTACGATTAAATGTTTTTATTTTAGGTTTCGGTATCCAAGAGCGCAGAAACGGTCAACACTCGTAATCTTTCCTAGTACAAGTACGTTACTTAACCTTATTTAGTTATTGTCATATTCTTTTACGTATTGTTACGAGTTGCAGGACTCGGATTAAAAATACCGTTAGAATTATAGAATTATATTATAGATTAATTACTATAGAATTTGTAAGAACTATACAAACCAGTAAGACAGATACAAATATAACTGGACACAACCAGTACAAACGTAATGCACGATTCAATAACACGCGCAAAGTCCGGCACTATATAGCTTATCGAATGTACACACGTCTTACCTCACTTGCGATTATCGCTTGACTGCCCCTCTTGCATTGGGGCATTGCTTTATACCGCACAATACAATTGTCTCTCGTCCGCGCAGGCTAAATTTCTAAGAATCACACCTGGCTAATGACTACCAAAAGATTAAAATATACAATGTGATGTTTTTCTAATTACAAATTTTAAACATAAAGTAAACAAAAGGCGGCCATAAAAGCGCTTAAACGTTATTAGCTCAAACGACGCCGGCGGGAATAAATGTGCTTTGTTTGCAGGTGGCCCAATTGTAACAGTATTAAATAATATGAATAAATAAAGAATTGTGAGACTACTGGCAACATTAATTTAGATGAATAATTAGATAATCAATTATGATATCTCCGGATGCAGAGTAATGTTGCAATCTGAAATTCAAATTTTTAAATATAATCATTGTATAACTTTCACCTTTTTTCAGCATTTATATTTAGATGAAGTTAATTCTGTATCGAGTTAGTTTTCGGCGGACGTTTCATTTTACGCAACGGTATTTATTTAGGAGGACGATTGTGAAATGTTCTACTTTAGGGTTCCGTCGCCACTGTGAGATAAACCTGGGGTTAGGTATAGAATGCGGTACTTGTATTTAATATGAAATTCATGGTGATACGAGTTTAGGGATACACTTACTATTTAGTTATAAGAACTACTGTTTTTCAGTGTAGAAAAAAGGATTTCAATTAATCACGGTAAATTACAATTCTCGACAATGATCTGTTAATTTTGATAGTAAGAAAGTGGATTTGGGCTAGGAATGTGTGGAGTTACGATTGATATTTATAACTACCAATACATTGTTTCGAGTTGCAGGAGTCGAATTAACATGCCATTGGAATTATTATAGAATTTATTAGAATTATACAAACACGTATAACACAGGTACAAATATAACTGTACACAACCAGTCCAAACTTAATGCACGATCCAATCACACGCAAAGTCCGTCACTAAGGTCTTGCTTCGCTTGTGGCTATCGTTAGACTGTTTCATCCCTTCATTGGGGCATTGCTTTATACTGTACAAATACAATGTCTGCTCGACCGCGTGCATTGAATTTCCTAGAATCACACTGGCCAATGACTACCAGAAAAGATTACAATACCCAATGGGCTGTTTTTCTAATCACAAATTTTAAATTGTAAACAAAAGAAGTCCAAATGCCGAAAAGGTAATAAAATGTGTTTCTATAAGGCAGCAGATGTGAGTTTGTCTTTGTCGGCACCTCGGTCGTAATAATATCAAAGATACGATTTTTTAAATATAGGATAGAAGCTCTGCTTCGCTTCGCTCCCGCCATAGCCTACGTGGTTATTTCTTTTAATAAAAACCCAAAAATATTTTATACCTACACATGCGGTCACAGAAGGGGTGAGTGTTCCTTCCCCGTCCCCATACACTCCACTCCAATTACTTATTAAAACTCAAGTACCATATATCTACACCGCACCCTAAAAGGGGACACACCGTGCACCAATCCGTAGTTTTTCCTTCCATATTCAAGTTTAAATGTTTTTATTCAAAATAAGTTCCACTAGAGGACACTTTTGAAGAATGAAAAGAATGTTAAACTACAAGATGGATGGGTACAGATGTCAGGCAGACCAAAAAAAGATGGATTGCGTTAAGGATGATATGATGATTTGTGGTGTGACGGAAGATGTATGTCAGATAAAGGAGTGTGGAAGAAAAAACATATTGTGCCGACCCCAAATAATTGGATATGGCAAAAGAAGAGAGAGAGTACACTTTTTGAGGGTCATACATATAAGTTAAAGTTTATTTTGCTTCCTAGTCTATATACACCGCTTTGCAACGTGTTATTGCTGTTAAGGAAAAGAAGCGGCACGAAACTCCCCAGCAACATGTCTACCTAAAAATTGTTTTCTTATTTATCTAGCTCAAACTAGACATTTCTATATAAATTTTTAATAAATTTTATACAGAAATTGCCATTATGACAAGCCTAGACGAGTGAGAGTTCAGATGGCCCACTTCCCCCTCCACCTATCCCAAGTTCCATCTCCAGCCCGTTATTCCATTCATCTACTACATTCCTCGTGTCTGATTCCTCTATCCCATCTTAAACGCTGGTTACACGTTGGCTTTGTCCCTGGTATTACAAACGTCTAAGGCAACGGTAATCACTTTGCATTGGGGTAAGGTGCACTATCTGCCTGTTTGCCAGCAGTGTAATAAAAAAAGTAAGACATGAAAACCTGGAATTAGAGAGAATCCATACACACGATACACTACGACAAAAGCCCAACAATCTGTACATGATGCGTGGTGCTATTGGCCTGGTTTCAACTGGTTACTATGTCAATGGCAGACATAAAGCAATTCAAACGTGTACGTTCACTAACCGCACGGAGCTAGACGATGACGTCACTACCGTCTTCAAAAAATCGCGGGAGAAATCCGCAGCAGTGACAGAAAAATGAACCAGTCCGAATAATTAGGGCTCGAGTATTATAATATGTGGCAGGAACTTGAAAAAAAATGTTGTTTAAAAAAGGGTATTATATAGCTTTTGAGATCCTGGATATCGTGTAGCAGCAGAGTGATAGCTAAGACAAGTAAAACGAGCCCAAACATGACGGGTCTATCTTGTTGAGTACAGGAGTTCCTATGGCCACCTTCCGACTCCACCATCAGATTAGCTCCATGGTACTATTGCATTGGCACACATTATACATATTTGTGCAAAATTACAGCTCAATCGGAAACTGGGAAGTTGGTCAAATTTAACTAGCAAGATTCTACCCGAGCTTACGTACATACATGCACAGCCTCTAAAAATATGGCAATTTTTTTGTTGAATTGTGAACACATTCTCTCCCTGGAACAGGTATTAAATGTTCTTATCGCCATTACTGAGCTCTCGCACCTGGGCGTGGTGCAAGCCATGGTTGGGGGAGCCAACGAAGCCGTTTGAACGTTCCAGTAGATCTCCTGATTCTCTACTCGCATAATCAATATCACGTGATGGATGAACTATTATTGGAACCCAAAAATGAGTGGCACCTTGTCAATTTATATAAGACATAAATTTAAAAACAAATTGGTTAATATGTATCTAGAATAAATTAGCAGTGGTGCTAGTTATTGCCAACAATGATATAGTTTACCCTATTGGGAGAACAAAACATTCACAAAAATTTATTTATAAGTTTAATCCGAGAGTCATTATAACATTAGAATTAAACATGTACTGTTTAAAGACTTTCTACGCAATCAGTCTGCGTAATTGCAACATTAAAATAAAGAACAGTGTGAATTTAAATTTCAAAACCTTGTTTGCTTGCTTAATTATTATTATTTTACTTTTATTAACTGCAGGCACATGTGAATTTCTTTTAGAACGGTTAATAAACATCTATGTATGGTCGCAGCGTAACGTATATGCGAGCGGTCGAGGGGAATGAGCTGGTTTACGGAAAGTTTGCTAGACCTTTAAATTTTCCGGGATAAAAAGTAACAACAAAAAAGCAGACGGATTCCATATATGCATACAATAATGCATATTATTACAACTCAGGTCCCGACAAAAACACAATCCACTTGCATATCTGAAACAAAGCACATTTAATTTTATTCTTCGTTGGCATTTGAACTAATAATGCCTAAATTCTTTTTTGGTCGTTTCCTTTGTTTACTTTGTGTTTAGAGAAGGCCCATTGTTTTATTGTACTCTTTTATGGCAGTCACTAGCCAGGTGCGGCGGATTAAGTCGACTTAGATACGAGGACATTGCATTTGTGCAGTATAAACCGATAGCCTGATAGATGGGGAGGCAGTCGAACGAGAACCACGAGTGAAGCGAGACGGACAATAATCTAAAGTGACGGGCTTTGCGTGTTTTATTAAACTACGACCTGCTGCATTACGTTTGGACTTGTTGTGTTCGGCTATATTTGTACCTGTGTTATACGTGTTTGTATAGTTCTAATAGACTCTATAGTAATTCTAACGGCATTTAAATTTGAGTCTCGCAACTCGTAACAATAGGATAGGTCTTTATTAATAGAATCAACCATGACTTCATAGAAACTTATTACTTATATAGAAAACTATATACATATATTATTGACATGATAAAAAGACTGGAGACCAACTGTGCCAACTGTCTGCATTCTGTATTTACAACCGCCAATACCGAGTCATACCCACTACGTAATAATGAGCTATCGTTAAGTAAACCGTTATAATCTGCTCCAGCATTTGCCGGTTGCTGCCGCGGCATAGACATCAGCACGGCTCGTCGCGACCTTCATCCGCTCCTCACAGCCTATATTTTGTCTTATCTAAAATTAGCGAATGCCGTACATGTTGCCAGTATTGGCGTATTATTTATTAACGAATGCAGCGCCATCTACCGGGACCAAATGTTAATCTAAATTATTCTCGAATCCACCTGAACAAATAACAAATTCCATCTAAATCGGGTCCACTGATTAGGAGGAGTTTAGCAGCACCACCTACCGGGTCCAATCGTGAATCTATCACTTCAAGACACTCTAAAAAATCACCTAAATTCTGGTGCCCGACTGCAGCGCCATCTACCTGGTACTGTTTAGGGGGTGACAAGTGAGACAGACCGGTAGTCGCCTGGCGGGAATAGCTTCTCGAGTGGTAACTGATCGACCACTGAGAGTAGAAAATTATCAAAGTACTAATATCGCAAAAAAAATAGGGGATGGTGGTAAAAAGGTGAAAAATTAGGGTTATATGTATTTTTTAATGACAAATCATAAAAATTAAAATAAAAAATGTTGTCCAAAAAGTATATTCAAAAAATTTGGGGTGGACCACCCTTATCACTTAGGGGTATTTATTTATTTATTAAGTTTGTTTGGCAAACATACAATAAATAAAAATTGACTCTAACAGTTAATTACAAAAAAGAAAAGATTAAGAAATACAAATACGTAGTATGAGAAATAGTTTACATCCTATTCTCAGACCTACCACACACAAAATTTCATAGGAATCGCTAAAGCTGTTTCAGACAAGTTTTGTTACAAACACTGTGACACGAGAATTTTGTATATTAGATCAATAATCAGTGATCAATTGTTTAAATATAGAAACTTTGATTGTTTGACTATAACATATTATACATAAGTAATTTTCTTCTATGGTGGGAAAATTCTCTTACTTCACACAAACAATGTAGTTTGACACAAAAAATGTATCCATTTTTTGCCATACCAATTGCTCTACTAGACTAATCATTACAGTGACAGTTCACTCATGAACAATGCATTGCACATGGGAAAATTGTTAACAAATATAGTATATATTTCAAAACACCATGTGTTACATGACTATTTGCTTTACCAAACAAAAGAAATATATATGTACATAATATATCTATCTATATATATTTTAGGAGCTATGCTCTTGTCGGTGGAGCCTCCTCCAATCTTCTCTATTATGGGCTAGTTGTTTTACTTCTATGTAACACACAACACCCACTTTTTCTTTTATTTAATCCATATTTATTTAATGCTCGCCTTGGTCTTCCCTTTCTTCTACTTTCTTCCACTTTGCCTCTGATTAATGTGCTTAAGGTGTCGTGTCATAGCAAATGGCAAAAAATCTTCCCCCTTCTTTCCTCTAGAGTTTTATAATATATACTTAACACATATTTCTTAATTTACCAGTTACTATATCTTACCGACCGTTCTTTGGCGCTATTATCACATAAAATTTGCTTAAAGCAAGCTCCATACAGGTAATATAAAATTTAACTAGTAAGACTTTCTTTTTTATATTGTATTGGCTTTCGGCTTGTTCTTGAGTGAACTGAACTTGAGTGAACCATTGACTACCAGTGTCAAATGTGAAAAAAACACAGTGTATTGATGAGAAGTAAGATAAATCTGATGGCAAGACAAGGGAATGAATAGTAAGACAGGAACCTGTCATTAATGAACTATCATCATATTGCAGTTTAAGAACCAATATCACCTATAAAGATAGAAAAAAATATTTAAATAAATAGTGATGTACTTCCATTGCTTACATGTGCCTTAAGAGTAAAAAAAAAAGTATCTCAAGGATGTATATGCTAAAGAAATGGAAAGTATAAGAAATTTGATGAGATGAGTTTATTAAAACATGATATATTTAAAAAACTTCAATTAGGATAGAACATAGTGTGAGTCAGACAACATTAAAATAAATGAAAAAATTAATATAGACTTATGCCTCTGCTACACCTCGGATAATAAGTGTTAGTGACCATGTCCAGATGTAGCCAAGGGTAACACTTTATTCGAGATGTGACATTGTTATTGGCGTTGAATACTGACAGACAACTCATGTACTGTTACAACTCAGGTCCCGACAAAAACAACCTGCATATCTGAAACAAAACACATTTTATTACCTGTCAGCATTTAAATTTATTGTAATTCTTTTATAATTGTCTTATTTTGTTTACTTATTTATTGGCATAAGTTTCTAGAAAACAGCTCATTGTTTTATCGCAACTCAATTTAAATTTATATAAATTCTAAAATTCTAATTTAATACTAACAAACTATAGATAAAGCTGTGTACGCCTGTTATTGGCATGTATGCATTTATTTGTTATATTTATTATGTCATAATCTTATTAATGTGTACTATGCTGTTGGTGTACCTATAAAATAAATAAATATTGTATTTTTTATGGCCTTTAGCGGCCGAGTCACTAGCCAGGTGTGGCGGATTAAGTCCACTACAATACGGGCACATTGCATTTGTGCAGTATGCAGTATAAAACGATGGCTTAATTGTGGGAGGGTGGTAGTCGAGCGAGAACCACGATCGAAGCGAAACGTGTTTACTACAATCGGGAATCTAATAGTGACGGACTTTGCGTGTTTTATTGAATTTCAACCTTCTGCATTATGTTTGGACTTGTTGTGTTCGGTTATATTTGTATCTATTTTTACGCGTTTGTATAATAGCAGGATTAGTATACATACATGATATGTTATATGTCAATATGCAAAATTATTTACAGTTAAAAACAATATAACATCAAAAATAACACATTATACCAACCGCCACATCCGCATGAAACGGCCTATAACTGTAGCATAAGCCAGATGCCTCACCTTTAAGTAACACATTTGAACAAAGTCGCTAACACTATATCATTATCCTAAAACATATAACTATACTCTGGATATCAAACAAAAACCATGTTATAAGTATAGAGAGAGTGAGGAAGGAAAAGCTATTGCCTAATCAGGTAAATATGAAACATTAACAAACATATAGCCAATGACAAGATTTATAACTTCCAGATTTAGCACAAAAGGTTGTGCCCAATATCCCATTTTATTTGAAAGAATATCTATTGCCTAGATATCCGAAAACGAAGGCTAGGCATTCAGTTTACAATGTGGTTCATCAGTATTTACCAAATACCGTGGTATTCACTGATCGCGTAAGCTAGTGTATTGATGTCAGTATCTACCATGGATTTCTAAATTTCGGAATGACAGTTTGTGTTAAAAACTGACAGTCTGTCAGTACATTAGATTAGATGATAAGTAAATAATACACAATCGTGTCAGTACGAATCGCGACAGTAACGCAGGAGCAGAACTTGTGGAACACACGCCCGAATTTGCAGCAGCCTATTTATTATGAGGGATCAGATTATACTGTTTGAACTGTATGAAGCAAGTTAGAATACTGCCCTTAAAAATACTCAATGTCATCTATCTAGCCTTGTCTATTTATTCTGTCCACTGAATGTGATCCATCAGTATTTATCACACTGATGAACTACATAATAAACTGAACATGTTATGCTTAAGAGGGGCATCTTAAAGCCTGTTGATATACTTATCTTACCTAACTAGTTTTTTGAAGTTCTGACTGTAATGAGAATTATAATTCAAGGTGAAAACTTTGTTTGTTGCCTCAAGGTTTTTTGATAAATACTTTAGATATACAAAAACACTGAACCAATGCATAAGACTTTTGTTGGATAAAAAAACAATACAGCTATCCCAGGCATAAGATCTAAATTAATCATCAACCAAGTATTAGTAGTGCATTAAGTCGCAGTTGCAGTTTGCTTCGATATCCAAGGTCAATTTCCTACTCTTTCTCCTCCATTTCATGCAATCCTGAACAACCTCTGTGGTTTAATGGTAACCTTTGATATGCATGTCATTCTTCACAATAATCAAGCCAACAATTCTTAGGTCAACCCCTTCAACCAGGCAGAAGCAATATGGCTAAACATTTGTTCACCACATAACTAGCATAATTATTCTAGAGAACAGTACATTGTTTATTGTGCTCCTTTATGGCCGTTGCGGTCGCCGCATTAGCCAGGTGTGTCGGATTTAAAATACAAACTGCTTCTAGGAAATTCAGTCTTCGCGGCCAGGCAGACATATTGCATCTGTGCAGTATAAAGCAATGGCCCAAGAGAGGGATGAGGCAGTCGAGCGAAGCAAGACGCGTATACTACGATCGGGAATTGTTAGTGATAGACTTAGCATGTTTATTGAATTATGACCGTTCCGTTATATTTGTACCTGTCTTATACATACATACATAACTTCACGCCAGGTCCCTTGCGGGGTAGGCACGAACCACAGAGCACCATCAGGCTTATTCTTACACACCTCACTTGCATCTATGACATTCATAGCTCTTGTCATGCACACTCGTCTGTTCTTAAGGCTCCTAAGATCACCTTCTGCTAATACACAATCAATTTGATCATGGAAGGTGTGTCGTGGCCTTCCACGACTTCTGGATCCATCCACTTTTCCATTGTATATCTGTTTAGTCATTCTTTTATCATACATTCCTTCCACATGCCAAAACCACTGCAGCATTCCTTTTCTTACCTTCACCCTGACACTCTCTTTGAGACCTGTGTTATACATGTTTGTATAATTCTAATAAACTGTATAATAATTCTAACAGCATTTAAATTCTAGTCTCGCGACTCATAACAATATAAAACTGCTCAAATATAATAAAATATATAAACATCGCTCAATCTCATTTCTCTAGTATGCATTTTGCTAACAAGTCACTATTTTGAAAAATTCTAGCTTAGTGTAATTCCACTTCTTTTCTTCATAAAAGAAGTGAAATCAAATAAAGTTGAGCTTGTTATTTTTACATTGTATTGATAAGAGACAGAAAACAGTACACTTTAGCAGTTTTCAACTTCAATAGAATGATTCACATATTTCATCATGGCTACATGATATCTATTCATTGATTGCACACATTTGCTTGTTTAGCAGAAATTAAATATAGCCTGTATTTATTCAAGCTATAAACTATAAATACATACATAGAATTAATATCAATGTTGCAAATATAATTCAAAGTATAGCCAATATATATATAACAGGTATTTTCAGACCCCAACCTATTCAAACAAATTGCACATTTCCTGTAGACAATGACACCAATGCTGGTTCAATATAGATTTTTATACACTGCTATAAGACACTGCCTGCTTAGAAACAAACCATCAATATACATTTGACAAAAATGAGTTATTATTTAATGGCAATAGCCAAGTAGTAGATGTGGTAGAGACATGCTGGAATCATTCTCCTGATTAGAGATCAGGGGCCAAATACTGCTATTACCATCTCTTCAAAATGGTGGGACACTATGTTTGCGTGATTTTGGTAATCTGTTAATGCCAGGGGTATGCCACTCCATATTTATTGACAAAACCTTGTAAAATTAATGTTTCAATTAAATTAAGAGATAGAAAAAAACTACAGACATGAGAAAATTCACAAAATTAATGCAAAAATTTTAAAGTTTACATGGAGATGGTCTGGACATTTTACAAGAGAAAGCACAATAAATTACACAAAGATGATAACAGAGTGGATACCATGAACTAGGAAAACAAGAAGGAGACTGACAAAAATACATAGAAAGAGTTGCAAGAGGCCTATGTATCAAATATTAAATATTTAAGAAACTTAATTATAAACATTTATTATTAGCAATAAAGGCTTATTTTGATTTGATATGAGATTACATCCAAGTGAATCAAAAATGAATGACAGGGTCCCCAGACTCAGTAAATTGTATTGTCTCTGTTCCTGCATGGCTAATAGAGATAAGAGTTATTGAAAGAACTTCTTAGGTAGGGTATAGTTATAGGGTGGATCGATTTATTTATTATCAATGAATCTGAACTGTTTTAATATAGGTTATAAGACTTAAAATAAGACTTAAGAAGGTCCTGCCTCAGCCTTTGTGGTTATATTTTATAATCATCTAAAATTGACTTTATATCACAAATAATAAATAAGTGCACCCTGTAACTATGCTGAACCCAATTCTTCATTAACTTCAACATCTCTAAGAGGTCCTAGGACCCTAATAATAACAAATAGCAATTCACTAGTGTAAGTTTGAGGCAGTTCCTTGATGTTTGTTTAAGCAAAATAAAATTTATACGAAAGTACTAGTAGCAGAGCTCATAACTTGGACTATCAATTTTCAAGTTGGAATTTAAAAACAAATTTTGCATACATTATTTTCAACAATACAAGCTTTCTTGGCAGGTAGTATTAATTATATGATACTTACGGTTCTGGACTGTACTGAGCACCTCCGAAAAACCCATGTCTATCTGGCTGAGTGGTCACTGACGAGCATATCGAGGTAGTGTCTCCGGCTTCACTACGATCACCACCAACACTCTTAACACTTTTTTGCAACGACATCTTAGCCAAACTCTATCACCACTCAACACGCCACTACCATCACGCACACAAAACACTAAACAACACCGCGAGTGGGCGTATAGCGTAATTAAATACAAAACATGTAACTCGCACGAACAAATTTACCTTCTGGCGAAGGTGCAGAGGATGTCAACACTGAGCATCAATAATAAAAAACAATTAAGTAACTTATATATCGACTATAAAGAGAATGCCGCATAGCCGGAGATAGTAAATATGGTAATAAGACGTGCGCAGAATAAATACAAACTTTAATTTTCTTATCAAAACTTAACGTGTGGGTGGGCGAAACGAACACAAATACGTCATTTAATTTTTTTTAAATGTTGCAATGTATCGCGTCTTTCGCTGTGAAATTGCTAGAATAAACGATAAAGAATCGATTCAATATATTCATCGGTTATTTGGGTTTTTTATTAAGCACCCAATAAGTGTCAGATTTTAAATATCAAAACACTTGAGAACCAAATTTTCAAAATTGCCAACTGATGGTGCAAGGAAAGTAAAACTAAAAAAAACATTTTTTTTATCAATTTAGTTACCGGTCAGTTTTCTGATATAATATATATATAATGTGCACATTGTTACAATTACCACGTGCTAATAACGGTGAAGTAAAACATCGTGATGCAACCCTCACATCGAGATATCCGATGTGTCAAATCTGTCAAACCGCCTTGGGCAAGCGTGGTGGGTATACTGTCCCCCTTAATGGGAGGCCCGAGCCCAGCAGTGGGACATTTATGGGCTGATATTATATGTTTATATATAGTTACCGGTAATCCGTTATTTATTAAGCAAGGAACGCATGCTTAACACTATTACACAATAAAAAGTAACATGTTCAAAAGTAGACATTGATATTATTGATAGTGACTATATACCTAATTATAATAATCACAAAGCCCGTTTGACAAAATCCGTCCGCAAAAACAGTTACGCTCTAGGACGTCTTATTGCGAGTTTTTTGGCGGGAACTGAAAGGAGATATTGTGCTGTGCAGTTTTATTTTCCAAAAATGTGTAAAATTACTCTAAAATGAACAATAGTTTTAGGATATTGATAGTTTTTGAGTAGTAATTATATGTTTTGTGAGAAATGTGAACTATGTAGTCAGATGTGATCTTTCGAGTTTTCACAAGAACTCCATTGAATGGCGTCGGTTGTAGACTGCAATACAACTGCGCTACTATATGAAGACCTATTAATTAACATGTTTCCGACTGAAAGACTGTGATACTATGGTCATGAATAAATTTAAAAAAAAATCAAATTGTCGAGGAGTTTTTGGCGGGAACTGAAAGGAGACGTTGTACTGTGCAGTTTTATTTCTAAAAATGTGTATAATTACTCTAAAATGAACAATAGTTGCAGGATATTGATAGTTTTTGAGTAGAAATTATGTGTTTTTGTGAGAAATGTGAACTGTATAGTCAGATGTGATCTTTCGAGTTTTCACAAGAACTCCATTGAATGGCGTCGGTTGTAGACTGCAATAACACTTCGCTACTATACGAAGGCTATAGTCTGGCCAACGAAAGTTGACCCTGGAAAATGGGGGTAAATTTAAATAATATACAAGGCAACATCAACATTATTAGGATTAACCTATTTTGATACTTGGTAGTTAATTAATTATTTATGTTGCATATTTTATGTGTGACAATAGATACATCATACTCGTTTCTAACGATAGTATTATAAATACTGAAGTTTGTGAGATGTTTTTGTTACTCATTGTCGCCAAAAGTACTGAAAGGATTTTTATGAAATTTGGAAAACTTGTTATTACTAACCCTTATATCTCGAATCTAGAATGACCTACAATGGAATATAGACTATCTACTTTTAATTCCGATAGATAGTAGGAAATCAGTAGTCATTACATTTTTTGAAAAATAAACTACAATATTCGCAAAAACTTAGCTTTATCCACTTTAATTAAAATCAGATTTCGTCACGGCCCCCTAGTCTCGACCCGAAAGCCACATACGTACCCACTACCAATGGACACATATTTGCAACATTTCAGGGCCTCCTGGTGTGCAGCAGCAGCCCCGGCTGTCAAAGCTGTGTCCGGAAGATGGGACTCCGCCAAAGTATCAACACAGGCAAATCCACTCACAACCAAACGAAAACCGCCAGCTTTTTTTTTTAAATTGACGTTGACATTCGTATTAGAGTTGCCATGTAAAAAGTTTGCAAATAATTCCAGGTTCAACTTTCGTTAGCCAGACTATATTAATTAACATTTTTCCGACTGAAAGACTTTGATTCTATAGTCATGAATAAATTAATAAAAAAAACAAATTGTCGACATCTGGGACTGCGACCTAGTCATGGAATATGACTCACCAAGAAGAAAAGAGTAATATATATCTATTTGATACAAAGATATATATCACTCTTTTATATCTTTAACTCTTTATCTTTACAGTGAATAGGGTCAGTGTCAATTGCAGACAAGATGAGTTATCTGTGAGTGATATACTAGCAGAGCCGATACGCGTACCTGTGGCAACGCAAAATATCTAACATTTAAATAACATACACTCCATTTAGATGGCCTTTGACTTTTAGTAAATATTACATAAATATATAAAGCTATAGTGTTACGATTTATTTTGGCTTGCTATTATATTCGGTTTCCTCGTTCACTCACTACGCATGCGCAGTGCGCGGGCTCATCACTCTTTCTCGTCGCGTGGAACAGGAATGAATTAAAGATTTAAAAATATAAAGACACATTTTGAACGCACGTGATATACAGATCTAATCACTCTTCGCGTCGGATATATATCTTTTGAGTTAATCACTCAGGAGTTACACACCTCTACTGTGACCCGACAACAGTAAAAGTTTAGTTTAGATAATAATTTTAGAAATTATTTCGTTCAGTTTATATGATATTAAAAATTTAGGAGGAACATGAATACTATTAAAAAGGGAGTCTTTTTACCCCAGCTACAGTTTACGAGATGTAATTCAATAGTATCTGCAGAGTTTGTAAATCGTAACCCGAGAAATCTTGAGCGAATGAGGATTGCCCGTAAACCCAATGGATATCATTTAGATAAACCTGGGAGAAAATACTGGCACAAGTATGTTTGTTTTATTTTTGCCTTTCTGAAATTTGCAGTACTTTTCTTATATTATACTTATTAGCCATTAGCAAATAACCTAGAAGAAATTGTAGCCTATTAAAATAATAATTTGCATATGTTTATTTCTAACAAGGATATTATTCTGTACTTTTTAGATTAGAACTAATATCAAGTGGTCGGACAGTGACAGCTCAAGTAGTACATTTCATAAACGGTCCAGTTATTCAAGCTAAAACCTCTGAGTGGGCACTACGAAAACAGCTTTACAGCATCAAAGACACATGTGCATACATAAATTTAGGCAAAGTATTTGCTCAAAGATGCCTCGAATCGGGAATTACTGAAATTTTCTGTGACATTAAACGAGTTGAAGGTGGAAAAGTAGAAAAATTAATTAATGAAATAACTAATGCTGGAATCAAATTAGAGGAACCAGAAGTTTATAAGAAGCCAAATCCTTGGGATCAGTTTAGACCAGAAAAACCTTGGGAAATAACTGAAGAATAAATTTTAGAATGATGTATTTAATTTAGTAAAATAATTTAGTTCTTTATTGTTATTTTTTGTTTTAATTTAGTAACACAGGTCAACAAATAAAAGTTGCATGTGCTGAGTGTCAGATTGATTTTCAGGTATATTTTTCTTGCTGAACATGAATCGGATTTGGAGGTCAATGAGCAAATGGTTGAAAAAAACCCAAACCTGATTGATGAGTGATGTCAATATAATGCATAATGTGTTCGCATCAAGAAGGCCATTCAGCAACTATATTCTCAGTGTTCTAGTTTTGTTTCAATGTATGTAAGTTGAGTTGCCCAGTTTGTGAACCAAACTAAAAAAACACTGAACAGACCTTTAATTTTATCAGCTTTTTGAGTTTTTGAAATGATAACTTCTTATGGGAGGGTAAACCGCTCTGCTACATAATGCGTTACAGCACACTTTTGTCTGGTTTGCCTTTCTCTCATGCAAGTTATCAATTCTGTCGGTGTTCCACAACACATGTTTCTTTTTTTGGTTTACTTGCTCATTTAACCCCCAATTCTCAAATCAGATTTGTGTTCAGTCGAAAAAATCTGCCAGAAAATCATAGTCACCCAGCAGACAACTTTTTCTTTTGTGGACCTGTGTAATTTATATTTAAGCCCAATTTATTTAGCACACATTATGTGTTGAATAATCTCAATAATGCATTTCTCATTTTCCGAACCAAGAAGATGCATTTATTTTATTTTATATGTCCAACATATTATTTCATCCCTTCTAATAGTCTTAAGTCTCACTCTGCAAAATAATTGTTCATATGTGGCAGGTTTCTTTATTTGAAAAACAATTCTTTTAACTTAACAGATTATTTTATGGTTAGTAGTATATATAACCAGCTAAAACTAATCTCTTCATAATTTGCCCTCTGAGTGCAATTTTTAACTTAGGAAAGTCACTTTACATAATAATAATACCCACAGCCCGGGAGAAACAGTGGAGTGTTTTAGTGGGTACTGGGTATGCCAGGCCAGTTAGTCATACTTATGGTGAATTCAGTACCATGTACGTGGGAAAATTCGTTTTGCCAAAAAAAAAATCTTTTCGAAGTACTCTCCATCAGCCTCTATACAAAGTTTCATGCATCTGAACCATAGACAACCAGACCAGGTCTGTGGTGCACCTGTATGGTCCATTGCAATTCATCGCCACAATAGAACTTGTGTTGAGCACAAGGAGTCCTTTCGTTGAGGATCATCTGTGGATACCATACGTGTCGCGGACGGCGCCAACTCTCCAGGTGATCTGCCCTGGCCTCTCCAGGCGGACGTACTTGCCAAAATTCGTTGCTCCCGACAGTACTACTGCCAGGCCAGGCTTCAGGTGATTAAAGCATCATCGGATAACCAGACGCATGCATCGATATATGGTGGATATTCCACCAATAACAATGTAGCGCTTTGCATCTAGCTTCATCATACGCACTGCAAAGGAGTGGAACTCATTGCAGTAATCTGTCTTTCCCGATACTTATAACCTAGGTGTCTTCAAGTCCCGTGTGAAAAGGTAACTTCTAGGTAAGTGCGATCCATCCTAGACCACATCTTCGTTCCACATAGGGGAAGATTGTGTTCAAACGCCAACCTATAATACAATAAAAAAAAGGACGCGGGAAACCGCTTCCATGATCCAAACCTGATCGAGAGAGTTGGAAACTTCTGGGTCTGGCATTTATACAACGAAGGCCATGCTGCGATGGTTGCGCGTAAACGCGGGCATGGGTGCTCCGATAAGTATCTGCATCAGACTATAAGATGTCTGCCTTCCCCTCAGTGCCACGCTGGGCTCTGCGTTTCATGCGCTGGTTGGTTTGTACCGCAGTCATTTGAGCTCGAGGCCGTCATAGGTCCGATCGATTCGCTAGATAGTCTGGTCCAGGCCATGCTGCACAACGTCGATCATTGGGAGGGAGCTTCCAGATTCTGCGAGGCAGTAATGTCTCAAAAGGAGCCCGATGAACGAGAGAGGGAAAGTCACGCGGGTACCGTCGTCAGTCGATTCCCTGGAGACACAGATATACGCAAGATCCCCCGTAATTCGGCTACAGTGTCAGTGTCAGTGTGTATGTGAAGCGGAGGATCAAACCCCTGTTGAAGTAAGTTTGCCTCTCCCGGTGTATTCTCAAACACTGATGCGCAGAATTAGCATGAGCGTAACTAGGTTCTAAGTCTTACGCTTTTCCTACCAGACGCGGAGCACCTGGGACGAAGGGGGTTTTGTCGGAGTATTAGCTCATGGGTTACCTTTTTAATTTTTTAAGGGGTACCTTGCTGAGTTTCTACACAAGCCGGCAATTGACTCCGCTATCTTCAGTGGATAAGTCTTATTGTTTTGATCTAATCCCAGTAAAGAACCCGGTAGTGTACGAAATGTATTTCCCCCTGCCTCATAAAAAAAGAAGGGCCTTCCATGAATGCCAGTTGAAGTCTATCGTACGGTCCGTTCAGTTACAAAGGACACTAGAAATCATAAAAAATCATAGCGCGAAAATGTCCCCGGCGCAGATCATTTCAGATCAATTTTTCAATGAGATAAATCAGCTCGCAATGTGGACGTGGAGAGAAATTTTGAAATTTGAACGTTCCTATATTTAGTTATAAACAATCATATTTTCAAAATAGATTATAACTGGCCAGTTTCTCATAGATAAAAAGTTTTTTTCGCAATCGTTGGTAGTTTTCCAATTACAGAGCATAATGCGACTCAGTGGCGCACAATGCCGAATTATGCTGATGCTTAATTGGAACGCGAATTAGTTTTCAAATGCACCAGCAAAGTGCGACTCAGTTACAAAAGTATATTCCTGTAAACAAATTTGTTTGTAGATTCGAATTCTAAAATGAAATTGTATTCACATTTTAAATGTGAAATATAAAAAACAAGTCAATGTTTGTACCTTCATCCATACTTATATTTATTTTTTTAACACAATTTGAATTAACTTTGATTATTTCGAAAAAACTACAATGAAACGAAAGCTTTAAAAAATTTTCCAACAATTAATAATATTACTAACGATAATATATAAACAAAACATTTCGATCAATGCCAACTTAAAGGGGAAAACACTTGTTAATTTTCTGTCACTGAGTTGGCATCGATTGCACGCATCACGCGACATTACTTTTAAGAGTGCTCGATTGTGCGAAGCGTTGCTGTAGTTGAAACATTCAACGTTAAGCATTATGCCGCATAATGCGCTCTAGTGCTGTAATTGGAAAACTACCATTGAGTTATATTATAACATGTTAAACATGTCTTTGCAATACTTTTTGAATGGCTTGCTATATTATACAGTCGCGTCCTGATCAGCCATGGCCTATTTCATAATTCCTAATGCTTTTATTGTTGTCGCCTCAGAGCGTCCGCTGCCACAAACTCCAAGAAGGATACTACCCGTATATATACTCTGTGAAGGATACTACTTATCCCGCTGCCCAAGGTATACAGGCCACTGGCCAACACATATTAGCTTTCTATGGCACCACGTTCGTTCTTCGGCAATCTATACGTTGTTTGGATATTTTAAAAGCCACTGATATCTCTCTTAGAACGGTTGTTTCGCTACACCGCTCCATTATTTTTATTTCAAAGATTTTATTTTGGATGAATGGAAAATTACAGTGCTGGTAAAGTAAAATTAACTTAGTTTTTCTAAATGTAAATATTTAGTTTATTATTATTTCCGAACGCAGCAGAACAAAGAATAAACGTCATACTCAGAGTCTGACCATAATAGCTACTCATATACGTTTAAACAAGCGCAAATATTTATAGTCCTAATAATAATAACTTAAATAAATAAAAATATTTAAAATGAAATGCAATAATAAAAGAAAGAGAAAATAAATGTTTGAAAATATTAATTCAAATTAAAAAGAAACATTATGACTGAAGTAGAAAATGGCGGAAAAATGATGGCGTCTATTTCGTTTTAAGCAGAGCAATAAAACTATACTCGTCGCTTTCTTACACGAATGAATTGCGGTAAGGCTGGGGGCACGCGTAGTGATCAATATGTCCACGTGATCTGTCGTCAGTCGCGACTCGAATAATTGCAAATGCAAAATGTATAGGAAGAAGACGTTTGTGTTATAATGAAATCATAAATATTTTGTTAATATAAGTTGTAGATTAATAGTGTCAAAATGCCAGCGTCTATCGGTGTGAATTTGCGTGTGACTGGCCATTGCAGCCAAGGCGGGAGAAAGTACATGGAGGATTTGTTTTCCGTTGCTTATCAACAAACGGAGGACGAAAGGGATTTGGAGTATGCTTTCTTCGGTATTTATGATGGCCACGGTGGCAGCGAGGCTGCCGCCTTTGCAAAGGAACACTTGATGGACTCGATTGTGAAGCAGAGGCAATTCTGGTCTGACAACGATGAGGATGTGCTCAAAGCAATCAGAAATGGTTATATGCTGACCCACTTGAACATGTGGAAAGAGTTAGGTAAACATTGATCGTTGTCGTCGATTCTAAAACCATCATTTCATACAATTTGAGAACACTTAGATCCAAGGAGACCCCCCAAGTGATTGTACGAATATGGTTTCTTGACCTTGTTAAAAGTTACCCATTATTTTTTTTCTTGATAGGTTTGACATTGAATGTACAAAAGTTTTTCCAATGGTCATTGTCGCAAGATTTGGCTGCTTTGTTAGATAACCAAAGTGCTAATGAGTATGAATGTTGATGTTGTTATGGACTTTTTTGGCAGTCCAACCACTTGGTGAAGTGAAAGCAGTTTTACCAGTTTAATTTTTACATTGGTTAAAGTTTCCACAAAAATCTTATATATAAGGTCAATATTGTGACACCCACTGATGCAAAATGCAAACTATGAGTTACAAGTCAATTATAATTTATATTACTCTCTTCATTATGAATATTTGTTATGCAAATATTCATAATTTATATTGCTTTCATGTTAAAAGAAAAGTAAGTTTTGTAAGTAGATTAAATATTAGTGTTTTTATTCAAGTTAATGTTAAAGAGAAACTAACATTCTAAGATCTAGCAGAATTTTAATCTGTTATATACTACAACAGGGATTTTAATTTAAAAGGTTTCAGTCATGAAATTGCTATAAAAGGCTGCACATTGACAATACCATTGGTGCATATAATATTTTCTTAAATTGTAATATATAAGTGATGAACTGTAGTAATTCCATATGTAAAAAGGTTGACATATTTGCGGACTCTATTTCTTCTATTAAAAACAACTCAATGCTTTGTTTCAACCCTTAACTTAGTCGCATCTACTTGTATTTTGTTTTTACCACTGTAAAATTATACATACATAGTCCATAGATAATCAATTATATTAGGCATGCCATCTTTGCATAAACAGAATATACTTTTAAGCTATGAAATGGTTTGGTTTAATGAAGATAAAAAAAAATGTTTATAATCTATATTCATTTTTGCAATTAAACACAAATATATATAAACTAACTAAACTATGTTTGGATGGTTTTAAGTTTTAACTTCAAAAAATAGTCAAAATCAAATCAATTATGGCGCTTAACTGTTAAGACATAGTTTTAAGCTAGCGCAAGAAGTGCTGGCTGTACATTGTGAAGGATGACATGAGTCTCAAAACGGAGTATGCTGAAGACCGCACGAAGTGGAGTAGATAAAGTAAGAAAGCAGACCCTGGGAGTTGAAGTGATCGTTCCGAACATAACTAGGATTTAACACTTAGATGATAATGATGATGAACATCACATTATGAATAAAATAATACATTACACCCTTAGCTGCAACTGAACAACTCTTGGCCAGTTTTTACATTTTACCAATTATTCATTTGCTTTACTATCCATTACAATTTGAAATAAGCTATACAAGTAATGTCAAATTTCAACCCAGGTAAGGCAAGTGAAGGAATAGTAAGATATAGGAACTGACATTAACACTAACATTATCCCAGATTGAGTAGAGAAATGATACAGGCTCTCAAATTAAAGTAGAAAATAATGTTACATACAATTTTTTTATTTTATTTCAGGAGTTCAGCAGACAGGCAGACGGCCCACTTGGTGGCAAGCGGTTACTATCGTCTATGGATATTTGCAACAACAAAGGTGCTATAAATGCACTGCTGCTCTCTTAAGGGAGACTGGAGACTGGTCACTAATGCTACTTTAGATCAGGGGTGGTAGCCATCCAGTCGGGCAAATGCCCTACCACTTGGCTATAATATGATAATATATAATAATGACTATAACTTTGTCAGCAAAAGATTTAAAACCCTGTGATAGTTAACAGAACAAGTATTTGATTAAACAAAGTAAAACTATAATAAAACTATGTTTAAGGGTGGTAACATATGTTATCTGTAAATATTTGATGTCATTAACAATTCATTACAATGTTGCATCACAAATAATGCAGTAAAACCATCACTACACCTGCATGAAATGGTTCAACTATTAGAGATATATAAGTAGTATATACCTATACATTTACCTGTAAACTACAGAAAGATTCATTGTCTTACAGAGAAGTGGCCTAAAACAGTAACAGGATTGCCAAGCACTGCGGGCACAACGGCCAGTATAGCTTTCATACGAAGAGGTAAAATATACATTGGACATGTTGGAGATTCTGCTATTGTACTCGGTTACCAAAAAGATGGTGAGTTTTTCCCTATATTCCTTAGTTGAATCTCACATGCAAAAAATTGCATGTTTCATGTTATTACAGTCTGCCCTACAGCTTATATTTGGTTGTGTTTTTTCGGACTGTGACATGTGTGTAACTTCTAATCAAGTTTGTGATAATTCAATAGTTGAAAATTTTTGAGAAACAGGTTTATTTTGAGCCTTATGGTCTATTTTAGCCAAAATATTAATATTTTAGCAAATAAACTATATTAACATATTTAATTTGGCAATTTTATAAATATTTTGACATTCCGTCACAAAAACGCGTAAGCTGTAAAGATGTGTAACTCAGGAGTGATTGATTTAAAAGATGTATAATCTTTCAAAATTCAAATCACTCTTTAAATCTTTGGTTTGCAAAATACATCTAACTCACTATGTTAAGATTGATTTTAGTCACATGGAATGATGAAAACTAACAAATCAGATACTTAGATGTAGTATGAGACAATAGATACAGGATATTATGAATTGAAAAGAGATGACATGCCACTCTAAGAAATACGATGATACACAGTAAATTAAACTCTGGCGTTATTGTAAAGCTTAAGGCCCGTGAACTGAATAAATTATATCATTTGAAACCAAAGATTTAAAAGAGTTAAAGATTTAAAAGAGTGATTTACATCTTTTAAGGAAAAAGATTTATAAATCACTGATCTCATTGGTGCTTTAGTTTGCGCATCGCTAGTAAGCTGTCATGGCGTCTCGCATGACGTTATAGTGTGCAAAACAAGCATCTGTTTCGTCGAAGTGTTATCTGAGAAGTCATTGATAACTTGTTGTGTTTTGTACACTATGACGTCACGCGCTCTGATAGGCGTTCATTGTCACGGGATCTATCTAATGGCTGCAATAGAAAACATTTATTTCTCAAAAATATCAATTAATATTTATTATTTTAGTTAAAACAATTTATATCGAAATCTAGGATATATATTAAAGTTAGCCTATATTTTTCTTACTGTCAACTACCGAATTGCAACACACTTTAAATTCAAGTAACAATATTGTCATTCTCTAAACATGGCCATGACATCAATCACATACTCATTTACGCAGATGTAGTATTTAAATCCTACAAAATACTTTTTAGATGCTGAAGAATGGGCTGCAAAACCCCTAACATCAGACCACAAGCCCGAATCAACAGCAGAAATTGAACGTATCCAACGTTGTGGCGGCAAAGTAGTCTCTAAAGCAGGTGTCCCTCGTGTTGTGTGGAACAGACCTCGCCTAGGCCACAAGGGGCCAATCAAAAAGAACACTCCGATGGATGAAATACCTTTTCTGGCTGTGGCGAGATCGCTTGGAGACTTGTGGAGCTATAATCCTCAAAATGATGAGTTCATTGTTAGTCCCGATCCTGATGTTGGTGTCTTGACTATAGACCCTACAAAATTCCGGTGAGTGACTTTAATAATATTTAAGGGGTACCTAAATAGAGTTTGCTATCTCACTCGCGCATTACAACATTTTTGAAGATATACAAATCTGTATTAGACAAATCTCAACTATATATAATTTATAATATTTGAAAATTCTTAAAATGCCGTGTCTGCACATTGAACCTAGAATACACTATATAAACAATGGAGAACATGATTCTTGTCTGTTTGTTTGGCATTCATGTAAAAACTACTGGACCGATTTTGATGCGGTTTTCATTGATCAACAGATAATTATTAGTCTTGAAATTTGCGCATATATGTATATATACTACATACTAGCAGTCCTGGCAGACATTTTCATGGTCTAAAAAATAAAAATGTAGTACCCGATCCCAGCGCCACCTACCGGTTCCAACGGGATTATAAGTATCCTGTGTCCGTCTCCTAGCTCCCACCAATTTTCAGCGAAATTGGTACAGCCATTCTTGAGTTATAAATGATGTAACTAGCACAACTTTCTTTTATATATATAGATGCACAGACACACACATACATACATAGTACAGTCACAATAGGTAGAAATAGGGAAAAAAGTAATGATCGGGAATAATATATTATTTTATAAATATGTTCTTAAAAAATTAAAATAGATAAATTGAAAGGATATTACAATTAAATTAAGTACCACTTATGAACTTACACACAACCCACTTTATTATGAGTATATTAATTAATTAAGCAATTAATACTTATGCAATATGTGATATAGACCAGCACAAAACCGGCTGCTCTCAGACTACCATGATGAGTAGGATCAATTTTTTTTTCGTCTATTATGGATATTGTATTATGTTTGACTACACCAAAAATGCATCATGTTTACACTTATTTTTGGCTTTTATCTTTTGTAATTTATTCTCTCGAGCTGTGTGAAATTCACACAGTGTATCTAAGAAACAATCATAATGGAGATACTTTATAAGTCAGTTACCTTGTTATTTCTAATATACGTGTATTAAATGTTTTGAAACTTGTAATTTTTTGTATTACAAGATTCTGTAATATTTTTTGTGCTTAAACTATTTAGCTTTTTTATTTGCAACAAACAACACATGAACGGTTATTTCAGAGGCTGCTTATGCTTGATCACAGTTGTTGCCCAATGTATTTAATTAAATTGTAATCTGAGAATTAAACTCAAATGTGATTGCATTATAATTTTAATGTTCTAGGTGCCTGATATTCGGTACAGATGGTTTATGGAACATGATATCGCCAGAAGGAGCGGTTAGTTTAGTTCAAGCAACAGAAAGACACAATGAAGCAGCACTAGTAGGCGGGAACGGCGGACAACCGAGGGACTGGCTGAACCCATCAAAAAGCTTAGTGGATCATGCTTTGGAGAGGTAGTTATATTCTTGAAAATATCTATACAGGTTAATGATATAGTTTGTCATCAAAATGTGTCTCACCTGATGAGCTGTTTTTGTTTCAGATGGTCCAACACGAGAATGCGTGCAGACAACACGTCAGTGGTGACGTTGATGCTGGACCCGCCGGGGCCCCCGCGCGCCACCGTGCTGCGCTCGCGGAGCACCACGCAGCGCCCGCAGAGCACGGCCGCGCCCGCGCCGCCCGCGCCTGCGCCCGACGAGCCCAAGCCGGCGCCGCCTGCCGGCGAGGAGCCCAAGCACGTGCCGCAGAACGGGCTCACGATCATGACGCGGTACTCGGACGTCGACCGGCCCGCCGCGCCCGAGCACCCGGGGCGCACCTCCCTGCCCCCCTGCGCCACCATCGACGGCCGCCTGCCGCCGGCGCCCGCCGACGACGCCGAGCCGACAGACGACGCCGACGCGATCGTCAACTACGGCAACCCGGCCGAGTCCTACTTCATGGCTCGGCTGCTCAACCGGAGCCGCGTCGTCAACACCCTCGCCGCGGTGCCCGCGGAGCTGGCCGGCGGCCGCGCCCCCTCCGAGCCGCGCGAGGCGCAGCCCGAGGACACGCACGTTCCGGAGCCCGAGGCGGAGGAGGTGCCGCCGAGGCCCCCGCCCCCGGAGCCCGCAGAGAAGCACACGCCCGACGACGGCGGCATCCAGATCAACGAGGTGTCCTCCAGCTCGCCCGTCGAGGGGCCGCCGAAGGCGCGCGCGCGGAGGCCGCGCGGCGAGGTGCGCCCCGCGCCCAACGACCGGGTGCTCAGGTCGCACCACGACGCCCACGAGGAGCGACCGCCGCGGCCGGCCACGCGGCAGGCGGCGACGCGCGGTAAGCCCCTGCCGCCGCAGCCGCCGCCGCCGGCGCCGCAGGTGGGCCGCGTCGTCATCCTGTCGAGGCGCGTGCCCCCCGACGAGGCGGCGAGGCCGGGCGTGGTCCGCAAGCCGGCCGCCGGCGGCGAGCCGGCGCCCGCCGAGGACGAGACGCGCCGGGGGACGCGCTCGACGCGTTCGCAGGCGGCGCCCTCGACGCCGCTCGCGCAGAAGATAACCCGCAGCATCGGGGCGTACGCGCGCGAATTGCGCGGGGCCGCCGCGCGGCGGCGGGCGCGCGGGCGGGAAACTCGGCGCGCGCCCCGGGGCCAGTGCGGCGGGCCCCGGCGGCGCGGCGGGCGGCCGCGCGCTCGAAGGAGAACCTCGGCGCCGCGAGGGGCGCGCCCGCGGCCGCACCGGCCCCGGCTCGGCGCCGTCGCCGCCGCGCGCGCGCCCCCGCCGCGCGGATAGCGCGCGCGACTACCCCGAGGTGCACTCGACCACCGCGGAGCCCCCGCCCCCGCAGTCGGCGGCGTGCGTCGCCACGCCGCTGGCGAGGGCGCTGCGCTCGCGCAACGACGTGGCGTCACCGCCGCGGCCCGCGCCCCTCGCCGGCGCGAAGCGGACGCGCTGCGCCGGCGGCAGCGAGCCCGCCGCCGGCGGCGCGAGCAAGGTGCCGAAGCTGGCGCCCGAGAAGTGCGCCCGGGCGCTGGGCAAGCGGGCGTCGGGCCCGTGGGCGCCGGCGCTGGCGCTGCGCAACCGCCTGCGCCGCAGGCTGGCCAAGTAGCGCCGGCGGGCCTGGTGCGTGGCCGGGGCGCGCCCCCCGCGCAGGCGCATCCAAAGATGAGGTTGTATACGGTCTGTTCGTGCAGTCGCTGTGCCTGCTGTGTTCGCTTGTCCATTCCGCGTCCGCGCGCGCCTCTCCCCCCTCTCCCCCCTCCCCCCCCCCTGCCGTCGATAATCAATAGTACAAACGAATACATTAAATATAGTATTTATCATGTAAGTGAACTGAGTGGACCACGAGCATTGGACTAGCGCTAGTGAATATTTATTTCCTCCATGTTTAAAGCTTCTATCGTATTGCATTTAAGTAGGCGGATAATGGAAATGTGATTTTCATCGCGTCGAGGTCGAGTCGGAGGCTACACGTGACTCGCACAGAATACTTTATTTCGAGATATTTAATAATAACCTGTTGACATATTGAATATTATTTTATTAAGAGAATAAGATGAAAATTAACTACCGAAAGTGCTTTCTGAAAAATCTAATATAAGAGTGCTAATATGTAAGTTATAGGCGATTAATGTACAGAAAAATAATTTTGTTTAGACCAAAATTTTCTTTTTATTAAAGATAAAGAAAACTGTATTTTTCTACTCATAAAATCTATCTGTAGTGTTACAGAGAAGTTATTCTTTTTGAAAAAGAATTGTTTTGCATACTTCCCAAATAAGCTTTATTGAGTTTAGGATTCTATGCAAATATTGTTGAATTTATTGTCGATCCACACTAACATAGAAATGTAAAATGTCTCTTTGGATGTTTGTTTGTCCATTCTTTTGCTTGTGGGAATGGACTGATTGTCATCAAGTTCGGTATGTATTTAATGAAATAACTGGAAACCACATACACATGTAAACATAGTTAAACTGAACTAACCGGTCATAATGAAATTATATATATTACGTATATTTTCGGTAGAAGGGATGAACATATACTTATTATCCCTAAAGCAGTTAGTTGCCACAGGATGAAAATTAGAGAATGCAAGTGAAGCAACGGAGAAAGCTAGAGAAAAAAAATGCTTGTATTTGAAATAAATCACTGCTGGAAAGACATATCCTTTAGAATAAAAAATAAAACAAACTTGTTAATAGTGACAAGAATAGCCTTATATATTAGCAATAAATAGTCTTTGGTGCATGGTATTGCAATTTGTTTTTTTGGTATTTTTTTTAAAGATCTCTTTAGATAAATCCTCCTCCACCTTTATGTTTTTTTAATATCGAATAAATGTGATTATGAGACCATTGATTTAGTTTTGAACCAAAAATGGTTTGTGTAGCAACATTGTTGACGCTCTGTAAAATATTTTACTGTTATTATGTTTTTGCCGTGGTAGGTCCACTTATGCCGGTTTCTATATCTTATTACACATCTTTACTTTACCATTTGAATCTGCCTCGGGTATAGTAGACCATTGTTGACACCCTATGTATATATTGGTTGACACCCCACGTATATATTGATTGGCACCCCATGTATATATCGGTTAGAACCCAGTCAATATATTCAAGATATTAAAAATCTTAATATTTCTAGTATTAACCTAGTACAAAGAGAGGAGGTTCTCAATTGAGCTGTATATTTCTTTTTGCTTGTTACGCGATTTTTCCACCAATTGTGAAACGATTTTCACACTTTTTCAAAATTCTAATAAGTATACTACTGACCATTGTCATCAAGTCTGGATCTGATATGTGGGGTGTTCCCAGGGAATCGAGATAATATTATGGTTTCATATATTTTTTCTAAAGCCATTCAAAAATAAAGTCCTACTTTCAAGTGGATACCATATAAAACAAAAGAATCAAGGAAAAGTTTGCAGAATCTAGTATTTTTTTTGTTTTACTTTGCACCTACCTCAAGAGGTTGAAATATTTATTTTTGCCGTTTAATATGAATCGTTTTTGATTTTTGTTAAAAAAATATCTAGCCATACAATAATACTCCTATTATAATTATGTTGACACAATTAAAAAAATATGATTTCTTAATGTTTTGAATAAACAACAGCATGCCAATTATTGTGTTGGATTACAACAATGGTATAGTCTCCCCTATATAGAGTTTGTCAAATTTTAAATGTCAATAAAGTAAATAAATGGTTAATAAGATATATAAACTAGGCATTAGTTGTGTATTATTTTCACTCTAGTGTAACTAAGAATGGACTGAACTTAAGGTGTAAGTTACAAGATGAGTCCATTGTATGTGTTTATACGGCGTTCTTCGAATTTGACATGATACATGTCAGACTTTGACAAGTACAATGTCAGGCATGTATATATGTCAAATGTGTATATATGCTACATATATGGCGATGTCTTATATTGCATGTTTTATCAGGGATTTGAAAGAGAATATGTTGTATGCAATACATATCGGTTAATAATTAACCTTGAGCAATAATTACATTTGATATTTATTTTTATATGTGCAATGACATTTATGATATAAAATTGGTGCAATACCATTTTTGGCCACAGATAAAAATTTACAAATCTGACTGAAATTTCTAAAGAATGTTTTAGTATCAGTTAGTGGGTTAGTGTACAGTAGTTTTTAGAAAAGTAAAGAAAAGAAAAAGATTTATTTAAAACTAAATGGAAACCACTTAAACCTAACTTAGCCGCTCAACCATAGAGGCATTTTTTTAAAGTATGACAGTTAATAATGAAGTACAGTTTTACACAGAATGATACCTCCCGTTGTACTTACGTACGGTAAGTAGTAGACAAATTTTTAGTAGCGCATGACAGTGTACGAATTGTGTAAGCGGAACAGAGTTAAGAATGCATAGCAAGCTACATCATTTCCGCTTTCGAATAATGTTCAATATATGAAGACGTGAGTGGATGAAGGTGATATGTCGCATATTCGGTTTTTTGCTTTTTTTGCGTAGATGAAAGTTATAAGTTGATACCAAATGACTACAGACCTTAGACCATAGATATAAGGCATATTTAAAAAATAAAAGGTTGAAAAAGCTGATAGGTTCAGTTCAGTTTAAAGTAAAAGTAAAACTTTTATCTCGATTTACTCAGAATTGGAATTATGCGACTTATCACCTTCATCCACTCACGTCTTCATATATTATTTACATATCGGAAACCAGTCTGCAATTTTTGCGCAATTATAAGTTGTTTAAACTGTATTTCTTATTCTATGTTACAAAGTTTTGCAACATGTTATCGCTGTTTAAGAAGAAGACAATTCCCCAGCAACACATATACCACTTTTTTATGTTATACAATTATTTTTGGAAGAACTAATGGACTCATAGCAAACAGTGCACAACAAGAAAACAAGAGCATATACAAGAACGCCGTGTAAATACACAATTTGTAAATATTTATATATTTTATAGGGAGAATATTGTAATGAATAATGTGCCTCATACGTTACCGACTTCAACAAATAAATAGGTAAAGTGTTCTTTGATATATAGAATATGTATTTTTATTGAGAGTAAAAGTTTAGTAAAGTAATATAGATTTAAAAGAGGATTTTAATATAATTTGTTAAGGAATTGTGTATAGTTTTTATGTCGAAATAATTTATCTGTCACTTATGTAATTTGCCAAGTTGAAAACTCGTCTGTTGAAGGCGTGAGTAACTCGCGAATATACCTTGCGCTAACTCAGTAACTCATTGCGCTTGGAGTTCAATAGAAATTGCGCTAACATGCGCTGAGTGAATGTGTGCATTGTGTTATATGTAACGTTCTGTGTTAAGGCTAGAATTTTCAAAGAAAAGCGCGTTTGAGATCTAATAGAACTCGCAGGCGACATTTAATGTAGTGCGTATGAGACCAAATCGGCCCCCTAAAAACGGTTTTGGAATAACAAGATAACATTTTAAGCGGGAATCTTTGTCATAAAAGAAATATAGGCATTATGAGGTCCTGTACTTAAGTGAAACACACAATTTTGGATGTCGCACTAATTAAAGTGATAAGGTGAAGCTTTATTTGGGATAAAGTTCAAGATTTAGGCTGTTTCACATAGATATGGTGATGGACTTAAGGCGTTACTTAATAACGCTTTAAATAAAACGCATTCGGTCACAGCCGAAGCCTTGAACACTAACGCAGATGAAGCCCCAGCATAAGAGGTCCATAAGATACATACATACATAACTTCATGCTAGGTCCCTTGCGGGGTCGGCACGAACAACAGAGCGCCATTTAGGCTCATTCTTACACACCTCACTTGCTTCTTTGACATTCATAGCTCTTGTCATGTACGCTCGTCTGTTCTTAAGGGTCCTCCTCCTGGTCATATTTATATTATCAAATATTGATAGTGATATAATTGAAGACCACTGAAGAAAAATAACCATGCATGGAAATCGCTCAGTAAATGTAACTTTTTTTAAAACCTACAAACCCTGCTTTTGCGGACGGCGACACAAGTCTCTTGAGTTTTGATGTAGAAAAACATCACTAGACTAACATTATATTATTTAAAACATATTTTTCCCTGAATGAGTCAAAATATTAAATGGAAAAGTATCTTATTACGACTTATTTTTGACAGAGATGATGAAAAATTTGTGTATATATATATATTATACACTGAGGATAATTAGGTGTTTTTGAACTAAACATAAATATGTATGGTCTATGATCTGACGTACAGACAGACAAGCTAGTGCCTAAAGACATTGTCTTACTCTGCTTTAATATCCTCATCAAAAAGTTCTAAACACGACCTTACGCCTGTAAAATTTGTCCGCGTAAGCGCCTAAGGTTCAGCACGCACTACGGATCTATCAATATCTGAATCTGATGTGCAAGCATATTACTCCAATATTAAAGGCTTCGAACCGGTATTTGATTAACCGCTTTTTAAAGGCTTTAATCGGTTTTAGTCCACTATTTGGTAAAGTATGTAAACCTCCATTAACCGGTTTGTTCCGCGTGAATTATTTTTCTATATGACAACTGTATCCTATTGAAGAAACTTGTGGGTAAAAACCGTTTAGTTGAGGTTAACATTGAACAATACCGAAAAGATAACCTCTGTACTCAGAGATTATAACCGGTCGACTATTTTTGGTATCCAAGCCGTTAATTAAACGTAATGTGTACGTAGCCTTAGAGCCTGACGCGACCAAAGCTTACACGTGTAGTGCCGGCGTTATAGTAGGTATCTTACGTAAGTGACAGGAAAATGGTTTTAGTGAAATATGTAACATGGAGGGTACGGTATGCCTTGTGACATAACTTGACTGGTGGTTATGGCATGATTTGCTAAAAAATATGAGAAGCTAAACAAATTTTTAACTATACATTACTGAGAGTAAAAATGAATTATTGTAGATTTATTTTTTGATTTAAATAAAGTTTGTATGAAATATATTTTGGGATTTTATTGTTATCAACTTTTAAGCGCTGTTATTTTAGGTTTTGTCACGGAAGAAAAGTTTTTGGTGTTGAGGGTAGAGGTAAGGAGGACGATCTTATATAGGAGTTAAATGGTCAACGGTTAGTATATAAGTGTCTAAACACACTATGCCGAAAATACGCGACCGAAGTTCCTTGGCTGCTTTTACGTTCCGACGCATTCGGCTGATATGACACATGGAGCCGAAATTACGTGGCAGAAATTCAGTTCGTAACTATGGGTATTCAGTGTCTCGAGCATTGTCGTGGCGTCGTGCCATGTTATCTACACAGTCATGTCGACGTCAAGGTACATGCAAAACAAGGTGATCTTGTTAAGTTTCCGTTGTTACTTTTGAGGTACGAAACCCGAAAAATTGACTATTTTACAGTGCCGAACCAAACTTCGTATATTCGGTGGCGTATAATGTTGCTATACAAAACATGGCGGCCGAACTTACTTACGCCCGACGTAATTTCGGTATGGTGTGTCATCAGTAATTTAGAATACATTGCAGGCATAGTCACGCCGAAATTCGGCCGCGTATTTTCGGCACAGTGTGTTATGTCCCTAAGAATAGAAATAGAATAGTGAGCTGCTAACTGTTTGGTTACATTTTAGCTCCCTATAATTTTTAATTAGAGTCCATACAGCCTCTGCGGTTGAAGGTTGAAGCCGGCTTACTTCACTGCAACGCTGAGGCTCGATTCGATCGGGTTCGATTCCTGGTATAGTAAATTTCGGACACGTATTTTCTATGGTCTGGGTGTCTGGGATCGGCCCCAGAATAGTCCATTGTATATTACCCATAATACAAGCGTAATTTTCTTAATTTGGGAATAATACATTCATACATACATATAAAAAAATACTTTTGGTTCAAAGAATGGATCCAGTATGTTTTTTTTTATTTATCTTCAATTAATGCCTCTGAAACAGCTATTACTTCGAAAATATACAAGCCATTAAACACAGCCACTCCTCTTAAAACACCAATATATATTCTAATCGTTTACCGTCCCAGTTCCCTCGTAAGAGTTCACAAGCGCTTCGCTGCTAAACTCTAAGTTAGCGACTGATAAGGCGCTCACTGTTGGTCCAATGGGGACACGGCCTTAATAGTTTAAGACCCGAGCAGACTAGCGGTAGTGTAGCCAAACTGTAGATGATTATAATATAGAAGATGAACGAATGGCTAGTTTCAGTAATTTTTTAACGGAAGTCGTAAAATTTTTGGTATGCATCAAAGAATACCATAATTATCTTAAAAACTTGGTAACAATCATAGAACTTGGTCAAACTAAATTTTGTTGCGTTTTTAAGATCTATGTTGAATTTTTCTGCACTTTCTACCCCGTAATTCAAAAGTTAGGGTTTAAGGCAAATACCATAGTGTTTATGGACTTAAAAAATTGTTATAGGTACAGTTATTGTTTTTAATTTTTTTTATAAGTGTAAGGCAAAATTTTATACTTCTGAATTGGTCCCACGGTCACCAAGTCAGGATCTGATAAGTGATTCCTAGATAAATCGACAGTAACCCTTATCGAAGATCGTCTACAAGCCACGAGCGTCTACGTTCTTCAAAAAAAAAGTTTGTATACGCGTGCCAGTATAAAAATTTCTACAGGCGCTTAATTTTTTTTGCATATTACGTGATGTCTCCGTCAATTGTGGACCGATTTTACCAATTTGTTATTTTATTCGAAACAGTATACTCGGGAGGTAGTCCCATTGTCACAAGCCAGGATCGAAATAAATCGAGAGCAGCCCTTGTTGAAGAGCGTTTACATCGAAGAGTGAGATGGCAAACTTGTATACGCGTGCTAGTAGTGCAATTTCTACAGGCGCTTAATATATTCTTTCTATAACTATTCACGTATTATATAGCGCAACTAAAAAATAAATAAATACTATACATATATTTTTTAAGAAAAACAATACCGATTTCAAACTAAAAAGTGAAGATATGTATTTATTGAATTAATTATGTTGTAATTAATTATCACTGATAGTATTTGTAATAATAAAAAAAGCTAAACTAAAATAAGATTAAATACAAAAATAAACTAAGTAATAAATATTAAGACAATCAATAAATAATTTGTGGGCACTTGGGCCCCCATGGGCCCATAGTTTCCACCCCGAACGGCTCAAATATGTAACCTGTTCCAAGGTTTGGTTTCGAAGGCCGTTTGAGATTTTCGGCAGAAGTGGCAGTGCGACCAGCCCCAACTTTGGACTCTTGGAGATGAGGAGGCGCCAGTGTGTCGACACAGAAACTACTGCAACTGAAAAGCAAACCATTAATAACCGACTTCTGTTTACAATATCTTAAAGTCGGTGCAAATTAAAACATAAAAAATATTATACTTTGCACTTGTTGTTTTTTTTAAAGTTAAACTTGTCATCTACTTGGAAGATGTTGACAGAAGTCGGTTAAATTTTTATGTTTTGTTTAGTTTTCAACTCAGTTTTATTTCATTAACAACATTTTTTCCTCGTTTACAATTGAGGAAAATTTGTAATTGTTCGCTGTAGCTATAACTGAAGCGGTAATCATAAAATAACATATACGTCTTCTTGCCTATCCAGAGAGACCCCATAGCATTTGACTTAAATAAAAATATCAGGAATCTATAAGAGTTCTAATTTTGCACTTTAGCGACGATGTAAATAATAGACGGTTTGGGGTTGACTGGAAGATATCGCTTTTTAGCGTTAAGACCACCTTTTGTGCACAATTAGATATAGTTTCAGTCTGTAAGATTTATTTTGTAGTACTGTACAATAAGAGTTATCTATCTACATAACTATGTAGTTTTAGTAGGTATGTTTAGTTATGATATACCTTTTAATCTGCACCACCTACATCGCCATATAAGGTTAAGCTATTCCTAAGTTAGGTTGCCTGGAAGAGATTGCTTGTTTCTACCATTACAATATTGTAATTGTATATTTTTGAAATTGTATATTGGGTGAGCAATAAAGTGTTATCTATCTATAACTACAAAGACGTCCTAGAAAAAGGTAACAATATTTGTAAACTTTTTTTAATACGCTTTTATCAGCGTAATCGTATATACTAACATACGAATAAAGCTGATAAAACGTATGCTTTTTTTTACAATTAAATCATTATTTCTTACACTAATTTTAATTCAAATTTATTTTCTATTTTTTAGTTAGATTTTTGTAAATTATTTGAAGCTGCAAACTGCAAATTTCAAGTTTTTAGTTATAATGTAATGAACTTCTGATTTTAACATCCTTTAATAAAAACTGATACTATATACCAACCGTATTTATAAAACGTATAGAAATTGATATCCAAACAATCTTCTAAAAATAAGAATCGTAAATTCTATAACTGTATTCACCGTTATAAAAAAAATTACACGCTTGTCGATGAATGCGGATGTTATTGAGCGACATGGGCCGGCAACGGCATGAATGGGGTGCCAACTCTCCCTATTTTTATACCCTATTGGTCGTAAAGCGTCCGTTCATTTCACCCTACTATTTTAACTCAGCTAGGTTATAGTTTGGGCGCGCGCTCGAGCGTCCTGCCGGGCTCCCCTAGCCGGCCGATATCAGTTTCGCGGTTACGCCAGTGACACGACGATCGTAGTGTGCGTTTGACATTGTGATTAAACTGTGATGTTTTAATAAAATTTAAATAATATTAACATTACCATTAAATTCAACAACCGAATTTTCATATATTAGTGAGTGTGTTTTTTTAAAGAGTGATGGGATAGATTGATATAAATAACGCGGGAATAGACCGAAGTGTCCGTAGTGTTGTTATTGATCGGTTTGTGAACATCTGAATGTGCCACTGCACCGCATTGTGGTGTTGTTTTATTTATGTCGTTGTTTACATCATTGCTCTCTGTTTAACCCTGTCACACATCGATTTCTGAATCGATAGTACTATTGAGGAGGTGATAGATAGTGACATTAGTGTCTGGTTATCAAGTTTGTATAATTTAAGAAAATTATGTATTTAGTATGATTATATATTTATTCAGGAGGTATTCTAAATTTAAGAATTTGGTTTGAGAATTAAATAACGATACTTGGGTTTTACCCCAACTTTGCTTACTTCGAATTGTATCCTCATTTTCCGGCATATGTATACAGTTTAATGCGCATTGCATAATTGCTTCAATTCCAAGCCCGCGAAGAAGGCAAAATATATGGATATAAAAATTGAATTTGATAACGATTCCTGAGATATGAATTTCGTTAAATTTCTTATTAAGATATGTTATTATAAGTCTGACTCAGTATGCAATTTAATATTCTCGTAATACGCTAATAGTAATAATATCTTTGAACTAAACTAGTAATGGCATCTCTTTTATTATTAGCAGGGAAAATCCACTAGAGGACGTTGTCAAACGCGGTGGTGCCATGTGGAATTCGTTACATTGGGGTGGGGCTACACTAGCATCCCCAAAAAGATGTTATCACCAGTTCCCCACTCAGGGCCGCGATACCTACTAAGATCTCTTCCCGTCTCTCCTGGGCGTCCATAGCTGTGAGGTTGCTGGCGCATACATCTGCAGCCCAGACGGAATGTAGAATTAGCTATTTGAAGCTACTAAGAAAATGCTTGTGCAAAAACCTTTTACTAATTAAAAATAGCCAAAATTCTTTGGCCGGAGTATTCATGAAAAACGTTCTTCAATTTATTTGTTACCCAATGACTGTTTTTAATTTTGAAACTTCCAATTTGTACCTACAATCTTTAAGTGGCGCTTAATTTTGTTTTCATCTAAAAGTCAAGTCAAACCGGATGGACAAATAATAAACACTGTTAAATAGAGAAATAATTCGCGAACACATTATATGCCGTCAAGACTCAACTTGACTGGATACTGGATATACCAGTTTTTTATTATTAACGTCTTATAATTCGTTATTTGAATATTTGGCAGTTATTATGCCGCGTTCGACATAATTTGATAGTTTATTAACCAATTTCAAACGTTATTAATTCCAGGACTGCAGTCCTCTGGTCTAGAGTATACTGTCATGTTTTGAGGTCCTTTGTGGATTAACGAAAGAATTAACTCAATTAATAATGGTATTTAATATTACATATTTATGTGCACACAGTTTTCTCTAGGGAGCCATTATTGCAAGAGACCATACTGATGTGTACGTATAATAGTGATGTGTATTGTAACACAAATATCGAATTGATTCGATTTCCAACAATAACAAACTTGTGTTGTGTTCCGGCATCAGTGGCCTGCAGATTCCGCTACCCATACAAGGTCGGCAATATGTTGGTAGCACTTTTGGTGTTTCAAATGACCATACGCAATGCGAACCACTTTTTATCAGGTGTAGTCTAGCCACATGGGTGGTCATCAGTAATAAATAAGAAAATCCAAACTTAAGATTAAAATCATATAAATTGTAATGGTCATGCTTAACCCAATCTTAATATAAGCGGAGTGCTTAGTAGTCAGCTAAACGCTGCTCACTGTTACACGTGAGCCTTACCATGTTGGTACCCCATATTTCAGTCTTCGGCTTTCTTATTTTAGGTCTCACCAAAGTCTTTCAAGTCAATGAATACACATTAAACAATATCGCTAACATAAAAAATAAATAAAAAAGTCGTGAATTTTAAAACGCAGTGGAGCCAGTATATTCAAACCATTCCTATTTCTTCAATTAATAATAATAAAATTATATAATAATAAATTAAATGAATAAATAAACTTCTTTCTTTCTTTCTTTAAATTAAGCTGTTCATATACCGTTCTTCCGCTGGTGTGCCTTCCCTCGTGTTATAAAAAAATCAATTCTTTTATTTTTATTGTATCAAAAGGTTTTGATCGCGTTATGATACATAACGTACGTCAATAGGTAATCGTTTTTACAACAGCAAAATTATAATGCTACTGAATTGCGAACGAGAGTAGTATATTAATTAGATAGATGGTTAATAGCAACGGATATTGCTGTTTTTTTTTATAAAAACCATTTAACTATATTGGAATATGAATGTAGGCAACGGAGATCTTATATTTTCTGTGTTTCGGTCGTTCGTCTTTATATTAATAATATATCGAGGGCTTCATAATATAAGTACCTATAGCCGTATACGCAAAAATGCATGCATATTCATTTTACAATTTAGAAAGTCTTACCTGCATGCAAGTGTACCTAAATAAGAGCAGAAGGGTAATCCTTAAATTTTTGGCCATCGGGCTTGCATGCATAATATATAATATTTAGACTCCTTGAAAATCGTTTAGTGTATATGTTACGGCTAATACCCGAAGTGCTACACCTAGTTTTAGCCGGCTAGAACTAGGTGTAGCCGCACTTCGGGTATTAGCCGTGACATATATACAAAATAAAATGCATTTAAAATTAATTTACCTAAATATTCAAATAAAAAACAATAAATATTTATACTAAGACCCAAACACATTAAATTTACATAAAACATTTTATAATTATATACTTAAATATAATGTCAAGTAGATACTACCTAATAAATAATTTTATAATTAACCACTTTTTAGATAGAAAAAAAACAGATTCATCTATACATATATAAATTAGATCGAATTGTCTGTTTGTTATGTCATAATAAAAATGTAAAAAAAATCAGGGGGTTAAATTTGGACCAGGAGATTCCGAAAATGTAATTTTTAGAATTTTTGTCGACTGTCTCGATGATCCGGCTAATTTCTGAAAAGGTTGGACCGGGTTTGACGGGACTTTCACTGCCAGATAGCTGATGTTATAAGAAGTGTTGTATTCTAAAAGACTACTTTTAAAATTAGGGTTCCGCGAAAATGAATTCCACGCAGAAGAAGTCGCGGGCACAGCTAGTTAGATATAAAAGTAGGTATTTTAGTAGGTTATCTCGATGTGGAGATTTCATTAGGTTCCTTACCTACCACCTTGTTAGCATGTGGTGATTGTAACATCATGCACATTAAGTTAGAAAACGGCCTAAATTCGTGAAACAGCAAGAACATAGCTACCATCGTATCAATGGTGTGGGGCCTCCAGGATACAGCGGCCTCGAAAGCGTGTAAGCAAAAAGTTTTTAAAATGGACAGGAGGACAAACAGCGAGAAAAGTGCATATTTGATTTGAATTGTTTGTCTAATTTGAGCTAAGTTAGGAGCACTAAGTATAAGTAAGAACTTTTAATCAATATTATAATTATTTTAATTCAATTCGAGCATTTTTTGTTTCTTTTAGAAAAGACGGTCTGCGTCTCGGGACGCCCGACAGCAGTGACAACTTACCTGCCTACCGCTGCCATATGCGTGAGAGAAAGGGAAGCCAGAAAGACTGGCGCCGTAATGCGCTACGTAACGAAGCGTTTTACCCTCCCACAAGAAGTTATCACTTCAAAAACTGTACCTTTCCTTTGGCCCCCCCAACACATTTTGATAAACGGCCTGTCAAAAGGCAAGCTACACCACTGTAAATCGGTTTAATATCACTCGACTTAAAACTCAGAGTAATGTTACAAACTAATATAACACGACCTTATTGTGACCGGTCCCTTTTGTAAACAGCAACCAGTCCATGTAAAGAATTCGCAGTGTTTGTTACATTTACGTAATGTAAATTTCTGGACCGTAAACCATTTTAAACTGCGGGAGAATCAATGCATTGTTGCATGTTTTCTATAAAAAATCTGCCAAGTGCGTGGTAGTTTCAGGACAAGAATAGGTTCTGTAAGCAGTGGTAGCTTAGTGTTTATGGCTCGCGTCCCGAACTCAAAGGGCGCGGGTTTGAATCCTGGCCGGAACTCATGCACCACGTGGTAGTCTTTTGAGCTAATGTGCATATTGTTACAAGTACCACGTGCTAACGACGGTTATGCAAAACATTGCGCTGAAACCTACACATTGAGATAAATCATGTGTCAAACCTGCCAAGCCGCCTTGGACAAGCGTGGCGGATATATTCTCCCTATAATGGAAGGCCCAAGCTCTGCAGTGGGACATTTATGGGCTGTTATTGTTATTCAATAAGGGTGCGGTATCACTCTGATCGAGCTGACCCCAAGGACTGTAATCATTAAGATAATGATTTCAGCATGGCTCTTGCATGTCTAAAGACGAAGGGATCATATAGGAACTTTGGAACCGCATGAGACGTTGAAACGACGTTATGGTTATGGAGGGCTCCTTCATTTGTTATGTGATATAGGAAATATTAAACACACGATTTATAGCTGGATATAATACAATATTGTTACGAGATACGCAGGACTCGAATTAAAATGCCGTTGGTATTACTATAGAATTTATTAAAATTATACAAACACGTATAACATAAGTACAAATATAGACACTACTAGTACAAACTGCACGATTCAATAACACGCGCAAAGTCCGTCACTATATCGCTCATCGAATCTATCTACATCTTGCTCGTATCGTAATCCTCGCTTGACTGCCCCACCCCTCCGTTCAGGGTTAATATTTATATTGTATAGTTAGTATAAAACAACTATACTAACTATACAATACAAAAAGCACTGGGGTTTCCGAGAAACAGTATTCTGCACACCCTAGTTAATTATTTCTGCACAGGGCCAACAAAGTCGAAACAATATAGGCTATTGTCTAATTGCAAATTTTAAATACGAAGTAAACAAAAGAACTCCGAATGCGGGAAGGTTAATAAACCAGGTGCGCATTTCTATGTCGGTATGTAACAATTTATTCCGATTGGTTTCACATGTACTTTTTATGTTACGAATACAATAATAACATTGTATTTATCGAGACCCTTGTATGCAGCTGTCAAATTGAAAACAGGTGTTGCCTAAAATAGCTGTCCTAGTGTTGTCAGTACCAAAATTTGATACTTGCGTGCGATAACGCCACAGAATTTTTCAAAGGTACCTTTGTTGGGGGATTCAAAGTTAGAACAAAAGAATTTAATTATATAATTAACAATAGGTATATAAATAGATCTATAAATAAAAAATTGACTCCATATCGCTGTCGCCGGGGAGCGTGCCCAAAATGCTGGCCGCATTTCCACGTTGGATGGCAACGCTTATTCGTTGCCCTAGGTACAAGCCAGCCTTTTGGTCACGCGAGACCTCAATAAGACGCCTTGAGAGGTATCGATATAATTAACTCAATATTTGTCAACGTTAATTACGTTTAGAAAATTAGACCGAAGATAATTTTTATTTACACATTTACTAATTATTTTATCTATTGTTTAAATTTATAACATATTGTTAAGTGCGAGCGAGGGTACGCACTTAGTATTGGAAGTAAACACCAGTTTCTTTCAACTTAATGCTTTTATTGACTTAGACAGCCAGTTGACCATATACGTACAACTAACGACGCTCTCCCCCAACGGTTAGATGACTCACAATAACGTCTCCAATATTGCGTAGACAAACTCCAGCTACTGCAGTGCTCACCTCCGAATTTACCACACGTAGCTCGCTTCTGGATCTCCTCTTAAACTACGCTAAACTCCTACTTCGCTTAACTGCTTACTAAGCTTTACTAAACTCACCACAAACTCTCCTCTAAACTTTCCGCTAAACTTCCCACTAAACTCATCACTGCTACTTAACTCTTATCCCTACTCTCTCGTATCGCACCTGTCGCTTTGCTGTCTTTAACTGAACTCCCGGTAAGTGCCCCTTAAGCTGCCCAGAAAAATCTTCTGCTACCCATAATTTCGATCTTTTCGTTATTCGTTTGTTTACTGACTATCCCTTTCTAAACATCTATCTCTTCCTTTTTCTTCTAGAACCTTCTATTGTTGAATCTTAATCTTCATTTCGTTATTCTTTTGTTTATCATCTATCCCTTTCTTAAGTGTATCTGTCCTTGAGTTTTCCTTTCAGAATCTTACATTTACAACACCAAAGGTGCTACATATGCGCTGCTGCTCTCTTAAGGGAGACTGGAACCTGGTCACCACTGCCGGAACACAACTATAGGCTGTTATGGCGGCATACTCTAGACCCGGGGTGGTAGCCATCCAGTCGGGTAAATAACCTACCATCTGGCTGTGGGTTGTTTTGTCGCCTCTTACGACAAGTCGCCCGGCCGCAGGAAATTGTATTATTTGTCTGTTCCTGTATGGATACGTGTGTTACGGAGTTACTTTTTTATTGGCTTGGGAAATTATAATAATAAAGCCTATAAAAGTCCTACTGCTGGACTTGGGCCTCCCACTACTGGGGAACGAACAGTATACCCACCATGCTTGTCCAAGGCGGCTTGGCAGGACACATCGGTTATCACGACGTTTTCCTTCACCATTGTAACAATATGCACATTAGCTCAGAAGACTGCTTAAGTGGTGCAAGTGTTCCGGCCAGGATTCGTTGGACCTACGCCCTTTGGAACGCGTACGCTAGCAACTTCGCTACCACGACTGGGACAGTGGAGGCGATTATGCTAGGCGCAGCCACAAGGTTTTCTATTTCAGAGTTGATTTGGACCTCCAGCTACCATATGCTCTTTTTTCTGCAACTACATCTGTACTGTTCACAAAATACTCAATACTCGATCATAATAATTCGAGTCACGTAAAAATGGAGTTCATCACGCAAGAGTCGAATATAAAAACACGGAGCTCTAGTTACGTTGAAAAACAAGTAACGCCAAAGTACCGGTCCCTCGCGAAAGTTTACCTCGTTTTTTTACACTTTTTGTTTTTGCCTGATATAATCCCTATTGCTTTTGGCGACGCTTGTGCTATTGTCACCATCGATTGGAGAGGAAAGCGGATTTTTGAGGGGAGGGGAAAGTTACGTTACGTTTATATGGGATAGTGGGGTGACAACGTTTTCCAGGGTGATTGGAATCAGTCCGGCATTAATAATAAAAGTACGGCGGGTGGGTGCAATTAAAAGATAGCTTTGTTTGAAGTTGGCGTCCTATAAATGTAACGAGAAGAATATTTTATTTTACCTTTTATTTGTTCATTCCTTACATACATTTTTGGCAGGGTATTATTATTATTCTTTTAAATATAATACTTCTATCGTTTTCTACTAGTTTGAAAACTAATTATTGTCAATAATATACTTGAAACGGAAAAATTCTATAAATATATAGACCACTGTCACTGGGCAGTGTACCAATATATAAATATAATGTCTTTACTCTGTTTTTTGTTTGTGTGTGCAATACAACTTTGGAAGATTCCAGATACCCTAAAGGAAATAGACAACGACACTTAGTTCATCTTGTCGGAAGTCAAACCTGGGCCCTATCACTCATTTACATGGACTAACGCTTCTACTACTAGACCATAGTCTTTATTAATATGTATTTATAATAATATACGGCACAACATGATTTAGTAATATAACTGTTTAATTGTCTCATAAACAACATTATTCTTGGTCGCAATACGATTAGAAAACGTTGCAGTTAACCAAGCTTGCTTAGTGCCTGCGCGCGCGCAACCAGATGATAACAACATTATATTGCGGTTAACTATTTGAATTGTGAACGTGTACGCCGAACTATCTATATTTCCTATACGGTTTTATTGTTATTTTAAATATTTGAGTGTACATTTTTGAATGTGGCAACATTATTTTTAATTTCTACGGTTGATAACTAATATTGCGATTCATCTGATAGTAAGTGGTTACAGTTTTGAATAATTACTGTTGTTTATCTCCAGTGTCTATGCATTGTTTTTGGACTGAGGCTTGTTTTACCTATTTGCGGTACTTCAAAGGGGAATCCGTACTAATATAGCATGCATCACTAAAGCAGTTTTGTCACCTAATGTGTATATTGTTAGACTAGCTTCTGCCCGCTACTTCGCTCGCGTGGCATACTTAAAAATAGCCCCCCATTTTGAAACATTCTTTATTGGTGCTCCGCTTCTATTGGTCTTAGCGTGATGATACGTGCCTATAGCCTTCCGCGATAAATGGGCTATCTAACACTGAAAGAATTTTTCATATCAGACCCGTAGGTCCTGAGATTAGCCCGTTCAAGCAAACAAATTCTTCAGCTTTATATATTAATAGACAGATAGAAAATTCTTTATCGTTCACCACATACACATAAAGTAAATCATTATTATAATCATACACTCATTTCGTGTCAAGGCAGGAACAAAGGGCAGCTTTATCGCTTTAGAGCGATCTCTTCCAAATAACCCGGGCTGGGGGTTGTGTGAAAGGAATCAAGAGTGTATGGCGGTGGTGTGCAAATCAAACATGTAATTAATAGGATACATAGATATTACACAATACATATAATTAAGAAAAAGAAAATAGACACATATTAATATTAATATAAAATGCGAAAGTTTGGTTGGATGTTTATTAGTAAATTATTGCAGAACGAGTGAATGGATCTGCAAGAAATTTGGCATAAAGACAGATTATATATACTCTGGAATAGCAGATAGGTACTTTTTATCATGAGAATGTACGGTTAGAATGTAGTACGGTTCCCGTGGAATACCATTTACTATACTATTTCCATTTCTTTATTTTCTCGATGACAGTTCTAATTTGATAGTTGTAGTGGTGTGACCAAATAAGTTATGATATCGATCGCATATATTTATTATGTTTTGGACAAAGACAAATACAACAACAACATTCAAATATGTTTATATAGAAGTACAGGAACTTGTAATAAATGTTGGAGAGGGCTCATCGAGTGACAGTGACGAGTCATCAGATTTTGATTAAAATAAATAAATAAATAATCATAATATAATTACATCTTTTAATGAAATGTAATATTAGTTAATAAATTTGTACAAAATTATCCGGCAATAGTTTAGTTTCTTACACTTTGTAAAAAAATATCGGGTCTGTTATCGTGTTACGTTTATCGATAGCTCCATCCCTATCAGTTTCTCCGATTCTGCTATGACCTTGTACGTGCGTAAGCGTCATATTTTTATTTAATAATGTATACATAATGTAAAAAAGACGCTCGTTCAAGTTTCCACAGGAGCTGTCATCGAGAAAATAATGAAATGGAAATAATATAGTTCATTCATATATACAACTTCGAAACTATAGATTTTACAATCTGTAATATCAGCGGTGTTGCTCGTTATGTTGTAGATACTCTTCAGTGGCTTTGAGCAATTACCACCAGTTCGTTAGTCAGCGTGATGATTAACTTTCCCAATGAACAGGTTAATGAAGTGAATGTATTTAATCTGTGCTGATGTGTGACAATATTGTGAACCAAAAGCGTGTGATTTTGTGCCTATGGATAAGTGACAAACGACTTTCTTGGATTGTTACGTGCCGACGATGGACATTGTAATGGGTAAGTTACACTTAATCTATACTTATCTATTAGTAATAATAACAAATAAATAATAATGAAACTACGTTTGAACGGTTTGTTCTTGTTGTTGTTAGGCATGTTGCTGAAGAGCTTCTTGCACCGCTTCTCCTCTTCAAGCCACAACATGTTGCGAAGCGGTGGTAAATTAGATTAGGCTTATATAGTTATAAAAACCATGATTAAAAATTAAAACATTTTTTTAAATTCCGAAATGTCGGAATAATAAGAATACTTAAACTTAAAACCGTTAATAACGTAGTTTTATTAGGGTACAATTTAAATGCTCACCAAAAATATTTTTTGTCCCTTAGACTAAGCACCAAATAAAATATATTACTTCATATAAATTTAATCCACTCTATACCGAGGTGCCTAAAAAACAACGCTTTACGTTCTAAAATAAATATACACTCATCAGAATAATTGTACGTTTTGTATTTAAATTCTTTTTGCTTATCAAAATGGATAAATGCTCACCAAATATTGTTTTACTAAAACACTAACATTCAAACCGAAAATTACAGTTCTAAATAGTTTAAGTGTAATCAAATTATCCAACCTGAATCCAAAATATATTATTGTTAAACTAAGATTACAGTCGTTTCCCTTTACTTATATACCCTGCAACCAGCACAGCCGCCACCGGCATGTGACGCACAGACCGCAGGACGCAATCCCGTCACGCAAGTGTCACACATTGTCACGCTGAAGTACGTGGAATAACCTCTTGAAGCTAGGAATATCGCTATTGTTGAGAAGAGAATGAGAGTGCGCTCAACTAAATCTAAAAAAGTCTGTTGATTCAATAATTATTTTCTTTTGTTAGTTTTTAAAAAAGTTTGTGATTGACTGCTTTTAACTAATGTGTTCCTTAAAGTATACGTACCTATAAATATAATGAAACAACTTCGTTTTACTTTTGTTTTTTTTTATTTTTCTACTAGTGATTCATTTTTTACCTACTTCAATCATTTGCGTTGCAGTAATATTGAGAGTGAAGTATTTATTTGGCTATATTATCATGTTTTAATCAAATTCATAAAACAATAAACAAGCAACATATATTATCACGTTTGGAATACGCAATATTATATTTGGTATTAAAAGTAATTGTACGTTCGACCATTTGTTTTTTTGCCTCAGCAAAAATGACTAAATTGGAAGTGGAGAAACAAAATATTAGTAATATCTATTTAGCGATAATGTAAAATATTTGGTCTGAAATTAGCTTTAAAGGCGTTTATATATTTTTATGGCATAGCATAAAAAGGAAAATAGCTTCATTTCTACAATACTTCTGGAAACACAATTTGGTGAGCATTTATCCATTCTGGTAGGTATTTCGAATTTATTGGTAGTAAAATAGGTGCATTTCTGATAGGCTATTAAACACAAGCCTTTTTATTATGGCTAAGTTCCATTAGGGACTCACAACGACCACGTTCAGGTCCGCGATTTTTCCCGTTCCACTTGCTTGCCGGCGTCACAATCGAAAACTCAAGTGGAACGGCTATTTGACCCACCTCTTGACATGGGTCGTTATGAGCGTTGTGTGATCGAAAATGATGACGTCATTAGTGTCGTTTTTGCCATGACCACGACGACCGGGGTCACCTAGTGGAACAGCTAACGAAGCGTTTTGGACGTTGTGAGCTGCTAATGGAACGCCCCGGATGTGTTTTAAACAAGTCATGCATAGGATACTTTTTATCCCGGAACAATGCACGGTTCCTGTTTGGTAGATTTGTTTTTGTTTTCCACAGAGGATGTGTGCTACTCCCAGAGGCCGTTCCTCTACTCTATAAAATTTAGAATAAAACGAGCTAAGCAACGGACAAAAGCTAGTATTGAATTTGTATTAACAACTTCGCTGCCAACTCCGCATATATGCGGGGTGTCGGTTGCGCGCGGAGGGCCAGTCCCTCATATCTGCGGGCTGAGTCTGTTGAATTTCTGTAGATTTAAAAAATATTTTAGCCATACACGTGTCACCAAAAAATCAGCCGGCAGCGAAGTTGTTAACCTGGCAACACACACAAATACGAGTATTGGATTTACAGAGTTAGGTACCTAAGCATTATGACCAAACCAATATGCTGCTGCTCTCTAAAGGGAGACTGGAATCTGGCTACTACTCCTGGAACACAATTCAGGTACAAATGGTGGTGGCACGTGGCCGCCTATGTAAATGTATGAAAAAGCGTATCAACTGCTTGTCGTGAAAACTGGTGGCTGTGGCCGGTGGTCCGTTTGGGCCGAGCCTTAATTTTGCAGATGTTCATATGTGACGGTAGCCACTTGTCATCAAGAAGACTCATTTTCCAGTTTGCCGACAAGTAAACCTATAAAATCGCAATTCGCCCACAGAATATCTCTACTTCAATCTTAACGATGGAAATTCGAATTACTTGAATAAATGTAAGTCAATGAACGTTATTTATTGCACCTGCAGTTATTCATTAAATGTACATTATAATTATTGTATAGGCTAAATCCTACAATTAGTAAACCCACGTGCAGTGTTGACCCGAATGTTATGACGCCTCCACACCTTTCCCACAAGATCAACAACTGCTACGACCTGAGAATTTGTACCCTGGTATCTTGTTCAATGCATATTGATGAATACCTTATTTTTTATTTACAATGACAATATAAACTAAACCCGTCGGAGGGGCTTTGTGGCGAAGCTTTAGGTGAGTAGCGACACCTTGGACCTGACTCCGGGGGCCAAAGCAAGGCCCCCGCCTCCGTGCTTGCCTTAGCAAGCCGGCTCGGAGTGGGGATCGCTAGAGCTAAAACTCAAGCTCTAGGATAGAAGTGATAAATAGCATAACGTCGGAAGTAGCTTCGGTGAACCTGCTTACCTCTCCACACCTATGTTTCCCCCTCGCTAATGTTATATACGGCATTTTTAGGGCCCATGCTGGGAGTGGTGAGTCACTATAGATAAGCAATTGAAAATATTTTTTATTTTAATATCTAACCTTAAATGTTCTTGTAGTTGATTGCAAAAATCGTGTGTATGTAACCTTTAGAGACTGTTGATAAAAATATAGAGTCTCGGACTTTCGAAGTGAAGCGGCTAAAGGATGCCGAACTTAGTATTAAATCGAATTAAATGATTCTAGTTAGAGCAGATAAGAATGTAATGTTTTCCAGTGGGTATATTAACTACTAATTAAGTACACACGAAAAAAAACATCTGAGATAGACGACGGAGAACACCATCCATTTTTTTAGATTTCTTGTGTGTTTGTTAGGGATTCCCGTAAAAATCACTTAGTCAATTTCGATGCCGTTTTTTCTGGTCGACAGTTATTCTGAGACATAAAACTGCGCTACTTTTTATGCTGGGAATCCAGCGAGAATTTTTGTGTAACTTTTTAAAATTAAAACTCCAATGTGATTTTTTTTATTGATCGATAGTAAATTTTATGTAAAAAATATTTTTTCTTTCTTTCTTCTTCTATTTAATAAAATGTGTGATATTTTTATCTCGCGAATTATCCCGAGAGCGGTTGGTAGTTGATCGGGTAAATGAAAATTAGCTAATTCAGACACACTAAAACGATAGCTTAAGCTTAGGTAAAAAGGAATGTATTTTTAAATGTTGCGATACTTTGTGTCCCGGGAATGCCGCGGGAATTTCAAGTCAAGAGTATTCGAAATCATGGGCATAGCCAAGTATTAAATAAATTATTATGCACAAGTTTAAAAAGAAAGAATATTTAAGAAAGAAAGAAAGAAAAGAAAGAAAAAATATTTATTGTCACAAATAAATGCACACACATAAAATACAGGCATTGCTAACAAATTGATAGTTTCAGAAATGTATGTACATTAAATTCATGGCAATGAGGCTGGAAACTCGCATAATGCTGTGTTAGCAGCTAACACAGCGCTGATTTTCAGTTCCAGCCTCCATCCAACCAGTATTTAAAGCAGTCTAACTTACATATATCACAAGAATGAGTCAAACACAACAAATATAATAAACAATGCTAAATAAATGAAATGGCTTATAAGAATATATTTTATATAGAAATGTTGTATTACATACAATATATAAGAAATAAATGTATATACAAAATATTAATTAAAGTAATTATTATAAAGGTAATTAAATATATGCATATTACATGTGGGAATTATATATACACACAGGACAGAATATTTAACAGGCGATATAAGATATGTACATAAATAAGTATATATATTTTTGCATTTATAAAAAGTGAAATTTTATAATTGTAATATGTACTTTAGAAATATATATATATGGACAACACATATCAATAATCTATACTGAGAACTTATTAAATTCATCCAACATCAATTTAAAAAGTATAAGTACAGGGGCCAATGTGATCACAAACGTCTTTTCCATGCCGAACTCTGAGTACAGGATCCCCCTGCTTACGCCGTGCCAGTATACGGCCGCGCCTAGTCCAAATGAACTGCCACCCGTTTTGGCGGCCCACCTCGCGAGCTAAGTAGAATAAATGGCTATTGGTTCTTGTCAGCCTTTCATTTATGTAGAAGCGTTGTGGCTTTCCAGATAGTCCCAAATCAGTAAGAGTAGCATTATGTTGGATACGCGCACTGCAAAGAATCTCATCCCGTATATCGCGTCTCACTATGCGGACCACGATGGCTTGTGGTTGTTGTGGTTTCAGCTCTTCATCTGGCTTGGACGAATTAACAAAAAAAGACCCTTTTCGTTCTGCACTGACGATATCGCGTTCCTCTATATTTACACCCAACTTCGCACCCACGAGTGTAACTAACTGTTTGGGATTTTCATCAGCCTCTTCAGGAATGTTCCTGATCTCCAAATCATTTGCAAGGCTCTCTTGTTCTTGATCGTTCAAATCATCCTTTAGCTGATTTATGACCTTATCGAGGTTAACAGGTTCTTCCAATTCTGTGGCACGTTGTTCCAAGGTTTCCACCCGAGCTTCCAGTCTTTCAATACGTGCATTATATGACTGTACTTCAATTTTTAAATCTGCCATTTCCCTCCGGAAGTCTAGAAAGTCAAATCGCATGGACCTTAACTCTTCCATGACATCCCTTATGGTAAAATCCTTGTTATAGACATCACCCAGTGTAGCAGTGTGAAGTTTTGGACTGCTATAAGACGAAATAGTGTCCTTCTCTTCTTCCAAGTTTTGTATGCTCATCGTGCTATCTTTTAAAGAAGTATCAACCTTATTTTCTCTCTTTTTACATGCTGGACAGTACCAGGTGGAAGTTATTTTACCCTTAGCAGGAAGTGTCACACACAATCTATGATGTGGTAATCCGCATTTGATACACCTAACGCTCTCTGTTGGCGACAAAAATTTCCGACAGCATCCACATCTTTCCGTAGGCATTTTTTAAAATTGGAATGTCACTGCCTAATCTCAAACACTTTTAGCAACGAATTTAAAATACGCGATATTGACATAAAATAACAAAGGTGGGTTAAAAAGTATTGTATATACAAGTAGTTAAGAATTCCCTTTATAATAATTTTTAACAATAAATAACACTTTGAATATAATGTACTCACATTACTGTTTATTTTTCACTTAAATATAATTAGTATTACACAGTTCTTTCTTTTTAAAACATTAAAAATACAGAGCAGTTGTTTGGGTCTCGATATTACAGACTACCTCCCTATTTGTATTCTTTCTTTTTAAATTCTTCTTGCCGCCGGGCGGCTTGTCGTAAGAGGCGACAAAACAACCCACAGCTAGGTGGTAGGGCATTTGCCCGACTGGACGGCTACAATCCGTGGTCTAGAGTATGCCACCATAATAATTTTGAATTGTGTACCGGTATCAGTGGCCAGATCCAGTTTCTCCTTTAAAGCTGGCAGCACATTGGCAGCACCTCTGGTATTGCTAATGTCCACAGGCGACGTTAACCACTTTCCATCACAGTTGGAAAAAAATAAAAAAAATACTACGTACTGTTTAGATATACATATAAGAATTCTAACAATAGGTTTTTTATTATTATTTAGGTTTATGGCTTAGCAGCTAGGCCTTTAAGCCAAATCTTAGTTTAAAATATAGTTTCTTCATTTTCTTAAGCCTATGTGTAGCACAGCTGAATTGTAGGTAATCAGCTAGTGCCATTTAACGGAGTTCTTGTGACAACTCAAAAGGCCACATTTGACTATACAGTTCACATTTCTCACAAAACACATAACTACTACTCAAAAACTATCAATATCCTACTATTGTTCATTTAAGAGTAATTTTACACATTTTTAGAAAATAAAACTGCACAGCACTACATCTCCTTTCAGTTCCCTCCAAAAACTCCCCAACAATAGGTTTTTACTTTATATTTACTAGGGTTGGGTCCGACCGTTATTTCAAAATCGATTAATAAACCAGATTAATTGATTTGGCAAATCGAATTGACACGTGGCTATGAATAATACAACCTATGCAACTAACGTAGACAAAGCGTACTAGCCATTATACGAGTATATTATGCAAATTACACCAACAATTATGTCATTCACCGACACCTACTGCCCAAGCGTCAATTGCAAAAGGATACCTTAATAAAAAAAGCGGTCAAGGGCGAATTTTACCAAGCACAGGAAAACGTTCTCCAAAGGGAAAAACGTTTAATATTTTAAATAATAAATAAGTCGCTACGGAAACATAGGTAATAATTTATTTAATTAAACACATGGATCTATAAAATTTGAACATTAAATTTAATAATATATGTAGGTGTAAAGTTTTAAACGATTTTAGTATATACCAGGATAATATGCCCGCGACCTCGTCCATTTTGACTTGAAATTGCCGCAGGATTTTCGGGGTAAAAAGTACACATTTAAAAAATCGGAATAAGCTAATCTTTATACACCCGAACAACTCCAAACCGTTCGCAGGAATAAAATCGCGGGATTTCCGAAATAAAAATCACTCATTTTATTATACTGTTACGAGCTACAGGACTCGAATTAAAATAAATGCCATTGGAATTACTATAGAGTTTATTAGAACTTTACAAACACGTATAAAACAAGTACAAAAGGAAACTGAATGCAACCACTGCACGATTCAATGCAATTCAACACGCGTAAAGTCCGTCACTATGTCGCTAATCGAAAGTACTACACGTCTTAATCGTATCGTAGTCGTCGTTTGACTGCCCCACTCTTCCATTCGGGCATTGTTTTATACTAATTATACAGTACAAAAATTATTCGACCGCGTAACAGTGCACCGCTCGGAGCTCTGAAACACCAGTGAATTTCCAAGAAATTGTAATTTGCACATCTGGCAAGCTTCGGCGCAATGCAATAAAAACAAGGATTAACACACTAATTACAACCATAAAATAAGTATGATAACCATTGATATATAAAAAATACTTGGTTTTTATATATCAATGACGATAACAATAGATGTTTTTAAAGTTTAAACACGAAATAAATAAAATAATTCGTTTTTTACAACATGCATGTGTGCGGTCGTTGCCGGTATGGAACCAAACGTATTTGCATATCGGGCAATTCTGCAGCAATTTACATCCCGGGATTGCGATGGGAGTTTTCTTGGGATTGGTTTAAAGTGACCCGATTGAAAAAATTGGATTCTGATGTAATATTATCACTAATCAATAGCAAATTCTCTGTCATTAAATCTGTGAGACTATATAGGTATATCCAGGAATCTCGCGGGATTTTCCCAGGAGCGGTTTCAAGTTGTTAGGACACGTAAAAATTAACTTATTTCGTGGAAAGCAGACGAAGTCACGGACGAATCCTAGTAATGAATTTTTAAGTGTTATATTTTATACTAGCTTCTGCCCGCGTCTTCGTCCGCGTGGTTTGTGTTTTTAACTATCCCACGGGAACTCTTTAATTTTTCGGGATCAAAGGTATCCTATATGTTGACCAGGGAGGCTACCACCATATAAAATTTCATGTAAATCGGTCAAGTCGTTTAGGAGATTAGCCGGTACAAAAGACAGACAAAATCTAAATTAGTTCTATTTCACTTCTTACATTACCCTGACTCGGTTTTTAGCATTTTTTCATTGGACAAAATTTGACCTCTACAATTTTATTATATGTATAGATGAAATTGTAACCATGAAAGCCTTGATACACCTAGGATTCTTCTCCCATGTCTCAATTAATTATTATTATATATATTATTTAAAATGAGTCATAGTCCCTAATGCTGGCTTTAATCCACTTTATCCTCGCACTAATTAATACTAATGGCCAGTTATCCTTGAACTTGTTTCATAAAACGATTAGTCTTGTCACCAACTTTGTATCATTACCATGAATTGGTAACAATGACGGATACTACACCAGCAGAATTACTTAAGTGACGAAGCCTAAATTAGTCGTTGCCACATTTAAGAATAGTGAGAAATAATTTCCATCTTTAAATACTACTTAAAAAAAAGTTAATTTACGAGTACTTTATATTGCCAAACTTAATATTGTTACGACCTAGACAACGACAAAAGACAAATTCACTCCTGCTACCTGTAGAAACACACTTTATTACCTTTCGGCATTTAGATTTCTTTTGTTTACTTTGGGTTCAAAATTTGTGATTAAAAAAATTCCCATTGTATGTTGTAACCTTTTACGGCCTATTATTGTATTGAGATCAATGCGAGGTGTGTCGGATTTAACGTACAAACTGATTCTAGGAAATTCGGTCCACGTGGCCGTGCAGTCATATTGCATCTGTACCCCAATTGAGACAACAGGCAGTCGAGTGATAACCACGAGTGAAGCAAGACCTGTGTACTACAATCGGGTATCTTTTACTTACTACTGCGGTAGTTTTTACTTACTGTTAATTACAATCTTCAGCATTACTTTTGGACTTATTGTGTTTGGTTATATTTGTACCTGTGTTATACGTGTTTGTATAGTTTTAATAAACTCTGTAGTAATTCTAAGGGTATTTTAATTCGAGTCTCGCGGCTCGTAACATTTGTGTGGAAGAGATCGCTTTTTAGCGATAAGACCGCTCTTTGTGCACAATCATAAAATATATAGTTTTGGTCTGTAAGTATATTTTTGTATTGGTATATAATGATGATTATCTATCTATCTTAAAATTTTCTGCAATTTCCATTTAGCTTTTTAATATTAGCAAATGAAATGAAAATTTATTCATACAAAACAAAGTTACCATAGGTGGTCTTCTGTTTATATGTAAATATTTTTTATCCAATTCGGGATGTGAATATTTGTGACTCAGTGCTATTTCTTAACATTTGAAAATTTAATTTATCTACAATTGACCTTTTTTTTATTATGCAATATTAATGTCGAATTCTTAACCTATTATTAAATTCGTAATGTCAAATAGAAAGTGCCTTGTACATTTTCTGAAAGTCAGCTCTTCGTATGTTGTGAAGGGGAGAACAAAATAATGTTATTTAAACTTTATGATTAATTCAATACGAAGTTTGATCGACTGCTAGTAAGCAGTGTTCAATAATTTATGATTAATTCAACACGAGGAAATTCTCCAGTACTTAATTTCCTTATTAAGGAAAATAAGCAAATATTCACTTGGCTGATACAGTCATAAACTTTAGACATCAGTTGTAGTACTTTTAAACAATAATTAATTTGTCATTAGATAAAAACAAATAGTGAATATCTCTTAAATTACGTGATAAGTCATAAAATACCTAATGGTACTTAATAGTGATTATAAAAATAGAATAAATATCTAAATATAGTTACAGATTTCACTTTAATTATTTCTACATGACTACTTAGTATCTTTGGACCAAAGTTTGTTTGTTAACAATGGCCAATTAAAATAACTATTAAGTATAAATTAGGTGGAAATCTATTATCTCTTCCTAATTCTATAAGCAACAGAGGTATGATATACATATTGTTAAGAAATATTCGTAACCTACAAAAATATTATATTTATATAGGTTTATGGCTTGGCAGCTAGGCCTTTGAGACAGATCTTAGTTTACAATATAGTTTCTTCATTTTGTTAAACCTATGTGTAGCACAGCTGAACTGTAGGTTAATCAGCTAGTGCCATTCAACGGATTTCTTGTGACAACTCAAAAGGCCACATCTGACAATACAGTTCACATTTCTCACAAAAACACAATTGTTATTCAAAAAATATCAATATCCTACAACTATTGTTCATTTTAGAGTAATATTACACATTTTTAGAAAATAAAACTGCACAACACAACGTCTCCTTTAGTTCCCGCCAAAAACTCCCCTACAGAAATTTGAGCTTATGCCATAGACAATGCTTACTCGTTGTATGATAGACAATATTAAATTCCATAATAAAATGGGCACTTGATAATGAAGGGACCAATATCTTTAATATTACATCAAAACCCTACTATAAATAAAGCTCCAATAAAATAGCTGAGGATGCACAGTTAACCGTCAAAATAAATATCACCAAAAAAGTCCTATGAGAATTGAAATCATGGTTTTACTACCACGTGTCACTTCCCACGCTGTGTTGTTTTTATTCAATGAAGTTATTAATCATATGATTGATTATAATCATTTTAATATTATCATTTTGAATTAATCATTATATTGATATGTCAATGACAGTAACAAGGCAGTTCGCAAGTGTTTATTTTCAACCGAGAAGTTTAGTTTTAACGGCTTTTAAATATAAGAATACTTTTTAATAATAAATTCATAAGTTCATAAGCTGTTTTTAGTTTACCATCCATGTGTATTATTTCCTTTACGCGTTATTGTACATTCTTTCATAAAAATGACAGTTTTTCATCTGAAATAATGATATTCAGTTGTAATTATTCACCGCTTCACTCGGAGGTAGCGATGAGGTTAATGCGTTATTTGTGATGTGATATTGTTACTAATTGTTAATGACGTTAAATATTGACAAATAACGTACCTATCTTTATACAATAATCTGGCTTTGATTTTTAAGCGATTTTCATTATGAGTTAGATAAATTTTCATATAAGTAACATAGGCTGCCACCTAGTTATTTGCGCGGAAAACTAATGTTTTATTATATAAAAATAATATTTTTATTGTTTATAAAGTAATGTATTTCATTTTTACGATACGTTATATACGATAGATACGCTTATAATATCTTGTAGTGATGATAGATAGATATTTTTTTTGCAAATGACGTTTTTCTTTTTTTCTTTCTAGATTATGGTAATTCCTTTGAGGACAGTAGCCCGTTGGTAATACCTTGGGTTTTGAAATATCTACAGGGTAAGCTAACCGCTTTCCATCAGGCAGGCCACAATAACCTTGAGTTGTGTTCCGGCATAAGTGACCAGGTTCGAGTCTCCCTTAAGAGAGCAGCAGCGCATTTGTAGCACTTTTGGTGTTGCAAATGTCCATAGGCGATGGTAACCGTTTTCCATCAGCGGGCCATTTGCCTGTTTGCTGAACTCGAGCAATAAAAAAAGTTAGCAAGTCTACTGTATTTCAGCTATAAGAAATGAGGAAATATCCAAATAAACAGTAACTATAAACAATTCACAGAATATAAACACTTGACCATAAAGTAAATATATAAGGAGTGTATATACCATATACGGTGCTTGAAATATCCTGCATTGAAATGACAAATTTATGCAATATCCTGCATTAAATACCACTTTACGAAATCGAGGTATTATAGCTCATTTCGGAAGCCGGATCAATTAAATAAAACATATTTACCTCTGTAGGACCTCAAACGGTCTTTTTATGTTTTTTTCTACAATACGTAAATATTTTACACGTTTTTGTATCTAACTCGAGCAAGGTATTTATGAATGTTAAGCTTCTGAATAGGTAGTTAAATCCAGTGGTGTAGCTTGCCTTAGATGGGCCCTGTATCAAAATGTGTTGGGGGGCCCAAAGGACAAATAAAGTTTTTTATAATATTTAATGCTATCCGTGCTGGAACGGAGCAATAATACAATTTTCTCCAGCCGGGCCTGTCGTAAGAGGCGACAAAGCAACCCAGTTGGTAGGATATTTGTCCTACTGGATGGCTACCACCCTGGTCTAGGGTATGCCGTCATAACAATCTTGAGTTGTGTTGTGGTATTAGTAGCCAGGTTCACATTGGTAGCACCTTTGATGTTACAAATGTCCATAGGCGATGGTAACTGCTTTCCATCAGGTGGGCCGTCTGTCTCTTTTTTTTTAATTTTTATAGTTAATTGCAGGAGTTTAGCAGACAGGCAAACGGCCCACTTGATAGAAAGCGGTTACTATCGCCTATGGACAATTGCAACACCAAAGATGCTACAAATGCGCTCTCTTAATTGAGACTGGTCACTAATGCCGGAACACAACTCAAGGTTGTTATGACATACTTAGACCAGGGGTGGTAGCCATCCAATCGGGCAAATGCCCTACCACCTGGCTGTGGGTTGTTTTGTCCCCTATTACGACAGGCCGCCCGGCCGCAGGAAATTGTATTCTTTCTCCGTTCCTGCACGGATTAAATCTCTGAACTCTGGATCTGCTGAACTTATGCAATAAATAAAATGAAAGTAAAAATGCGAGGCGATGTATCGATCGGTCCTACGAATCGAATGACATTGACACGCTTTGGCGCCTGCTTGTGAGAATTTTCGCTTCATGCTATAGACAAAAGCGTACCGCGATAATCAGTGAGAAATAGTTTAAACAACAACAATATTTATATTATACAGCTAGCATTTGCCAGCAAAACTTCGTTCGCGTTGTCAGTACGAGATATTTTCTTAGCGAAAAAAAGCAGACACAGTATCACCTTTCCCACGGAAACAACATCATGTAATAAGATAAAAAGTTTTCTAGGTATGTCTTGAACCCGAATACAAGGTAGCTTATTGTCGAGTGTCATTTAAACCGATTCAGTATAACCTCCACGCGATGGTCTAACAGACATATAGCAAAAAATTTCTAATATTTAAACAAATAATAATAAAACCTTAAAGTAAATTATATACTAAAATAAACTATATATAGAACTAGCTTCTGCCCGCGACTTCGTCCGTGTGGGCTAGTTACTTTGGGCTAACGCTAACTTCTGTCACACATGATTTTTGCGAAACTTTAACCATTTACGTAGCGCACGCAGCGGAAGCTCTCAAAAGAAAAAACCCATTTTGAAACATTCTTCACTGATGTTCCGCTCCTATTGGTCTTAGCGTGATGATATATAGCCTATAGCCTTCCTCGATAAATGGGCTATCTAATACTGAAAGAATTTTTCAAATCATACCAGTAGTTCCCGAGATTAGCGCGTTCAAGAAAACAAACAAACTCTTCAGCTTGATATATTAGTATAGATTTAAAATAAAACCTGTTGTCAGCCAATCGTAGTCCACTGCTAGTCGTAGGCCTCCCCAAGTCAGCGCGACTCACCACTGTCCTCAGACTTCCTTATTCAGCGTCTACCGGCGACCTTGCGCCGGTCGTCGGTCCATCAGGCTGGAGGGCGTACGACACTACGTTTACCGAAACCCGGTCTCCACTCTGGACTCGTCTGCTCCATAGGGCAAAATAAAACTATAGTCTATAGTATTTTGTTCTTTTTTTCACCGAAATTTAATTTATTTAGTTACAATCATTACATAAAATAATTAAAACTCTAATATACCATATTAATAATATCTATACACAGCTTAATTTACAAAAGATAAAAATTATAAATAGTAAATAGTCCTAAATCACCATGTTTGGAATTTTGTCGTTTTATTTATTTATATTATGAGTTTTATTTTAAACTAATTGTCCTTATGCATATTTTTTTGTCAAGGCTTAAAGTTCAACTTACGACTTCATCTTATAAAACTACCTTCGCGTTGTCAAGTGACGAAATAAAATTTTGACAGATATCGGGCCAGCTCTCATCAAAGGTACCCAGCGAGATACCATATTTGTGGGCGTCGCCTTTGTGCAACCATATTGTTATCCTGCCGATTTCGTCTCGCACCATTGCGCAAATGAACACACCTTATAATACAATGTTGATGAACTTTTATTGTGGGTGTTATGTATCTATATTGTTACAACTCAGGTCCCGACAGAAACAAAATCCACCTGCGTATCTGAAAAAATAACACAATTTTATTACCTGTCGGCATTTGAGCTAATTGTAGTTCTTTTAGAATCGTCTTCTTTTGTTAACTTATTTATTGGCATACATTTCCAGAGAATAGCCCATTGTTTTATTATACTCGTTTATGGCCGCTTGCGGCCGACTTAGTAGCCGGGTGTTTCGGATTAAGTCGATGGGCACGTTGCATTTGTGCAGTATAAAACAATGGCCTCATTGAGGGAGGGGGGTAGTCGAGCGAGAACCACGATCAAAGCGAGACGAGTTTACTACAATCGGGAATCTAATAGTGACGGACTTTGCGCGTTTTATTAAATAACGACCTTTTACATTACGTATGGACTTGTTGTGTTTGGTTATATTTGTACCTGTGTTATACGTGTTTGTATAGTTCTAATAAATTCTATAATAATTCCAACGGTATTTTTTTCGAGTCTCGCACTCGTAACAATATATATACCAATAAATAACCTGAAACCTGAAGTGTCTTTTTTTATTGCTAAGAGGACATCTGATGGAAAATGGTTACCGTCGCCTATGGACATTTGACAACACCAAACATGCTAGCCATATTCTGCCGGACTTAAAGGGTGGCCTGGAACCCAGTTGCTGATACTGGAACATGGCTTGAGACTCTTATGAAGGGATACTCCAAAGTCTAGGGCCTAGGCCCTGGGTGGTAGTCATCCTGACGGGCAAATGCTCTACCACCTGATTTCACTGGCAGATAGTTGTTGTAATAAGGAGTAACTTAGGCTACAGTTTCAGGGTTCCGCGAAAATAATTTCACGCGGACGAAATCGCGGCTACAGCTAGCATAAAATATAATGTATAAGTGCCTCGCAAACTAAATGGCGGGTATAGCTCGACCTACATATTTAGGTTCTTGACATTTAATAAGATTTCTATCAAAATTTGTTAGTTTCCAGCTATTGCATTTATGCCATGAACTTAATAGATAGCGTTATGTTACTTAGTTTTTTTCCACAACTCAGCGTAAAAACGATTTCAACGTGAACTTACAAATTAAAACTATACCTATCTAATTACGCACAAAGGGTGGTCCTTTCCAGACACAACCCCAGGAATGAATTGGGATAATGGCGATAGAGGTATACGAAACCTAAAGTAAGTATAATGACTAAAGTACAATATGTATGCATGGTAAAGAACAATAGGTATGGATGGATGGATAGGAATATGTATAAATAAATATTAGTAAAATTAGTCCACTGTCTTTATATTAATCATAGTTTTATTCATCGTAATGTGAAACTGAGACGTAGAGATCGTGTATCATACTAATGCGGTTTGTGCACTTAGGACACGACCTCCACTTTAGGGGCCAGGGCCATTGACGTTCTTTTAAAATCAATCTATCTAGACGAACGAAATTATGTATCTACAATTTAATGTTGACATACATCCGCGATTTTACTAATGATTTCTTCTATATCTCGTGTCCTACATAAAATAGTTTTTTAAGTTATTATTAAAGTACAGCAAACAGGCATCCGGCATATTTCATGCGAGATAATGTTTGTTGTAATTTGCAACACTAGACGTGTTATTAAGTTACTGCCGGCATCGAAGGAATTTTATGACACCATTTGCAAAATCCTATAGCGTAGGTTTGTGGGAAATCTTTAGCTGGGCAAGACCATTCCAAATTCGCGGACTCTGCAAGTGAAACATTCTTAAGAACTGTTGCATATATGAGTGGAGGACTCAAGAAAGGGAGCATGAATGACCATGACGAACGCAGTGGCGTTAGAAAGAGGATAAAGGCACCACTATGAATATTTTCTATGAATACATCCAATTTTATAGGCTCTTCATTACCGGCTGCTCGTTGCCCATTGGTAAACAAAAGTATTTGTTAAACATTTGTTTTTCACTACTCTCATCAAGACTATTCCAGCAAATATCTGCACATAACTTATTATAATAGGAGTAATCTGATTCATAGCAATGACTTCTTCTATAGACATAATATCTTTAGCTTATTATATCCATCGAGTTTTCTCCCGGAAAGAGACCCATTTTTCGCTACCATCACCTAAAATATACCAGCAAACCGCTTACTAATATGAACAATGTTGATTTAAAATATTCATTTCTAACTTTATTCATAAGAGAAGCAATCAATATTGGTCGCTCCGTTAATCGATAAGAATTTGTACATCGCATCATCAAGTGGATGACCAATGACGTCTATACGTTTATATTATAAAAGTATATTTCTCTCGTTTGACCCGGACCCTAATTGTATTAAAATATAGAAGGTCGGAGCAGTGCAGTATCATTTAAACTTAAGTTTTTTTAACTTAATTATCCTTCCCTAATAATCTGGCCTCGGAATAATACCTATGTATTTTACTTCTACACTCTATTCCATCACGATCCATCACGAATCTTCACTTCATGCATCACAATTCGTTCATCTCCTTTTTGCTTAACTTCATGTAGTAATATTAAAATATCTAGATATTTGTATAGGTAGTGTTGTTAATAATTTAATACATTACCAAAAAAATCTCCAAGCGTCAACGTATTCAGAAATTACATATTAGCATATATACGAAAATAAAACCGCATTGCTTATCTGTATCGGACACCCACCGTTTTTTCAATGACGCAAGCGCAATGCAGAATCAACTCACGCGCAGTGACAGCGAAGCACGACTAGCGCGCGATTCTATCATTTGAATTTCGGAATCATCGGTTAAATTCGAGTGATATTAAAAAATCTTCCCTAAAATATTTGATCGTGAAAACTATTAAATAGTTAATTTGAGTTTTTCGTGAATTTATTTGATGCTATATTCTCGTGATTCTGCTATTTTGCGACAAGTTCTTTCAAGTTTTTGTGTATTAGGTCATTTCTTAAAATTGTTCAGCAACAATGTTATTGTGTGTCTTTTTTCATATTTGAATATTTATTTATTTCTACATTTGAATAATTTACTGTTATTTGTCTAAGTTCAGTATTCAAATGTGGTTAGTTAAAGCCGGTTTGATACTTTAATCACTAACACAAAGTTATGTGTAAACATTTTTTAATGAATATTATGCCTTTTTTGAATATGCAACTTAAGGTTTACAAATTATATAAATTAAAACATAATTCCTTATTAATTTAAAAATATTTATTTTTCTAATACTCTAATACTCAGTTTATTCTAGATAAATTTCGGCCAATATTTAATGCCATATTTATAGAATCTATACTCTTAATTATTATAGTTTTATGGTAATCTAGTTTTATTAAAAAAATTGCTATGAAAATTGTAAATCGAGAACTGTTGACTAGCTTCGCGAACTCAGATGAAAGGTGGTCTTGTCGTTTTGTGTTTTATTTTTGTTCCACGCCAGCCAAGCGTTAAATTCCGGTTGTTTACCTACTGTTTCCGCTTCGAAGCCTAGGATCTATTTTCCTCTATATTTTCTTCTATTTATCCTTCTCTGGGAATCTATAGTCACATGTCTTTATTGGATTTTCTTATAGTCTCACAGCCAAAACACCTAAGTTTAACAGTACTCGAGGTCTAATTTATGTGAGCATTGACCTGCTCAATTAACCTCAAGCTTCCCGTTTTAATTTTCATATGGGTCAATCTTTGATCTAGAGTAGGTGTTACTGTGATCAACGTCAAATTCATCAATTATATATTACCCTCTATATATACCAAATTTATTAAGCTAATACTATTCATACACATGTTTGCCTCTTATTCTCAATTTCTAGCTGACATTTGATAATCCCAGATATAGGTAGAATCTGTTCCACTTAACTATATACGAATTTCGACATTCTCCATTATCTTTCTGCTTTCTTGGCTGCCTAGATCTCGCTCCAAGAACAGTGATACCAAAACGACTAGGAACATCACTGATGTTGCTTCTGGAGGTGTGACAAATATTCAAAGTCAGCTAAATGCGTGGGAGTCCTCGCACAGTGAAGAGTTCTTAGTGGTTAAAAAGGTCTATTATTATTGTAATTTGGCTACAGAACAATAAAAAAAAAACATTTATTCGATGATGCCAAATCTCCTAAAAACAATTTAAAGAACTTGCTTAGTATTTTAACAATTTTCATTGGAAATATTTTTTTAACTTTAATTGAATTTTATCAACATTTTCTACTTCATAGTTCAAAAGTAGTAGGATAAGGATAGTTTTATGATTTTGTAATCGAATATCTCGACTCCTATTCACTGAATTAAACTAATATTAAACGGTTCAACTATATCGAATCAATTTGCTGAATTTCATTGAGCGGCATATAAAGTATAGTATATATTAGTATATATAAAGTGCAAAATTTCATACAGACCCAGTAACTCAAAAAATAAAAGAGAAACTCATACATAGCAGACGGACGCATATGACTAATTAAAAAAAATCTCTTTTTTGGTTTAATGACCATAAAGTATTACCAAAAATTACCTTGTGCTTCAAGTATTAAACTCTTTCAAAAAGTATAAATCCTTAATAAATTACATTACTTTAGTGTTACAATCAAAACTTATTTTAATTACTCGCATGAGTCAAGTAAAAATAGCAAATTTAAACCTTATCACCCGCCTTATCTCAGTTTATGTCCGACAGTGATATAAATCGGTTGTTTTACATACCAACTGAATCCGAAGTGTTGTGCTATCAGTTTTTTTTAAATAAATATTTGAAAAAAGTGATTTTAGTGCATTTTTTGTGATCTGTGCTCTTCAAGTTTTTACATGTGATATTCATAAAGTGCCGCCTGGCACTTCTAGGTCAGTATTTGGTTGAAATTTTATCAGTTTATTTTTATGCTGATAGTTTTAGTATTTTAACAATGTTTGATTATTATAACAATGTTCAAATGTTTTTAAATTTTGCTAGGTGGTGGGTATTTTCCCGACTGGATGGCTACCACCCTGGTCTAGAGTATGCCGCCATAACAACCTTGATTTGCGTTCTGGCATTAGTGACCAGGTTCCAGACTTCCAGTCTCCCTTAAGAGAGCAGCAGCGCATTTGTACACCTTTGGTGTTGCAAATGTTCATTGGCGATGGTAATCGTTTTCCATCAATTGGGCCTTCTGATTGTCTGCTGAACTCATGCAATAAAAAAATGAAAAGTATTATATACTAGCTGTCCCGGCAGACGTCGTCCTGCCCGGTAAAAATAGGGTTGATCGTAGAGGGTTGAAAATCTAGGGTTGTATGTATCATAAAAAAATAGAAATTAAAAATTTTGTCTAAAAAATAAAAATAAAAATTTAGGGGTGGACTACCCCTAACATTTAGGGGGATGAAAAATAGATGTTGGCCGATTCTCATAGATACCGGATAAGCACAAAAAATTTCATCAAAATCGGTCAAGCCGTTTCGGAGGAGTATGGCAACGAAAACTGTGACACGAGAATTTTATATATTAGATTAATATATGATATGTAACATTTTCCAAAATATTGTGCAGCAAAAACCTGCCCTAGCTTATGTCATATGTACTCTCCATCCCAAGGTTGTTTGTCAGCGATAAGACGCCATTTGTACCTAATTCTAAGCTGTTTTTGTCTATTGTTTCATTAATTTTATTGTACAATAAAGTGTATTCTACTCTATGCTATTCTACTTAAGTAAACTTGGCCACACGCGCGCGGAATTTACTACCGGCACGCGGCGCCTTCTCCCATAATTATGGTAACCCGACGAGGACCAGAATCACTAATTCCTATTTATTAAAAAAAAATAAGTTGGTATGATAAAATCTTTTGATATTCGTATTATATTATCTACGAATCCACCATGTGCGGGGGCCTACACGCACACGGCCACTTTTTGAAATCAAAATGTCCATCAAAATACTCTTTACGTTCCCGCCAAGAATGAGTAGTAACGATTATAGCTTGATATTATTTTTGTTTTAAATACTAAATACTAATGAAATCACCAGTTCCAAGTTTGAATTACGAGAATGCCAAGCCCACACAGCACCATAAAGGAATTCGACAAAATTTACAGTATTGCTTATTTGGTGCAGAAAATGACAAATATAAATTAATATAAATCTATTTGACCGGAAACATTTATTTAAATGATTTCGCACTATTATGCGATAATTCCATTCATAAGTTATAAAAGGCAAGCGGATGGTTTCTGAATGGTTTGTTTTGTCTGTGGTAAATTAGTCTTCTTTTTTAGAATACCTGTATAAACTACGGATTAAAAATAACACTTCTGGTCTGACTTCGATCTCTGTCTGTATGCTATACCAGTTTATTGCAGGAAATAGATACTATGGCTTACTTACACAAAAACTTAGTTCGGATTTTACATATCGGATTTATATCGCACCTATCCCTTTCTAAAATGTAGCTTGTTAAAATATGAACTTGAATTGTCTCGTTCTGTAGACAATTCAAGTTCATGTTCAACAAACTCATCGCTACATTGACAATTTTTGAACTACCTCCAATTTTTTGTTGTAATTTTTATTTGTAATGAAGAACATTTAATGTGTTATATAAATTTAGTTATTACGTCACTGGAAGCAACTAACACCTAGGATACAGGCTTGGCCTAGTCTAGGTGTTATTATCCAGTCTTACTTTTAAGGCAAAATTTATTATATTTTTGGTGTCAATATTTTTATTTATTATTATTTATTATATGTCCTTGTCTTTTCCTTCCAGAATCTTCTACTTTTTTCTAAAAGTCTTGAGACCGGCTTACGCTGCTAGAAAGTTCTACCCTCGGTCGCCACAATATTATAGATAATAGACAGGATTAGGATATACTCCAAATAAAACGTAATTGTAAACATAAGTTGTATATTGTCTACATACAATACACTTCGGGACATAATAATGTTATCACACATCACACTTATCAATTATTATCAGTTTACCAATGTTATAGTTACAAGTACAAGTTACAAGTAGTCATCGATTAGTTCATTATTTACTCTTTGTGTCACTAAACTTTGCTAAATCCTATTCACATTGTATTTTTATTTGTGTATTAGAGACATCGTCACTGAATTCACCAGAATTTTGCAGAAGGCATACAATAACTTTTATCTTTGATATAAGTGCAAATATACGCAAACAAAACATAATCCTTTAATACTATTACTACTACAAACTAGGCGTAGATAAAGACAAATTCCACGTACAGATTTGTAGATGCACATTTATTACCTGTCGGCATTTGAATTGATTGTAATTATTTTATGATCGTCTTCTTTTGTTTACTTATTTATTGGCATACGTTTCTAGTGAACAGCCTATTATTCTATTGTAATCGTTTCCGGTAGCTTGCGTCTGTAAACATTAGCCAAGTGTTACGGATTATAAAGTACAAGCTGATTCTAAGAAATTCGGTTCACATTGCCGGGCGGGCACATTGCATTTGTGCAGTATAAAACGATGGCCTGATTGAGGGAGGGGGGCAGTAAAGCGACGATTACGATACGGGTGTTACGTGTGTACATCGGGAACCTAATAATGACGGACTTTGCGCGTTTTATTTAATTACGACCTTCTGCATTACGTTTGGCTATGTTGTGATCGGTTATATTTGTACCTGTGTTATACGTGTTTGTATAGTTCTAATAAACTCTATAATAATTCCAGTCCGGCATTTCAATTCAAGTCCCTAAACTCGTAACAATACTATAGGTAGTACACTGAGCCTAGGTTATCAAAGTCAATGGGTAAGGTTACCAGAAGGCTGGCTAAGTTCGCTGGATCGCCTTACAGATCGGTTGTCCGAGGTAGGAATCAGCCTTTTGGTCACCCGAAGAGTTAATGATTGCTTAATGTAGGCAAGTTAGAAACGGGTCCACTTGATAGCAAGTGGTTATCGTCAACCATGGACATCTGCAACACCGAGGGAGTCTATGCGTTGGCTACTACGTTAAGACTTTAAATATCTCTTTAAGCCCTTTTAAAGAGCCCCATATTGTAGCCCTCTGAGAATAGGACTAGTTCTGTTGGTATAACTTTTAAAGTACGTACGTGTATGGAAGACTACAGGGCTGATGTAGGAATCAGCCCTGTAATCTCGGACAGTACAACGGCAGTCCAGTAAGGTAACGTAGCCAGCATTTTGGGCAACTTACTAATAAAAGACGGTGATGTAGGCTCAGTATTCTACTAACAGTCTTAAGGGATTATAGGTAGAATACGATATTAGTGACTTTTCTTTATCTTGTCTTTTGACACTTGAATACTTTGCTTTTATATGATATACAATTAGTTATAGAATTAATAAAAAAAGATCCGAAAATGGCAGATAGGAAAGTTTTGATAGTTGATGTATATACATTGTTTTTCTTTAAAAGAATCAAATTTAAAAGTTTTTATTCAAAATAAGTTCCACTGGAGAATATTTTTTTAAGGTCCTACAATATTATATATAACCAAAAAAACGCAAAAAAACCGACTTTTTTTTTAGTTTCGAGGAAAAAATGATAGTTTTTGATGTTTTAAGAGCCCTCTCCAAAGGACAGCTCACAATTTCAAGAGGTCGCTCCAAAAATTTAAAAATTTCAAAAATCGTCAAAAATCGATTTGTTTTAATATTTTTTCTTGTTACGATAAAATTTTAGAGACCAAAAAATAGTAAGTTTCAGTTCAAAATTAAAATTTTGAAAGGTCGCTCATAATTTTTTTTGATTTATTAGTGCATTACTTTATATTTTTCGAGGGACCTTTTGATATTCAAAATTAAATTCCATACATTTTTTTTTCATTTAGTACAATAATAGATAAAAATACACCACGAGATGAGTAAAAATCAAGCACAATATGGATTTTTTTTTATTTAATAGTTTTACAAGTAAATCGATTCGATTTTTGAAATTTTTAAAAATTTGGAGCTACCTCTTAAAACATCAAAAACTAACATTTTTGCACTCGAGACTAAAAAAAAATAGTCGATTTTTTTGCGCCACCGTAATATATATATATATATATATATATATATATATATATATATATATATATATATATATATATATATATATATATATATATATATATAATTTAAAAATAGACAATCGCTCACTTCCATTTTAAATTTACCACTCGATTTTGAAGACCACACGTGGACCCAAGCTACCCTGCCAATTAGGCTAGGCGGCTTGGGAATACGCAAAATCTCAGACGTAGCTTTACCTGCTTTTCTGTCCTCAGTTTATAGCACTGTGGACCTCATTGGCAAAATTATAAATCCGTCACCAAGTGACTTTGAGGTCCCATACTTGGCTGAGGCCAGAAACGCATGGTCACTAGTATGCCCGAGTCAAAATTATCCAGTAGAGCCCAAATCACAGAAGCTTTAGGACGGGCCGCTCAGCAAGTTGGTGTATGAAAATCTCTTGTCCTTTAGTGTCAACGAAGCTGAGCGAGCCCGTCTCTTAGCAGTCTCAACATGGGAGTCAGGCTTGTGGCTTCAGGCGCTGCCCTCATCAAATTTAGGCACATTCCTAGATGACACTACATTTAGGATTGCTGCCTCTATTCGACTGGGGGCACCGGCTGTAGTCCCTCATCACTGTCAATGCGGAGATAAAGTCGGTGGTTCAGGTTACCATGGCTTGTCGTGCGTCAGAAGTGCCGGCAGAATACCACGCCATGCTGCACTAAATGACATTATCCGCCGGGCTCTTGTCAGCACCGGGACGTGTGCGACGTGTCGACTTGTCGCGACGATGGCAAGAGACCGGACGGGATGTCTTTGGTGCCATGGAAGATGGGACGACCATTAGTTTGGGACGCAACGTGCGTTGACACTTTGGCAGCGTCCCATCTTCCCGATACGCCTGTGGTAGCTGGTGCAGCTGCCGCCCGACAAGAGGACCTAAGACGCCGTAAATATGCAGCCATTGGCAATGGATACATATTTGCGGCTTTTGGTGTCGAAACTCTCGGGCCATGGGGTCCAGAAGCCCATCGCCTTTATCCAGACCTATCAAAACGGCTGATAGATGTCTCACGAAACCAAAATGCTGGCCTGTATTTTGGGCAACGCATAAGCATTGCCATACAACGTGGTAATGCGGCCAGCGTTTTGGGAACGTTCCCAACTGACGGTGATTTGGGACCTATTTACTATTTGTAGTTTGTATTTTTTATAAATTAAGTTGTACCTATATATATTTTTAGAATAGGATGTATTTGTTTATTTTAATTTTAAGTTTGTCTGTATAATACTTATAAGAACAATAAAAGTTAAAATTTAAATTGACTTCCTATTCTATTTACACCGCTTCATACGTATCATTGTTGTTAAGGAGAATAAGTAGAAGGAAACTCCCCAGCAACACGTCTAGCTAAATATTATATAATATTATATTTTTCTTCCATTTATCTATCTCAATCTTATTTTGAAATCAATTTTATATAGAAGTATTTTATACAATTATTTTTCGAAGAATTAATGGAGTTGTGCCAAACAATGCATAATCAGTAAGACATGAAAAAATATTAGTTAATAGAAGATTAGTTTGTTACAACTTACACACGGTTTCCACAATCAATCTATCTAATGATGTTATAACTATCAAAGTCAACTTAAGGATCATTTAAAGTTAAATATCAAATATAAAATGTTTTAAATTAACCATCTAAACACACAATTTAGCTAAATTTTCATTCATAACTTTATGTTGTAAGAAAAAACAGGTTATAAATCTACATCTATTGTAATATATTATATCATAGACTAAATTGAATAAACACTGTGAGGTACATTATTCTTTTTGTTAACTTTCATAAATGTATCAAAGCTACGCACTTCTTGAAGGCTATCAATTATTTTTATCATCTCTTTTATGTAGTAGCTCTAAACTATAAATCACGATTCAGTGGGAATTTTGTGCAACGTGCTTCTATCAAAAATCTAAAGTGAGTGGTTCTAGGCTGTCTGGTTTAGGTGCAATCTGTTGCGTAGGCGACGCTTTCGTAACCAACCTGATATCAATCTCGTTGCAGACTTCATAGAGTGACATTAGTTTATACATTTGTATGACAATCCACGGAAGTAACGTAGTTAGACTTTTGGGCACCTTGCGAACAGAACACTGTGATCAAACTACTGTAATAAATAAAAAATGTGTGCTGGGACACATATTAGAAGTGAAACTTCAACGGACAAGTGGAAAAGCGAATCGCAACGGACAAGTGGAAAAACGAATCGCAACGGACAAGTGGAAAATCTTCAATTGATAAGTGACAAAATGAATCGCAACAAAATTTCAACTTGAAGTGTTACGGGCAGATTGTTAATGTACTTGTCCAATTTGAAAACATTGCAAAACACAACGTTGCGATTCGTTTTTCCACTTGTCCGTTGAAGTTTCACTTCTAATATGTGTCCCAACACACATTTCGATTTTTCACAGGTTTACTGCAAATTATGATTTGGTTAGGTTAGGTACATTTTAATGGTGTAATACGCTACACACGCATCGACTATTTTTTTACGTCAACAGTTTTGCCGTTCGTTGTCGTTCACTTTTGTTGTGACTTTCGAAAAACTGAACCGTTGCCAAAGTTTTTTTTTTGTTAATTTGTTTCTTTACACTAAACTCTCTATTTTTTTTTACATAGACCACAAATAGTGGCAGTGATACCCAGTCACGTGGAGAGCAGAGGTATAGATAATAAAACTACGTTTTAACGGTTTTCAGCGCGGTAATAAACGCAGTTTTATTATGTATACGAGTCCAAGGAGGTATTAGAGGGACGAGGTACATCCTCGCTCGCTTTCTCGTTTACGGGATTTCCCCGGCGTTCAGCTCACTGGGGCTTCAATAGCGCTTTCGGAGATAGATAAAGCGCTTTTTAGGGCAACCCAGCTCCCAATTCTATTCTAACAACTTCTAGCGCAAAATCTTACGCTTTTTGTAATATGCACATATCGAATTAATTTTAAAGTAAATATATGAATGTGGACTAATATTATTAAGAGGAAAGATTAGATTGTTTGTTTGCATTGAAGAAGCTCTGAAACTACTGAGCCGATTTGAAAAATTCTTTCACTGTTCGCAAGCTACACTATTCCCGGGTGACAAAGGCTATATTATATTTATAAAAAAATTAGGGTTTATTTAGGGGAGTTTTAGCCTTACTAAAACTCCAATAATGTATCGCAAGGTGTAAAAAGTACCTAAAATCGCGTGCACTGCGAAAACTATTGATGATAGAATAAAATAATGTACTACGACTTTGTAGAACACATCATTATCTACAAAAAGTGTCGCGACAACATATGTCTAACTATTATAGTTATGCCACAATAAGTGTTCTTTTATTTTAAAAATTTAATTAAAATGCCGCCGCTAGAAAAGGCTCTTTATTTGTATCTTGGTATTAATCCTTATCAAAATAAATTACTTCATATTCAAGACTGCTTCAATACCTTTATGTAACTTTTTGAATTATTCAATTCGGACATTCCATTCGAAAGATATCACGAGTTTAAAAATGTAAGAATTAGTGACGGTGATCACATGACTGTGACACCTTTTCGTGAGCCAAAAATCCGTAAGACCCCCTCTATATAGAAGTTTCACTTCAATAATAAGAAAATGTCACTTTAGCTAAATCATTTATGCCCTTTTTTAATTATCTGGATTAAAATGAATATTACTCCTTCTCTGCTGCGATCTATTAAAATCAGCTATCCCAACTACTTTAAAACACTCCCGTGAATTTTCCATTGGGATTCTTGGAATATAAAACACCGCATCATTTGATAAAGAACCTAATATTATTAGTATTGTTTCTATTGTGACACAAAGTATCGCAGCATTTAAAAAAAGAATGTAAGCTATTATTTTAGTAGAAAGTGCGTCGGAATTCGCTAACTTTTATGCACCCAAACCACTTCAAACTGTTCCCGGAAAAATTACCGCAGGATTCTTTGGATAGTAAAATATCACGCATATTATACGTAAAATTTGCTATCGATCAGTGAAAATATCGCATTCGTAAGTAATCGTTTTTTTTTCAATCTGGCCATTTTAAACCGTTCACAGAAAAATTCCCACGGGATCCCAGGATAAAAGTAGCGCAAATTTTAAGTCTAAAAATTTGCTGCATATTGAAATTGGCCCAACAGTTTTTTCGTAAATCCAGATAAGAAATCTATAAAAAAAATGCATCGTATTCTTCTTCGTTTATATACGGCAGACGGCCCTTATATAGTCTACTCCAGTTGTTTTTTTAAACAGATTCATTGTACATACATGGCATGTTTAAAATGTTATAATATTGTGTAAATAAATCGACTTGCAAAATGTTTATGCATACATGTATGCAAATTAGAAATGTATAATTCGAAAATGTCAAAGAAGCTAGTGAGGTGTGTAAGAATAATCCTGAATGGCGCTCTGTTGTTCGTGCCTAACCCGCAAGGGACCTTGCGTGAAGTTATGTATGTATGTATGTATAATTTGAAAAAAGAATGCCGGTGAGTAAATGCACAGAGACGAGCGTAAAATCGGCGATAATTTTACAAAGATTCCATTTTAGCCACAATGTATAAGGAATATTAAAAAATATTTTTATAAAAGCATGTAACCATCCTCCATAAATTGATCTTACAAAGATGTTAAACGTTTTATTTCTTTTGCCCGTTTTGTGGCGTGTGACCTCATTGGACCTTAATTGTTTATTTATTACAGACATTTATTGTACCTCCATTTTAAGCAACAAGTAATTATGGGTTAATGCCATTAACCGATACTGCCTGGCAATTATCATATTTAATTTTATTTTTAATACGGTCATACTTTGGGTGTTGCTGTCGATCTTTATTTTTCACACTGGCAATAATGTAGAATTATAATATTTGAGAAAGAGTTTTTGGCGGGAACTGAAAGGAGACGTTGTGCTGTGCAGTTTTATTTTCTAAAAATGTGTATAATTACTCTAAAATGAACAATAGTTGCAGCATATTGATAGTTTTTGAGTAGAAATTATGTGTTTTTGTGAGAAATGTGAGCTGTATTCGGATGTGATCTTTCGAGTTTTCACAAGAACTCCATTGAATGGCGTCGGTTGTAGCCTGCAATACAACTGCACTACTATACGAAGACCTATTAATTAACATGTTTCCGACTGAAAGACTGATTCTATGGTCATGAATTAATTTTAAAAAAAGATTAATATTTGAGGGTCACTGAGTGGGCTTAACCTTTGTCCCCCCTAGCTCACAGAAACGCGAACTTCCTTGGTTCGATACCTGCCAGCGTACATTTTAAAACTTTTTTTAAATTGCTGACGACCCACTTCATTGCGGCTGATGGAAAGTGATTACCGTCGCCTATGGACATTTCCAGCACCAAAAGCCACCAGTGGTGGTAGCCACCTACCCACAGGGGCAATTACCTTAGCACATGGTCACCTCTTAAGACACTTAACGTTTCCTCTAATGTCGCACAACACACACACGACACAAAGGAGACGAGGATTTTAGGGGCCAAAGAAATATAATAAATTGAGATATGGCTTAAAAGCGACGTTATATTTTTCTATTACAAAATGAAAAACATAAGCCATCTTCCAGATGACAAATCTTAAAAATATCGTCACACTTAAAAAAATTATCAATTACCACAATTGCTTTATGTAAATGAATTTCAACAATTGACAATATAAAAACACTTACATCACACAATTAACATTCAAAATAACTAAACTAAAGTTATAAAAAATCATCATAATAAAAACAAATCTTAAAATTCACTTTCATCTTTTTAAAATTCTTCAAGTCTTTTTCTTTTTAGTTCTTCTATTACATTTTTCCATATAATGGTTTAACGGTATTTATCTATAGAAAAAACCTTTACACCTGTTGAAAAAATCTCAATTTTTTCCACTATCAACGTCATACAGATACGGGTAGCTTTGTAAACTTGGGTACATCGTTTTTGATAAGATTATTCGTCTTAGCAAGGTTATTTGTACGACGATATAATAAAGTACTTGGTGAAAATTTTTCAAGGGCATTTGATGAAATTAGTTTAACTAGTGGTCGCCTGTGGTCGAAAATCGACCATAATAATTAATGTCAAACACTATACTTGTATAATCACAGATAGACAGAGAGGCTACGCTCTTAATTCGACTTTAAAATAAACAAAAGAGTATGTGTGTCAAATACATGGTAGTGTGCCTAATGTTTTTTTATTGATTCAATGTATTTTTTATGCATAATTTAAAAGAAAATAGCATTTATATGTAAACAATAAGTGTGCGAAATTTCATACTCCTTCGTCCGCGCAATTTTCGTAAAAAGGGGACATAGTATTTGGATCACGTATTAATATATAGATTCTAAATTCCATAATAATTACGATATTCGGCTTGTAAAATGGCGTAGTAGTAAAAAGTATCTGAAAAACATAAACATCCAAACAAAACAAAAAAATATTTATTTATAAACTTATTCTTAAAAATCATTCGAGATTTATGGAATTGATAAAAGTCTTTTAACATTTATAAAATAAGGTTATTTTATCGAACCTATAAACTTCGTAAAAATATTTTAGATGTTGGTTAATCAATAAAAACCCTAATGAGATAATAATAGCAACAACAAATCCCTTCCTTGCCTTTGTCGTAGTGCGGTTCAAACACAACATTAAAAACTTTAAAGTATTTACGAATAAAATAAAAGATACTGGCAAGAAACAAAAAATGTACATAGTATAAAAATTTAAAAATAAATACTTTGACATTTGGAACCAACGGTAATTTTTCTCGGGACGAGGATAATTAATTGCATATTCGTCTACGAACAGCAACAAAAATGTGGACCGGTGTCCAGAGGCGTCGCGAATACCAGTTCATAGTGGTAATGGTAAACATATCGATTACACTGGTCGGCAGCCAAATACTTCTTTAAATAAAATAGAAATTGACATACTGAATCTAGATCACAGAGTACATTAATATTATAGTAGAATCTAGATGTGCTTTTAGTTTCTTGCTATCAGGTATATTTTTTGTTTAAAACGCAATATTTTTGTGCACAACTTTTTTCTAATGATGCTCCAAATGACCGTCATGTTGATAGATTTGCAACAACTATAACTATATAGCTTGCAAGATATATTACATATAGAGAAACGATACAATGGAAAATGTTCCGAAGCATTACTTGCGTATTTTTGTTAGGTGATTTAATACGAAATTCAAGTAGATTACATGTAAATGGAGAAGACTACAAACTGAAATGACTTCAATTACTTATGTATACAATTCTTTATATATTCAATGTACTCTTTGTATACAATATACTCTGTGACTTGACATATAATTTTGTTGATTTTTTAATATTTTCGAAGGAATAAAATCGGGCATTGTGTATAATAATTAAATATACGCTTTGAATGTAAAGCAAAAAAAGTTTAACTTAAAAATCAATTACAAACAAATTGAAGTGGTATTAAGACTTTGAATAATATATTAAAAGTGTGGAAATTATAAATAAAAATGTGTGTATGCGCAGTTCACACACAGTAGAAGTGAAACTTTAGAGAATATACTCACAGATAATTCTTCCCTAACTTGTATTAATATAAATATATTTTTTAGCCTACATCCGTCAACATAATATAATTCAGAATAAACTTCTTAAGTATCATTCAATTTTTCACTGTTTTAGTCTAAAAATATTATCAGTTTTATTTCGGTCCAAATTGGACCAATGTAAAACTCGTATCTCATTATCTCCCAGGCTTAGTCCTATAGATTTATATGTTTATCTCTTTTTGGTTGAAGTTTCAAATTACAACAATTTTAAAGAAGTGTCACTTCAAAAGTACAAGGAGTGAAAATTCTTTTGCCGGCCAGTGTTATCAATAGATAATAATTATTTTTTAAAGATAAGCAATAATTGTGCACAATGCATTGCCGTCTACATTGTTCTACAAATGCCTACTGACGATGTGAGTTTTTTCTTTAAATTAATTGTGCAATGCCGAAATTGTGCCAAAATTTACATTCTAATTTCGTAGTGGTGTGAGATTGCTCGATTACGGCTTAGTTCGTTTTGTGAAAAATATCTGTTGTGATCTTTATTACTTTGCGATATTTATAATCTGTGTCTCTTGAGATGCCGGTAAAAAATTAAAATCTAATGAGTTTTATTTAGTTTGTATCAAAAGTATTTCGCGTACATTCTTTTGACATTATGGAACGACGGTTTTAACTTTGAAACGCTCTAGAATACTCTAGATATTTTTTTCGTTTTTTCTTTTCTTTCTTTCAGATATTATAATCGTTTTTCAAAATTGCGAAGTGCACTTATTAATTGTTCGTACTTTATGGATTCTTTATTGTTTCAGATCGAGGAGGTTATGCAGAAGAAGGCGCCGCGGGTGCCTGATAATATTAAACTTCAGTAAGTTACTTTAATTTTATGTTAACAAAATTGTATGAATAATGTCAGTAATCCAAATATAGTGACTACTAACGCCATCTATTGTAAGTTGCTAGAATTATTTGAATATACACACTACGTAACATGAGCCGTTGCATCTCGTCAGCTATGTTTACTAGTTTCGCTTTGATTCGATGTGGGGATATAGCTCAGTGGTAGAGCATTCGACTGCAGATCGAGAGGTCCCCGGTTCAAACCCGGGTGTCCCCTTCAGCTACTTTTTTATTTTGTTCTTTTTACACTTTTTGTATTTCGTTTGATTTTTTTATAGGCAACCTGCGAACAGAACACAAGTGAAGACTAGAAGCTTTTCGGCGAATTTTTTCAAGGCAACCTTTAGTTCTCGAATCAAGGCGGTGCCGCCCGCCTTACGGTCAACGCTTTCCGTCGAAGAAACTAACAAAATAGGTAGCGCGGAGACAAAGCCTGTTACTAGAAATAGGCCGAGGACTGGTAAATATTATTTTATATTATTTACTAATTAAATAAAGAAGTAAGCACATATCTTTCGTAACAATTTTTAATTAATATTTCAATGAATTAGTTTTAAAATGCCCGAAGTACTTTTGTGTAATTCCCTTGATACACCTGGAATAATGTTAGTGTTAGTGACTGTGACACGCAAATGTAGGTTTTATGCGTTATTAGAAATGCGACAAACGTTGAACACAGACAGATAACTCATCTATTATACACTAATGCAGTTAATTGGTTACGCGTTTTTTTAAGCATTAAGTAAGTCGCATTAGGTCACGGTCATGCCACTGTTTCATCTGAGATAATGTTATAGTTGTTGACCGTTTCACACATATGTAGCGATGGGTCGAATGCGTTAGGGGGCGTCCATAAATTACGTGAGATGTTTTTTTAAATTTTCTGCACGGTGAGATGTCGTGAGATTTTATTCAACCCCCTCCCCCATCCCCCAATCTCACGTGAGATTTTTCAAAATGTGAGTTTCTTACGTAAACGCGTTGGATTGTTATTGTAAAAATAAAAAAAAAATTTGCTTCGTGCTTTTATTTACGACTAGTTAAGACTAGTAATCAATATTGCTGAGAGTTTAATTATAAGTGTAATAAAATTTAACAATAGAATAATTAAATCGTAACTACTGTGATTAAAAAAACTATTTGGTATAAAACAAATATGGTGGTTTGACAGTCAGTAAATGTATGACGTTGAAGTATGAATGAAATTATTTTCTTTCGAAAGAATTAGTAAATGATCTTAATCGTATTACGATTACGCTTAAGATTAAATCTTAAGCATGTACAATCTGGATTAAATGGACCAAAATAGTTTTTTTTTTGTTTCAATCAGAAAAAAAATTGCATGATATTTGCCGAGACCCCCTCTCTCCAACGTAAGATTAGATGAGATTTGACTTGACCCCCTCCCCCCCTTAAACACCTCACGTAATTTATGGACGCCCCCTTATTTGTGATTGACATTGTTATTAATTGCTAATGACTTTAAATATTTACATATAACGTATGTATATACATTATGTAGCTATTCGTAACGGCGTTATTCTTAACGCTATAAATATGACACATTTGCCCAGTTAATAATTATAACATTATCGCAGGTGAAACCCGAGCATTTGGACTTACGGCTGATAACGTTAATCTTATAGTGCCACCGGAATCGCCGACCAAAGCAAAAGTGAAGAAGGCGATCGACCGCCTCAGGCCAACTGTTAAGCGTATCGACAGCGCGGACCCCGAGCGCCCGTTGCGTAGCAAGCCACCGACTCCGGACCCTGGAGTCCCCAAACCGCTAAAGAAAAATGATTTGAAGACAGCCAACGTTGTACTTCATATCGTTAAGAAGCACATGCGCCTGCGAAGGTACCGACGTTTTCTGGTTTTTTTTCGAGTTATAAGTTAAGCCGCATGGAAGGACCTAGTATTTAATCATTTTGAGCTATTCAAAACATGTACGTACATTGTAATTGGAAGAGTCAGTGCCGGTAGGCCACGAAGTACTCATCGTGATCAAATTGAAGATATTTTAACGAAAGATCAGATAAAATTAAACAGCAGTTTAAATAAGCGTGTATGTACGAAAAGATTAATGAAAGTTGATGAAGCGAAAAGTGTTTGTCAGACTCTTAGCAGGTGGAGGTTCATCGTCTCTGCGTACCCAAATAAGAAGTCAGACCTAAAATAAAATCTTTTTTGAGCTATTTTACTTATTGCTTTAAAGCCACCGGCTCCAAAAATAAGCGAGAGTGTACTGCCACCGACATTGCGGCCCGATATTGCAGATAAGCAGTTGAAGTTGACAAAGAATTTCAACAATAATGACGTGTGGACAAATGCAAATGACACCAGGGGTGCTAGAAAAAGGATTACATCGCTGCCCGTTGTGAGGTAAGTGTCATTCACATAATTTTGAGTAATTTTATTGACTTTTTCGTACTAGCAAGCGTTTCTGCATTCTATATTTTACTCGTTTGTATCACTGATCGAAGTTTCAACTGTTCGTATTCGCGCCATTATACAGCGTAAACAAGTTTTTAGCGTATTACATCCTAAATGTGGCTCTTGAGGTAATGAATATAAAGTTGATTTTATATCAAACTACAAACCGGCAAAGTTAATTCCACACGTGACAAAAAGTTAGTTACACCCATCTCTCTCTAACGTATAGATTCTAATCGAAGCGCTATTTCATTCAGTCACGTAAAATATATCTCTCAAAGTGCTATAAGAATATTTTAAAAGACAGTTTGAAATTGTTCAACGCGGTGCAGTATCGCACGTTCTAAAATTAGTAGTATAATAAAAAGAAATGGAGGACTGCTTCATGATGATTGGTCGGTTGTCCTCTTTTACGGTGAACAAGTTTGTTTGGCTCGGTGGGCCGCGGTTGACGTCTCGCAGGCCGACGGTTTATATTTGAACTTTTTTGTCCATTTATTAACAAATAAAACAAAAATTTGTTTATTGAACTATTTATTATGGTGTGTGCTTGAATGTGTTGTGTGGTAATAAGTGCGATTTGAGTTAGTTTTGCAAAATTTAATTGTTGTTTGCTTAAACGGTGTTGTCGTGCCATACGTGCCCAGTGCCGTCACAAATATTGAACTTCAAAATGTCTTATTGGTTGCTTTCTCGTACATTAAGTACATGGATGTTCACTAATTTTACGGTCACTCTCACTGTAGCTTAGCCTTGATCATTGTTCGTTACCCGTTAGCACAGACTACATACTGTGTTTGTCTGGGACATACTATTTACAGTTTTTTTGTTTGTTCAATTAAAAAAAGAATGGGTTAAGGGTTTAAAACTTTAAAATAAATGCATTAAATTATTTAATGCCGATAAGTCCACTGGTTTTGAGAATGCCTATAGGCGTTGGTGACCATCAGGTGGGCTGTCAGCCTGTACTCCATCAAAAAAAATGACGCTTATTTGAGTCACTAACAAATTAGTTCGATTTAAGTTTTTCAATAATTTAATTATAGAGATCAATCAGTGATAAATTGTTCCTAAATCATACCTAAAGTGTTGGTTTAGATTTGTATTATCAACAATGATGCAGATTATCAGTAATGATAAACCGTATTTAAATATACTACGTCGTATTTAGAACCTTGCCATCAGTGTGGCCACCAGGGGCGCGAACCTTTTAGAGGTGAATGCGCGAGCGATCCTATAGTCCAGACAAAGGACTCATAGAGGAACGGCCAGGGGCTTTAGTGGCACTACGACCCGGGTGGCGATAGTTGCTAGTGCTACTTCGACGTGCCAAATTCCACACCTCACAGCGCAATAGTTTGTTCTCAAGAGGATTTTCCCTGGAAAAAAGCGGTACAAATTTCATGTGAGCGCACTCGCAGACAGTTCCTAAGTAATGCTTAATGCTTGTGCACTCAGGGCGAAAACTTCACATATTGCCCTGTGTACTCATGACCTTAGCTACGAAACTGTTTGTATATTTGTATGAACTTCCATCTTTGTAACTTACGTAATGATCAGACTTGACTAAGATTATCTGCTCAGATAAACATTCTCACGTTATTATGATGATTATTAAGACATTTGCAAATTAATTTCTTGATGAGCTAGATTTCTTGATGTTTTGACAATTGATATGCCTAAAGGCATATCAATGGTCAATAAATATCATGCTCATGGATTTTCTCTACTAATCTAAGCGGAATGAGGGGAGAACTTTGTACCTTAGACAAAGAAATACTATGATGGTTACATTTTCAAATTTGACTGATTTGTTCTAAAACGTACGATTTCAGTAATAACACGTCAAAAGTGAAACAATATAAATAGACAAATAACTCTTTATTGTTCAGCAAACAAATAAAAGCTTATTAATAAAAAATGCGTATGCTCTTAGAGATCTCTTCCAGACGACTAGGCTGTTACGAAAAAATACACAAATAATAAATGAAGGGTGATGTGAAACTGGAAAAATATTCATGTAAATATTTAGTTTTACATATAAAACTAGAATAAGAAATAAAAAAGAAAAAATATTATGAATTATTTATGGCCCTGTATGTCGTTTAGGTTTTTAAAGACGCATCTTTAACTAGGCGACTTTCCTGTATTCATTCTGGATTACAGCATGGGGAATGGAGTATGAACTCATTATCATGAAATTTGTGTCCAAATTTTATGGAATTACTCCACGCTACTAACTTAGGAATTTGAAAAGGCCACCAGACGTTTCACACCTACACCTCTTGCGTCGTAAAGGGATTAGCTTAAGGTGCTAATACGAAGAATAAAGCAGGTAGCTGAAACGTCAAACGACTGCACATTCTATTTCTAATCTTCTGCCTGGAAGAGATCGCTTTTTAGCGATAAAGCCGCCCGTTAGTCCCTTTCTACTTTGTTTGTCTATGCCTTGCTGTATCATAGAGTTATGATGTTTTTTCAACTGGAAGTCGTCATAAAATCATTATGTTCGCCAGTCACGAAGATTTTTTCATTTGCTACAAGCTCTTGCATCTTTGTATGTTTTTCGATGTCCAATAACAAATTATTGTTATTGGCCCCCATTATGTCAAACTACTAAACACAGTATATCAATTTCAGAAAATAACGTTTGATACAATTAGCTGAATTGAAACGTCTACGACGTTTGTATTCTTCACTTTTGAGCTTTCATACTTGTTGGAGTCGTATCTGTATTGATTGTTTAATATTTTGTTACAATTAATTTTAAAATGAATGCATTTGATATGTTTTGGTGATATAAATTGGATCTATATTAAATTTCCGTAGTATGTGGATTGGTTCATACTCTTTTATGCCAGTTTGAATAGATCTTGAGCATCTGTTTTCATCAAGTAGCGATGTATCACATACTGTAGTTTCTTGACAGTAACTCATTTGTTTATAATATCCATTCTTATTTCCACGTTTCTTTTACGTACCGCTATCGAGTGAAACAATTTGTAAAAGTCTCTCTCCTCCGATTCATACGATACAAAGGCCTTCAATCACGAGTGAATAATAATGTATCTACTAGGTAACCGTGCTTTATTCTAGATATCATCGTCGCTTAACATCAAGGGAAGATATCAGTCAAACGCGAATAGAATAACACCATAAAATGGATCTTTTTGATTAACTGGGTACAATTCATCATTGTTTGATGTAACGCCGACCCACTTTCTCAAAATGACAAGTCTAACATACACCTTATTGTACACGACCCTGCCTTTTGCTTCTCCCCTTCTCGCTAGACTCATAGGTTTGCTGGAAGAAAACTTTTAGGGTTAAGCTCGCCTTTGTACGTACATCACCATTTTTGTATAATTTTGAATGGAACATTTGTGTACAATAAAGAAAGAATGCGTCGAGAGCGATCATAAATAAATTAGAAGTAGTTGTATTAGTGATACAAGTAAATGAGCTGTAGGCGAGCGTATGCATCTTCGTCAACAGTAAGTATCCTTTGATGTTTGCACAGGTTGTTTTACAATAAGCGCTTTGTATTGCGCGGTTTGTGCAATGTTTTTATCTATATGTTTTGCACACAAATTGAAATACCGCGGAAAACTATCGGGAATGATAATTCCAGTACATTCGAGAGATTAAGCTACCTTTGTTCTACGTTGCAATTGTTCTAGTATTGCTTTCAGGTAATAAAGTTTAGTTCGCACCTAAGTAAAATGTCGGACTTAAAAACGATAACAAGTATTTTTAATACTTGTTGCGAAAACTTAGCAAAATACTAAGTCATGAAATATAAAAATTGGATTATTAGTGTCATTTTTAGTGAAAATCATGGAAGTTATAAAGCCATTGTTTCACGACTAGTTTGTGAATGTGAATACAGTAAAAGACCACTTTCAACACCAGCCCTAATTGTTGCACGAAAATTGCTCGAATAAGCAAAATTATTCCCAGTGCCACATACCGTTCTGTTACCATTGTTACGTAAAGTGTTAAAACTTTAGAATCTGTGGCATTCGGAGAAAGTTAATGTATTCGCTGTAAAATTGTCCAACGCAATTGTATTTACTAATAACGATTCCTTGCATGTTATGTAAAACATAAACGGTGTTTTAAAAGAGAGTGGGCTAACGAGGTATTTCCAAGCTACACAGTGCGAATAAGTATTTCAGACAAAAATAACTATTGCGCAAAAGTAGTATTATATACTACTAATCGTACTAAATGCAACGAATTGTGCAAAATTACCAGTACAATCCGTTATGATAAGGGCTATAATTATAGGCACTTCAACAACTCCATACCATAATTATTAGAAAATATTAGAAATGTGCAGAAACATAGAAATAAGGTGCTGAGTGTCTTGTAATTTTGGAGACCTTACCTCAAGCAACGTAAAAAAACTCCTAGATTTGGCTATAAAAGAATAACAATATAGGTACATCGTAAATTGTATATTTCTATAATAGCGTTGTTGTAAGTATTAATGATCCTGTAATTGTTTTGTTGTTGGAAAGTTTCATTGCTTTGGCTACAAGACATTTTTCCAAGAATGAGCGTGAAAATTGAAAATTCGTCATGATATCAAATTTCTCGTTGATAGCAAATTCAGTACTCGTCAATTGTTTTGGAATCCCTGTACTAAATCCTTAGCAGCAGTAATAATATAAAAGCTCTATTCATGGCACATCGCGTAAACCTAGAATTATTTTATTGCGAAGTCGCTTCTAAAAAATTTAAAACGAATTTTAAAAATTTAACCTTTAAAAAATGTTTAAATAACTACGGGTTTTTGCTAATATATTTGCGTGAATTATAATCAGAGGTCTATCGATTGTTGCACGGAAATGTTAAAATGCTTAAAATCAAAATTACTATTATTTGCCAAGCCAAGGCAAAACATGATGTTAAGTTATCGAAATGGATTCCTGGAATGGATTCGTCATGAACGTCGTTGCTAACTCCACTGAGTCGAGATCTAGGCCAGTCAAATTTGCTGATCGATTAATATTATAATTAAATATCAAATGTCGCCTTTTAAAGGCAATGGTTAAAGAGACAACGTGTTTCTTCTCATTATATACGTAGTAATAGCATAGGAAAATTAGATAAATCTAATCTTCGCGATTGTCATTCCTTGAGTAATCTCAAGGAATGACAATCGCACAGTAGTATAAATCCAATTTGATTACATAGCTCCAGAGGTTCATCACAGATTATATTTTCACCGTTTAGATAACCCGCCCATTAATGGTACATTGATGATATTTTTAAATCAGGTGAAATAATCCGGAAACAATTTATATTGAATCAGAACCAGTCGAACGAAGCATTAGATTATATAACGGTGAGTGTAAAGAAGGTCGCTCAATAATAATCACAGATAAGATATGTATCAGTTATGCAAATATGTATTTTATCATCGTGCAAAAACATATTGACAGTGATTTTCTTACCTGGGGCTTGTGTAAGATATGTTTAAATATGCAGAGATAAGTGCATAATATTTTAAAAGATTACGTAAAAAGTAAAAATTAAATAAGACTTAATTCTTTAACTTTGACGCCTTCCTTTGTTCACAATATTTTTATGTTTCTAAGGAAGCAAACTGGCAAATAATCTGCCAGATTGTATATATTTGGATCTCGTTACCCATAGACCTGCAAAACAAAAGGATCCACAGCGTTACCTATCTCTTTCGCATTGTTTACGCCATTTTGGAAGAGCCCTATATGATAGCGCTCTGGAAAAACTCCAGTGAGAAGTTTTCAATTTTGTTAGGTTTATAATAAAGCGTCAAATGTTTCTAAAATTTTATTTAATTCAATTAATTGGTTAATTGAATTCTCTCATCCGTGGCCTCAAGTCGGTGAAACGTACAGATAAAGCGCTAGAGATTCGCTTATGTTATGTTTAAGTATATGGTGGAAACTGGCCAATTATTTGGGGAGCAAATAAATATACCCCCTGAGTCTCAATAAAAATGGTGGGCTCAAGAAGAGGCAGGTATAAGCATTGTAATGGTCAATAAGTTTGCTGCTTATGACTGCTATAGGCCGTGTGAAGTAGAAAAAGAGCAGCAGCAAACCTGAATTTGTTTTTCACAGCAAATGCTTCAAATGTAATTAGGATCTAACGCTAGTTTGACATTCATTTTTTATTGATACAAAACATTGAATTTTCAGAAAAACCTCATATTTAGAAGAGTAATTTTAGAACGTGTACACGATTTTTATTTGGATATTACGATCTGCCCTTTAGCTGCCTTGTAGTAGCACAGACGCTACTATTGATAATTGCCAAGACTGTTGCGGGTTGATCAGTATTAACTTTCCCATCCTGTTACTATCTTAATTTTTGATTTTGTTCTTTTGGGCCTAGTACTTTTCTCCCATTACGAGGTATGTTAACCTCTATAACTTATTTTTTTTCTTAATTACGTAATCAATATCTTTGATTAGTGGGGAAGGCATAGCTTGAGGTTAGAGGTTCTCACCTTCTTTCAGAGAAGACCGTACATTAACTTTACAGTATAAAAGTCTGATGATATCATACAAAATTGCGCTTGTTATTATAAGATTTTTTATTATCTAACTTTAAGCCATATGAAATATCCTTGGTTGAAATTCATGAGAAAAAAATATTGTTCCCACGTTTTTTAATTGACTTTGGAGGCTTCTGATTTCTCACGTAGATAATATATTTTGTTTGACAGGTATGCTTTGTTACTTTTTACCAAGTTGTAATATATTGTCAATTTTTAAATAACTTTTACCAGAAACTATTTGTAATTAATATTGGTAACATCATGGAGGAAAAATACTAGGAAACAAGTGGACCAGTATAAATGGCACTCTGGGGTTGTCTGAAAGACGCTTTTTTAGTGATAAGTCCACCCTTTCTGCATAATTCGGTACAGTTTTATCTGAATTGTATCTTCTGTTGTCTTACAATAAAGAGTGAACTGTCTATCTCTAAAAAGTTCCTAAATAGTAGACAAATGGCGTCCCAAGTGATACTTTTCTCGTTTTTATTATTTTGTCATTCAGAACACATTTTTTTACTAAATCAGTCAAAAAATTAAGCAACTTATTAAGACTCTCGTTTCTACCTAATTTCATGTAAAATAAGTTTCAAATGATAAAAAAGCGAAACTACTTACGATAAAAAATAATTCAACATTATGTTCGTTTTTTTTAAATGTTAAACTATCCCTTTGATGAATAATATACTAAGGTCTGAGGACTATCTTTAACAAAACATGTAAGTATATATATCAATATATTAACGTCAAGCCATGAAAAGGTGCTTATTTCATGTTTTGTGACAATAACTAATTCCCCATTGACGTTGGATATATCGCCGTCAGCACTTACCTGAGCCAGTGTATAATATTATAATAGAGTATTTGTCCAAGTGTGACCCAAGGATATTGCCCATTGTGCCATTCGGCGAGGTTATACAACCGTTTTCACAATCCTAATTGCTTTATACAAATGACATATGAACTGTGTACGTATTCAATACGGTAGCATATAGTGTTAGTCAGCTTGCAAATTTGTAAGGAGCGATACGGCTAGCAAATGACGATTGACGCGATGTATTGTTTTGTGTAGTCAATTTAGGGAGCTCTGCACTAGTCGGTATGGATTCGGCAGATACAAGCCAGAAAGATCTTTACATCTATAACATAAGGAACACGTCTGTTTAGCCAGACTTATCAGAATCTGTATTAGTGTAGTTACACCTTTAAAAAAACCAATTAATACTTTCTATTTCACAAATGGAAATATTACCCGTATTATGTGTCTATTATTTATTAAATGCATCAATGACCGTTTCTCATATCTAAATAATTTGCCTTACTAGTGCGTAATGTCAAATTTTTACCAATGGCAAGGCAAGTGAATAAATATAGTAAGATACGAGTATAGGCACCAACCATAAGTTGTAATGTACAAAAGTAATGAAACTGGAATATCGCCTAATACCGGATTTCTGTTTATATTAGATCCTACCTATTTCGTTTATGTTTAAGTGCATCATTCATCCTAATTCAAAAATATAAATCGATCGTCTTATATATCGGCTTTAGTTCCTTACAACACCTCGCTTTTTGCATAATTCAATTGTTTCATCTTATCATTGGTAGAAAATTCCTGTTATTTTTATGGAGTTTATATCAAATTGTAGCCAGTAGGTTGGGTAGAACAAATAATTGTCATTAACGCTTAAATTGGCAGGCAATTTTTTTTTTGAAATCACTTATTATTTCAATAGAACTTTACTTCGAGTCAATATATGAGTATAAAGAAATAATTTAAAAAATCTGTATATATTAATTTATTAAAAAAACCATGTATGACTCGACATACACTGCCAATTTACGGATATAAAAAAAACAATACATAATTAAAAATATTAGCTTTATTCAGGTAGTAACATAAATAAAAATTATTTCTTTGTATGATATTCAAGTTAGCAGTTACGCGAATTTTTCCAACGATAAAACATAATCGAACCTGACACTTTAAACAAAAAACCCCTGTCAATTTGGAGCATAAGCGACAGCGACCCTGACTATTTATATCCATGAAATATCTATGGCTCTCTCAGTTGTATGGACGTCTACGTGTTCTATAGTAGCCCCGTGACGAAAGACAACTTTTCGCCATTCATAGTTCAGAGTAAACTTCTTTAGTTTCCAAGCCCTTTTTGCTGTTAGCACTGGTAACATAAGAGGCCTTTTAGATCTTGTTTTTCTGGCTGGCGTCACTATAGAAGCAGACTAGGAAGCAGCAGGAGTCGCAATACTAGCAGGAGTCCCGGGGATAAGCGATGGCAATGAGGGTAATCAGACAAAATTGGTACATTGCTACAATTGGGTTCTTGTGTGGGGCTAGGAAAATTTGGTCTAAGGCTTTCATTTTGCTCAGAATCACTGCCGTCATCAGAAATTTGAATGCATCTTTCTAGAGAACTATTGATACTAGGTGGTGGCGAAGAAGAAGAAGAGAAAGCATGCATAATATCAAGCTCTTCTTCAGCATTAGACGTCTCGCTACATTCAGAAGGTGCTTTGTAGCAGGCACAAGAGCAATTATTCTACCACCGCGTGTTAGTTCCTTTTGCAGTAGGCAAAGAAAACGAAACACCTAAGCAAAAGTATGCCTACCATACAAAAAATAAAAAAACACAACCGTGCATTAGCAATGTCTTTCACAACATACAGAACAAAATACTAATACTTTACTATGAAGTTGGCAATGTATGTGGTGAAATACATCAGGTTAGACAGCGAATAAAAATACGTTATTTTGTTATTTTGTTTTTATTTTGGGTGTATTATTATTCATTGATATCTCAAAAACAAAATAACAACAAAACACAAGAATAATAAGTTCAAAATAAAGAAAAATCAAAAATATTCTAACCTTGTCCAGCGTCAGTTGTTTCCTCATGGTAGATATTTGTATTTATAAGCATCAAAATTGTTGCCAAAGCTATGAAATACTTTTATACTAAAAGTTTAGTATTATTATCATGGATATAACAGTAAATAAACCTAAATAAAGCTTTAGTTAACAACGTAGATTTTTGTAAAAGTTGTGTATGACACGGCATACAGTGTCAATTTAAGGGTTAAACAATATTTCGTATTTATTTATTTTATCTTAATATATATCGTTCAAGATATTTATAGTGCTTATTAATTTAAATGTTTAATAGTTTTCCTTACAAAGGTTTATTGCTTTACCTATATTTTATTGACTCTATGCGTAATACCAATGACATTCAAATACCTAAGTCAATAAATAGCATTTTACTAATACATAAATGTAATATAGAAATAACTTTGGGAACTTATTTGTTCTCTTTTATGGCTTTGGGAATTACTCGATTATTATAAAATTTATTACATCTCTTTTATTTAGATTATTCGGACTATTTCTTACATTTTTAGTATCGAAAAATGGGGTAGTTAGCGTGGCATACGAATTTAAATTTTATCTCTCTTCGCTTTCACTTTTTCCCAATTATTTAGGGTTAGCATATTATGTTATGGATAGTCCTTGCAGCTAATATGTATTTTTCCCATAATCATGTATTTTGGCATACATTCTTTTTCACACCACAAATTATCATATCATCCTTTAACGACCCAATCAATATCTTTTTTAGTCTACCCATCGTCTATCGTATGACAACAATATCCATACCATATACTATAATTTACATGGGCAAGTGGCGCTCTTTTGCCTCTTGCCCTTTTGCGGATAAACTACTGATTAGCACAGAAATATAATTATCCTAGGGAAGAAAATAACCTTTTGCCACAAAAAAACACAAGTGAGGGGCACTTGTGTTCTTTATTAACTAAGTTTCCTTCCTTTTACAGGAGGATGCTTGTACTCATTAGTAACCAGATGTTTATACCGTCTTTGAAAAATAAGGCTGTGCAGCCAAATATCTTCTACTACTTCAACATTTCCACCGTCGTCGTTTATTGTGAAGCAGTTATCTCTATCTCATAAAACTCCAACAAAACTTAGTCTGTATCGGTTTTCCGTAAACAAAAATCTATTTATAGCTTAACCGAGTATAAGATTGATTAGTCAATAACTCATTTACTTCAACGTAGGCTGCAGCGTCACTACTTGTCGCAATGTGCTGATTGTTTACACGTAATTATTATTTATAGCTAATTACGAAGAGTATTGTTATTATGTTAGGGCTTCGCAATGTGAATTCTGAGAAGCGACAAGAAACTCCACAGCAACAGGCCTAGCTTAATTATTTATTTTACCTCTTTTTGAGTTTTGTAAATAAAGATGTTATAAAAAAATATTTTCCAAGAATCCACGTAGGTGCAGCGCTATCAGGTCCGAAAATATAAGTGTTATAATATTAGTATTCTATTTAATCAGTTCAAATTTTTTTTCAACTTTACGTCCGCATGCTTTTACAATTCATCTAAACTTCATTAAAAATATCTCCAGGATCAAGGAAGTGACCGTTGGAATGATATATTCCCTTTTTTCCATGATGTTCTGTGTTGTCAGTGAATGAGGGTTTTTGTGTCGTATGTTGTGGTATCATTGTATTGTTGTCTGGCTGCGTTAATTGCTTGTTTTCTCCAGCCGTCATATTTTTATGCTCTGTAGGTAGAATTTAAAATAATGAGCATACAATGGTCGTTTTGCCTGTGGCGTCCCTTCAGACACACTCTATGGCTCGCGCTCTTCCATTTTTAAACGCATTTTAAATAAAAATCTCTAACTAGCTTCTGTTTTATCAAAGAATCTAAATTCTGATATTTGTAATAGATATTGGGGTAGTGATGAATTGATGACCGATGACGTAATTTTGTTTTGATCGTTAAGCCCATATTTGATCGTTGATTTTTATCCATCAATTTGGATGAATCAGCCAAAATGATCCATATAACTAGAAACTTGAATTATTCATCGCCATTGAATACCTTCGTATCCTCTCTGTTCTGTGTCTTTCAACTATTTTGAAACATTTTGGTTGATTTATTGTTATGTTCAACAAACATTTACACAATAACTGAAGGCAACAAAATTATACTATTATCTTTAGCGGTTTCGTGTGGAATATCCAGAGTTTTTTATAAATTTTGGATCCGCGCACGCTTGTATTTTTTCTCTATACTATACATAATATAGTAAAGTACCCACAATTTAATGCAGTACTCCAAATCATGTTACACATGTTTGTACATCTGCAAATCGCAGTACTAAACACTTGATATGTGCAAACTGGTTTTGTTAGTTAAATAAAATAAGAGAAAGTATCCCACGGAACGATCGTGCAATATATCTTAGAGTTATAAAATAACTTGGCGGAGATCGTGCCCTTGTTTAATTTGTATCGACTTTCTAACTCATTATGAGGGTTTATAATTCTTTTTAAATAAAATAGCCACTTCTTATATCTTATCGACAGTTCATTTTCCTTACTATCGGTTAAAATTTGGATAGTTTTCCAGACAAGTAATGTCAAAACTCAACCGATGAAATAAGTGAATGACTAGTAAGGTATAGGAACATTAGGGGGCTTAGATCATTTTCGTGAAACGTTTAGCTTTAAGATGATCGTGTTTCGTACTATTGAAGTAAAATTCTATGAAAAAAAAACAAGATAGTAGAGCTTAAAATAGTTTTGAAAAAAAAAATGCTTTCAATAAAATTCCGATGAGTAATTTTTGAGTTGTGACTTATTTTTGATAAAAAAATTTAGGGTCTTGTTGCTAAATCTTTAAAATAATGAAAGTCTGTTGTATTTACTAAACTTTTTAATATGCATGATTCAACACGCACTTGGTAGATTTTATTGACACTACTATTTAAACGGCTCACGCCGTCTCCGCTAGTTTAGTCTCGTAAAACAGACGGAGGAGGATCGAACTGTAAAAAAAGCAAATTGGGGCGACCCGTGTGATGTCCAAGTATCATTGGAATGATAGAGTGGCAGCTGAGGTGACCGAACTTCAAGCCTACAATTGGCAACACACTATGCAGGACCGAGGAAAGTGGCGTGCTCTCGTTTCTGAGGTCAAGACTCAATCTAGGTTTAAATTTTTAAATATCCTTTAAACCAAATCAGGCAAAAATTATTTGAAACATTCAACTTTCAAATTTATTTTGATATATACCATTAAGTTATTTATTATGAAAGATGTCGTGTACCTAATTCTTTCGAACCATATTTATCAAATTATCTTGTCTGGTGCTCGTAAGTAAATGGTTAACTAAGTTACGATGTCAACTATTTTATCAGCTGTAACCGTTAATATGTTCTGAGAAAAATTCGTCTCCAACATATTGCTTGACTGTGTGGACTGTGACCAAATGTGTCTTGTTTATAGCGTTAAAAATAACGCCATTAATAATTAGCGTCATTAGTGTATATACAATTATAACAATATTCAAATATCCGTGCAGGAACGGAGAAATAATACAATTTCCTGCGTCCGGGTGGCCTGTCGTAAGAGACGACAAAACAACCCACAGTGGTAGGGCATTAGCTCAACCAGATAGCTACCACCCCTGGTCTAGTTGTGTTCCAACATTACTGGCCAGGTTCCAGTCAACCTTTAGAGAGCAGCGCTTTTGTAGGGTTTCTTTTGGTATTGCAAATGTCCATAAGTGATGGTAACCGCTTTTCGGTAGGTGGATTGTCTACCTGCCTGCTGAACTCATGATATAAATTAAAAAAAAAATAACGCATCACAAATAACGCAATAAATCCTACGCTATATCTGACATGTTGGCTCTGTGCTGCGGTATGGTCTTTTATTATGGGGTAATTGCACAGATTTCAATAGAGCTTTTTTGGCACAAAAAAAATGTATTCGAGCAATAGTAGGCATTCCACCGTATGAGTCATGTAAACGATATTTTAAAACTCTTAACGTCTTGCCGTTGCCTTGTATGTATATTTTCGAGATATGTATGTTTGTAAAAAGAAACGCTGATTTATTTAAAAAAGCTAAAGATATATATCCTCGCTCTACAAGAAATAGGGACAGATTAGTATTTGATTTTGTCCCAAGAACAACCCTATTTATGAAAAACTGTTACGCGATGTGTATAAAAATATTTAATAAATTACCTCCATCGATTAAACAACTGCCATTGAATCAATGTAAAAAAAAGCTAAAAATATGGTTACTGGAAAATATGACATACTCTATTAATGATTTCCTTAAATATGATAAAGACATGATATTTTAATACTATTTTACATTTTATTTATATCTTTCGATTTGACACTTAATATATTTTTCTTTTGACATTATCTCACTTCAATGTTTTTTTTTAAAAAAAATTTTTATATAATATAACGAACAATGACTTGTATACCATTAGAATTATTGTGCTTTTTTTTAGATTAAATATTTGTATGACCATGTGTAGGTCAAATACAGTGAGGACATCTGACTTTCTACCACCTAGTTATAACTATTACCTGTATTTTTACAAATAAAGTTTCATTTCATTTCTGCGTGAGACGGTTATGGACACTAACACTATCCCAGATGTAGCAGAGTAACATTAAATTGATAAATCTAAAAAATAAAAAATGTTTATTTAGCTCGAACATAAAAACTTAACTGTTGATGGTCATATCAAATCTAATTCTGATTAGGCCACTGACTTAGTAAAAACTGGTTGAAATAGTCAGCGCTGGCTGGTTTTCCGTTATATTCTAGTTCAATCAATATCAGCCCATAATCCTTTCACTACTGAGATCCAAGAGAAGGTGGCGTTGCAATCGCGTTTTTTTAACAATGTGAACGAAATTAGGCTGGCACATGCTATTAATAATACTAGTGGTCGCCCAGTGGTCGAAATTCGACCATAATTAATTTAAATTATAAGTTTGAACATTATTAAGTTTCTGTTGTCAAAGAACTTCTATAATCACAGATTTCGCCAAGGCTACACTGTTGATTTGACTTTAACAATAAACAAAAGAGTATGTATGCGTGTGTGTGTCAAACACATGATAGTGTGTGTAATGTTTTTTTTATTGATTACATGTATTTTTTTGCATAATTTAAAAAACAAAATATTAGTATTCTGCACTCCTTCTCTATATAAACTACAAGTGTGCGAAATTTCATCATACTCCTCCGTCCGCGCGATTTCGTAAAAAGGGGGTACAAAGTTTTTGCTTCACGTATTAATATAATGATTAGTATCAGCAATTCCATGATTTTAATTTCTCATGCGTCAGTAAATATTTGTGTATGAAAGTATGTATGGTATCGTGTTAGACAGTTTGTTTAAACACACAACTTGCGTAGAACGGAAAGCGACCTTTCTAGGTCGCGGTTCTCTTGGCGGTCGTTAATCTTTCGGTTTATTACATTTAACTTCCTGACTTAACATTTCATCATAATATTAATGATATAATTCTAACTAAACATTTTTCTTTCGAGCGATTCTTGCATATTTTATTTTAAAATTTGCATTCATATTACGCACTCAGATGAAAGAATAAAGTATAGACGTGAATAAAATCTTCATACGAAATGAAGCATTTTTTTGTAACTTCTGTACGTAAACTTATGTTATGTGCTTACACGTGGTTTATGTCTGTGTGCTTAATAGTAATGTATCCACTGGAACCTATACACTTTTACCTGAACTTGTGCGATTATTTATACTAAGTTGTCGTAACACATTGGGGTAGGATCGACATCCTATGTTAAAAATCGGCTTCCTAAAATATACTCTCAGAATAAAACAGCGAATTTAGCTGGCTTCACTCTGAGTGCTCAGGGCCTTATCTGCCTATTTTGTTCATTTGAGATTACGCAATTAGTTTTTAAAATCGGCCAATCCAGTGTGTTTTAGCGTGGTCTTCCCTTAGAGGCGCGAGGAATTTGGGGTTTGGAGGAAACCTCTTTGCCCCGGCTTGAACTCGGTGGGCAACTACTGACTGGTGACTAAGTGTGTAATCATTGAAGCCTTGCGCACACGACGGTGGTTTGTCAATAGATCACGTTGGCCAACCATCTGCTGACCACTGGGGATTTGCGCTGGCTTCTTCGGAAGTGCGTCTCGTTCCATGCACAATTAATGGTTTCGTACAAGAAACAACGTCCACGAGTTTGATTTGATCACGAAACCCGAAAAAAGCATTTATCGAAGCTACCCAATAAAAGTTCCTTGCTGACATCAGTGAATACAATTTCGCTGGTGCTTTTGTATAAATAGGTCCTGCTTCTGCTTGGTGCATATTCAACTGAACATTATTGTTCAATTTCAATATTCATGAACATTTAACATCGGTCAGGTATTCAAATCGTGCAGTCATTTAAAAAAAGAAGAAAAAATCTTTCTCACTCACTAATTTGAACCGGTTCCTATAATGATCCCTTGGATCGGTTACTGTTGAATGCGTAAAAAAGTGAGACAGATTTTACTTCATTTGTCACGAGTCTAAATGACGGTAGTCACAAAAAGTTTGGATGGTTCGACTAATTAGATGTGTTTTTTGTTTTCCTTTTTTATGAGGTTCAATCAACTTTTTTTAGCAACGAGGAAATGGATTTATGGCCGGTTCCTAGTTTAGTTCATAGTTTCAAGTATTCACTTGCCCTACCGTCGGTTGAATTGACATTACTTGTATGGAGCTTATATCAAATTTTTACCGAAGTAAGACAAATGAACGGTCGGTAAGATATAGGAACCGGGCTTTAATTGAATAAAATCATTGAGATTCGGACCATGTGCCTTTAATTGGTTCTGTAGAAGCTTAATAATAAGTTCATGCTTTTAGTTTTGGAAATTTCCCAAATTTGAAGAACTTATCAAGCCCGAGTAACCTGACAACCAGGGTGTCGTCATTATTATTGTAGATTCATTTTAGTACTTGGCTTGAAAGTTTTACGTTGAAAAGACAATATCTTATATCTAACCCCATTTTTTTGACCCTGTATAAATGTTTTGGGGTAAAATTTCGTTAATCTGATGACCCTAGTTTCATCATGGTTAATCGATAGACTAAAACACACATTGTGTATCCCCAAGCTAAGCAAGTTACGCTCGTATTATGTGAGTGATATACAACGGATCACACTGTGCCCGATCACAGATACCCAGACAGTAGTGATTAAAGGAAAGTTTGTTTATGAATGTTACCATGCTAGGAATCGAATCCGGAGCCTCTGCGTTTCAGTAATGCCGATAAATGCCCACTCAACCATAAAATCGTTTAAGAGGGTTTTTAAAGGGGCTTGTCCTCTTCCACTAATTTAGTCAGGGTTAACCTTGAGCTCTTTTAATAATTGTCATTTTAATATATTACTAGCCGTTCCCGCCCGCTTCGCCCGGCGAATGACAAACAAACAAACAAATTGAGAAAACATGGAAAAATATATAGCCTATAACCATCTACGATTAATTCCGCGTCGAATGGTTGTGGTTTCATGCTAATCGGCCCAGTAATTTTCGAGTTTACCTCAGACAAAGAAAACAAACTTTGCTTATATATATATAGATAATGGCTCTTGTGTTTGTTATGTTTCGTGATTTCGTGATCTATACATTTTTCTTCTTATTTATTTTCGCGACTTCGTCCGCGTAGAATAGTTACTTCTATCACACATGATTTTTGCGGACCTTTAACCGTTTACGCAGCGCACGTAGCGGAAGCTCTCAAGAAAAACCCTCCGATTTTGAAACATTCTTCATTAGTGCTCCGCCTATAGCCTTCCTCGATAAATGGGCTAGCTAACAGTGAAAGAATTTTTCAAATCAGACCACTAGTTCCTGAGATTAGCGCGTTCAAACAAACTCTTCATCTTTATACTCGTATATTAGTATAGGTTGCCTTTTATTGTAACGTAAGAACTGCTTCTATTGCACTGTGGAAAATGCATTGATTATACGCCGATTTCAAATATTGAATAGTATCAAAATGTGTTTGAATAACTTCTTACAATTGTAACATGTATTGGTTGAGACAGAAATATTGGATGTGGCGACCTCCATGGGCCGCGCCGGCGGCCACGGCTGGTCGTTAACCCGGTATCCTAGCTTTACTCCGGGCGGAATGTGATTCAGTGGAATCTAACTCCCGGGCTATACTAAATTTAATAGAGTACAATTATCGTTTTGTTTTCATTTATCTTGATAAATTGCAGCAGTTTTTGTTATTTGACAGCAGGAGCATAATACGTATTTAATAGAAAAATACTTCATATCCCAACATCGACTTGTTTTTAAAAATGATATTTTGGATATTGTTCAAACTAATTTACGTTTAAAGTATTTTGGAAAATATAAATACTTGACTTTATTTTCTGAATTTTCCACCTCATAGTTTAAAAGAACAGAGAGAATAAATTCTCCTACTTGGAAGCTCAGAAGAATATGACCCCCAAATGACGTTTAAAAGAAGTCTTCAAATAATTGGTTTTTAAGATCTGACTAACGAGGATAACATGACTACCACCGTATAATACTATGTAATTGAAAAAAAATCAACCCTACATTTCACGTGGGCCATCCTCATTTTAATTTCTTCATATTGTCACTATATAACTTTGTGGCGCTACATTTTAATTTCATCCATATAAATCCAGTAGTTATTTTCTGAAAAAATTACTGTCATTTACAAAAACAGACACAGACAAGGGGCTCCGTTTTTACCAAAAACAGAACCCAAAAAAATAAATCTGTACCAAATAAGTGTGTAAGTTAAGCATTACTTAAACTCTCTGAGTGCTGTTTAAAGTTAAATGTAATGATTTACTTAATTTGTTGGATTACGATTGGAGCGATTGTGGCGCACCAACAACACAGCATGCCTCTATATCAAGTTTCATTGACCAGTTTAAGCTCGACGACCTTCTCTTTTTGGGTTTTTGTGCCAAATCGTAACGGACATGGATTAAGCTTTTTGACCATCTCGGAGTATCAAATATATAAATAAGCCTTTATTAGATTTATTGCAGATTAATTATTTATAAACTTTATAATCTACTGAATAACGAATAACATGATGAAGATAGATGGAACATAAATGATTTAAAGGCAATATTACGGTTCAATTCTGTCTGTCAATTTCATTGAAGCAAACAAGTCGATCTTTACAAACATAAAATTGAGTCATTCAATGCTATTGAATGTCGTTGCGTCCTTTGTGTTATGTGCATTTCAACCCAATTGAATCAATTTGGTTGAATCGTTTAACATCAGCATTAAGTAGAATTTTACTTTAAAGCCCTAAGACTAATAGTAGTCTCAACAAGAGCCGTTACGGAGCTTATTTCAGACAAACTTTCAAAAAGACTTTCAGACAAGAATTCTCAAAATGATCATTTATTTTCAAATCACAGAGAAATACTTCAGTTTTATTAATGTAGATCAGTTATTCTTTGTTATAACGTTAATGACCAATTGATTTATAATTTTCTTATAAGATCATTAACCATGTTTGAAATGTCAACATATTATCATAATGAAAACGGCACACATTCTTGAATGTTACATACTCTACTACATTCCTGAGAAGTTTCCTGTCCAAACATTCTTTTGATAAACAAGAACGAATTTTACGTGATCCTTGCGGTGCGCATAAAGCGGTTGTTGTTTTAATACTTAAAGTGTCTTCTGTGTACTGTTTGTAAGCTTCTTAGAGGCTGAAGACGTGTTGATGAAGTCTGAGATATTGCCAATTTCTATAAGCGACGCCGGTCTTATATCCTGTGAGATGACTTTTTGTAGAAAACAGAGGTTCGAAGATACGGATATAAAGTTTAATTCCCCGCGAATGTAAGGACATCCATAAAATTACATGTCCTTTAGGATCATAACTCAAAAGAGCCACCCGACATTCGACAAGTACGATCGTCCACGAATGGACGCCGTCTTGAGAACCAGTGTATTATATCCCGCGTGTTCAATAAGTGAACGTCTCTTGATTCACAAATTACCTAGTAATTTGTCAGCAATTATACTAGGTTTATGGTGGTAGGTCTATGGGTGAATTACTCCAAGGAGTGAGTTCACTGAGTGTTTCACTTATTGTCCACGTGTGTACAGCTTGCGAGCAAAGCGATTTGGTGCTGGTTGGGTGTTGGTTGGCTTTATTAAGCTATGACCTTAGATTTTTACGGAAACTACGCGGACAGTCTACGATTCAGGAATATACGGCAGAAATTGTGAGCGTGACCCACATAAATTGGAATCATCAACCACTAATTGGTTGGAGTGCAGGCGTCTAATAAAACAAAATATACTCAGCTTTAAAGAGGAACGAATTAAGGAACTTGTGAATCGAAGTGTTATTGCACATCCGTGGCTAATAAAATAGGTTATATTATAAGCCATACGATCGGCTCAAAAATAAAAGCTTTAATGTCCACAAACCACGACACTTAACTGCTGCTGTATAAGAAATCGGTTCTGACATTAATGATTATTGCTACACATACAGCGACGTGTGCGCAAATATACGATAAACAATCGGTAAAAGCTTCTATAGTACAAATCAACAAACCAACCGGAATACGTCATAGATTGAAATGTCGCGACGGAGCATGGCAGGTGAAAGTACTTGTTTCCGATTTATAGGTTGTTTAACTGTATTTACTGTATGTGATAGGTTATTTTACCAGTCAACAGTACTAGATTGCGGTTTCATAACGAAAATTAGTATATAATATTTTTTTAACGTAGGTATTTCCCGTTTGATCACTGTCTCAACTGATATTAGTGATGATACGATCTAGGATGGAGCACTCTTATCTAGTAGATCCTATTCACTCCTGATTGACTCGTGTCAGGAAATACAGGCTGACAATCAGTATTACATATTTTGGTTGGTCAGTGTTATTTATTGCTGGCGAGTAATAATTATTATTTATATTGCTACTCTCAGCCTCTCAACATCAGCTACACCCAGAGGAGTTTTCGGGGCGTAAGTTATCTTTGTGTTTGATTGAAGTACTTTGGAGCGGGCTGAATATACCTGGCGTGTATGTGCGTCGCAATAAAATTCAGAGTGGTATTTGAGAAAAATGGCTGTGACACACATAAATAGATGGAGAATTGGACGAACATGACCATTTTGTAAGAGTCCCGTTTTTCCCAAAATGGCTACAAAACCATAAAATCAATTCGCAATGATTGACTAGGGTTATATTGTAATTAGCAGAAACGCGGCGTGCAGTATAGAGTGCAGGCCATTGCCTCCCTCCATTAAAGGGGCAAGCCTAAGTTGTTTTTTTTTTGTCCAAGTGAACGGTATTATGTCCCACAAAATATCATTGTTACTTGCTTTAACGATGTTAATGTAAAGGTTAAAAACGCTTTTATTAAATACTATCTGAGGTTTTTAAAAATCATGATTTTGATTGCCAAATGGAAATGGATGAATGGTTAGTTGTAGTTTTTCAAAATCTTTAAAAATTACCTATTGCTGTCCGTCTGTTCATATATAGGTATGTCACATTCATGTATCTCAATAAGTACAGGGTCTAAATGGATTTCTTTTATTGAATAAGTATAACAGACGCACTGTAGGCCCACCTTATGGAAAATGGTCATCGTCGCCTGTGACAGCATGCTTTAGATTCGGGCTGGTAGTCATCTGGACAGGCAAATGCCCTTCTATCTGGCTACGGGTTATTTCCTCGTCTTTTACGACAGGCCGTAGGAATTGGTATTCTTTCTTCTTTATTTAAACTCTGTTTTTTGGTTACAGAATATGAAACGGCCGGTTAGAGCCAAATTAAATTCCTTTACTCAATACGTTACATTAAGCTCTAAATAGGACAGGTAGCTTCCGTTCCTAAGGCGTACCACTCATATAAATTAGCTCCCCTAATTTACATACAGTAGTCGTACACACTGCATGTGGTTGTGGAATGGCATGTTTCGATTGAATTAAACCATGCGGTTGTGTTGTTTGTGGGTGTTATGATGGCACTTCACACGACAATAGCGTGTTAGAGTAGATTAATTAGATTGGATTAGAATGAATGTAATCTGTGGATTTGTTAGGTGTTAACTCAGTGGTTCGGTTGTATAGTCAAGTAAAAAAAATCGGCTAAGTGCGTATTAGACCACGCACAATGAAGGTAACGGTGATAGATATCCATTGTTTTCGTTATTAGGCAACGAAATGATTATATTTATTCGAAAATATCTCATACCCCAAAAACTGCGGAGCGATTTTCGTCGGAACTATTGAAACTACTAAATCAAAATTTTACAGTATTTTCTATTTATAATCCAAAAGTTTCAAGGGCGACACCATTTTTCGGCTTTAGGAGCTAATACTTCGCCTACCATTCATTTAAATAAATCTGACACGTCCCTGAGCGCCGGGGGTATGTAATACCCACTTCTCGATGAAACAGTACAAAATATTCTCCTAAAGCCAATACTGACAATGTGAACTGTAACTTCAGACCGTCTGTTGTTTGGGAGCATACGTCTAAGCTACTTAACTAACTTACTATACTAGACCCTCTAAAGGTTAATTTAACCTATGAGAAATAATCTAAAAATATCTTTCAAATTATAGTATGTTATAAATCTACGAAAATGTACACCCGTGGCACAATCTAGTCATGTAGACAATGCCACTATAGAATTATGCCCAAATCCACAGCAAAGAATTAAAAGAAAAATGGGTAGTGCGAGTATGTAAACAAAACATGATTATATCGACCATGGCGTACTCGTTCCGTTCACTTCCCTCCTCACTATCCTGCTTGCTGCCGTGGTAATGGGTGTAATGTAAACTCAGAGATATGATAAGGTTATAGGTAACGTGACCATTTATATTTTTTGTTAAAGCGGGACATCTGCGGCATTATATAATAATATATTTTTTTGTGTTTTATAAGTATTTTATAATATAAGTAAGATAGAATAACACAAAATAAATAATCAACGCACTAAACACAAAATAGTACACGGAGAAAAATGCAGGCTTAAATTTCACCAATTTGTATTATGCTGTTCAGTAAACTTGAAACCCCTCACCCAGCGTAGAAAAAAATATTATGCTCATTTTGAAAACTATTGTTTCAAGTTTGTTGAGCAGAATCTGCTGAAATAAACGGTCTGTTTGCAAAACCAAGACTATGTCGACCTGGCTGGGGACAGCGGGACTATGTAGGCCTCACCGGGGACGGCGGGACAGACTCCCTGAGAGCGGGACTATCCCGCCCAAATCGGGACGTATGGTCACGTTAGTTATAGGTCATCCCTGGTCAAAGCTTTAAAATATCTGAATGTATAAAATGTTCTTTCGATTAGAAGAAGTGGTCGTATCAATTTATGAATTCGGTAGACCGCGCTCGTACGTGGTTTGCCGCTGTATTACCATAATTAGAAATACAACATTTTTACATTATTAAATTTGAATAAACTATTAATGTCATATGTTTTTTTATAAATTATACTATATAACATTATTTAACTTCTACTCCGTTGGCTCAGCGACCCAAAGTGGGTCTTGGCCTCCGATTGCTCCAAGAGCATGCTATTTTCCTCTGTCCTTCGCGGTTTCTTTCCAATTATTGGTTCTGTTTTTCTAGCGATTTTTGGGACGGCCAACTGGGAGCCGATCTACCGGCCGTCCCAAATATGCTTTCCCCTCATGCTGCGATCCTCTCCCATCCGTTCTACGAGACCGAGCCAGTTGTGGCATTGAACTTTTATTTCTTCTATTGCGTTTGCCTCGGTCTCGAGATTCTCAATTTCTGAGTTGGTTCGGACCCTCCAGCTACCATCCTCTCTCTTCGTTGGACCCAGAACCTTCCGGAGAACCTTCTACTAAAAGCCGCATGCTAAAGTCGAGGCGATCCAGCTCCACGAAAACACAGATATAATGAGAAAGCTCCAGAAGACAAAACTGTTTGAACTAGTGTTATACACAAAACTAAAATGTAGTGTAATGTGCTAGCTACTAATAAAGAACAATGAACATAAATAAAAGTGTTAATAGACACTTTCTTACTATGATTACTTTTAGTTAATTTATATTATAATTGAATTGCTTATAACTCGTTCTGTAGACAATTAAAGTTATATATTGTTTAACAGACTCTTCACTGTCAATTTTGGAACTACCTCCAAATTTTTGTTGTAATTTTTATTTGTATTGTAGAACATTCAATTTTCATTTGTTACATAAATTTAGTTATTAAGTCACTGGAAGAAACTAACGATACAGGCTTAGCCTAGTCTAGGTGTTAGTATCCAGTCTGAAATTTAAGACGAAATTTGTTACATTTTTGGTGATAGTAAATTTTTTTTAATGTATTTATTAATCTTTTTAGATTATATGGTAACGTTAATTAGGTATATTGTCTTTTAAATACTTCATATATAAAAAAATGTACTCATTGCACAAACTCGACACCCCAATAGATTTATTATATTATACATGCAGGATTGATTGATGTATGTAGAACCAAACAGTCCTACGGTCTCATTCATATTGAGTTAGAGTAAGTTTGATGGCTTCTTTAAATCTTTAAGAACCATAAAGAATCCTATACGAATAAGACGGCTAGTATTATAATATTAGCGACTGCAAAATGAAGTCCTAAATTAGAGTAAGAAAACAATGAGGTGACGTATTCCAGCCAATAAAAGCGTGACTCGATGAATAGTATGCGTTATGGCTATCTAGATGGGGCGCTATCTACGATGTAACAAAGGATAGCCCTCGACCGATCCCCTTATTTGCGTACGAGGGGAATAGTGCATGACATCCGTTGAACCGAAGGGATTATTTATAGGACACTTAAACGTATACGCTAAGGAAAATTGAATTAAAAAAATATTTTTTTTTTTGGTCAGTGGTGTTGTTGCGATGTTCGTAATAGGGTAGATAACAGTCAAGTGACACGTGTCATTTTACAAAATATTGGGGCCAAAATGTACAAAAATATGACGTCATAATCAGAAATCGTTTAAACAGCAATTTTATTAAAAGGATTCCTACCATGATATTTTGAAAGTAGTAGCGGTTAGGTCGGATTGGACCGATATTTGTTTATAGTATACTAGCTGTCCCGGCAGACGTCGTCCTGCCTGGAAAAGCTCCAATCGATATGCCGACAGCAGCCCCACCTACCGGGTCCAATTGTGAACTAACTCAGAACCTTTTTTTATATATCAAGAAGAGAGATATATATATATATATATATATATATATATATACGAGTATTTGTAATGTGTTTTACCGACGTGAAAATTTATTCCAATATAAGTGCTAAGGCAGTTCTTGGACAAAAACACTATTCATTTATAAAGTCACGATTCAATTTAGAAAGTCTTACTAGTATGTACCTAAATACCTAAAAGAAGGGTATTCCAAATTTCAGCCTTATACTATCAACTAGTTATGATTCTATATTGTATTCACAATTTTGCCGCTTCTTTAAAACTGCACTTTTGCCTGTACGCCCATGAAACCCTCGTTATATATTAAAATTGTTATTAAGAACTAAATACTAGGTATTAAATATGAAATACGGGGTATTTCACCTAAAGATAATTATAGATTGACCCAGCCAGCAGGTGTAAAACAAACAAATTCACCTTACATTATTATTATTTACGTTATTTACTATGGTCTGGGTGTCTGGGATCGGCCCCAAAATGGTCCGTAACTTGCTTAATCTGGGGATATATAGTGGGTATATGTTTGCCTGCCGATTTAGGGCTGATTTTTCCACCACTAAATAAAATCTAGTCATGGTATAAAATACAACATAGAAAAATTTGAAATCATTGCTGCGTGAATGAAACAGTTGAATTCTTTCACTTTTGAATTCAGTCAGGTTATAAATTATTTCACTGATACCAATTATCTGATGATTGAAAAATCGGTCCTTAGGTTCTAATTTATTCGACTAATAACTTTTATCTGACGGTCGAAAATTCTAACGTAAAAGTGAAATGGCTCAACTATTTTATCCATGTTGTAGTTTATTCGATGAATAACCTTAATCTGACGATTTAAAAATCGGCCCATTAAGTGTTTGTGACAGAACTTTGACCCGACTAGATCTTATATAATTAATAAAGGTATAGTGCTGATACTTATACAATATGGAAGAATGTTTGGTTTATAGAGTGTAGATATTATTTACGCTTACGCGATTTAAGCGTTTTGCTTACAAAGTGTATACACTATATAGTATTTCTACCACGTGTTTATTCATCAAATTACCTACTATTCTTATTATTCTCTTCTAAGCCGCAACGCAATTAAGATTACCTGAGTCAGCTTCCTTCCAAACACGTGTGTTTATGATGACGTTTGAAATTGCATTATGTCGTATTTGGTTTTCCTGTACGCGGTTATGTTATTTGCTTCCATTACCATTATGTGCAATCTGTTAATTAATATTCAACATTCATATATAATTAGGCTCAATTCAAAAGAATGTAAAAACATTTTCCATTATTATAAAAGTATCGGAAATCTTCAATTTTATAGGATTTTTTATAACATTTGTTGTTTTCCCACTACTAACTTTAATTACATTTTCAATTATAAATTAAGCTACTATAAATAAAATTAAACCTATAAAATAACATAAATCTATAAGTACAAAATTGACTCCAAAGCGCTATCGGTTGTGAGAGCTCACAATGCCGGCCGCATTACCACGTTGGATGGTATAGCCCAAATACAAGCCAGCATTTTGGTCATGCAAAACTTCCATCAGACGCATTGAGAAATCTCGAAAGAGGCGGTGAACCGCAGGCTTCCCGGCTCCAGGGTCTCAGCCCTGAAAGTCATAATTCACATATTTGCGGCAAATTAAGGCCTCCTGATATGTGACAGCAGCCCCGCCTGTCACTACTGCCTCTAAAAGATGCGAAGTCGCCAAATTATCAACACATTTTACGTCCTATACTACGTCATATACTACGGGGCGTCCCTTCTTATATGGCATCAACGACATTCCGTCCGACCTCTTGCCATCGTTGCGACATTTTGCTCGAGAATTCTTTGTAAACCATCTCTATTAACATTTCTTTAGCGTACTTTAGGAATTTGGAGTTTCGAAAGGAGATTCTTTAACAGTAACACGATATGATTCTGTATAACACTTTGTGGTTTTTGAAATGTGCATATTGGCATCTCTAGAAATCAATGAATTACCAAGATTATACAAATATAGTTATATATTTGCCAGGTGGTTAGGGTATTTGCTCGATAAGGGCATATCATATCATAAGGGATCAGGTTCCAGTATCCGTTAAGAGAGCATCAGCGCGTTTGTAGCACCTTTGGTGTTGCAAATGTCCATAGGCGATGGTAACCGCTTTCCATTAAGCGGGCCGTCTGCCTGTCTGCTGAACTCCTGCCATGAAGAAAGTTAATTATTAACATTCATAATGACATTACATATCTGACAAATAGCCAAATAGCCATTTTAACCGTTTTAATTTACTATACGAGAAAGTGCCAATCTTTGTTATTCAAAATAGTTCTAGTCATAACTAATTCAGATCACACCTCAAACATACCAGTAACCGAAAAAGCGATGCGAAAAACGACATTCGATCAGTGATACGAAAACGAATATGCAATAAAGCAAGCAACGAAGATGATGAAGTTCAAATCATTATTCCGTAGAGGGCCAAGTCAAGGGAAGCAGGAGGCGACCTTGAAAGGCGCCCCATCGGTCTCCAGCCTCGACTCGAAACACCACAAAATCGCCCCTTCAAGAGACAAGACGTTAAAGATCTTCGGCTCCAAAGAAAAGCTCCACAAAGCACACAAGAAGAAGGATCTCGGGAATAACAATGCCGTTTTAGAGGACCCCGAGTTGGCTTTGGAGTTTGAAGATGGGCAGGTTAGAAGAGATTTTAGCAGCGCAGAGGAGCTGGGCGGTTCGGTAGACGAAAGGGGGTCGCAGGAGTGCGTCAGTTTGCCAGTGACGCTGAATGCTGACCATATGCCGGGCTTCCAGGAGGTCCAGCTCAGGCCTAGAGTACCATCAGAGGTTAGTAATAATTTATCACATTTAGTTCTTCGTTGATTTTCGAATTATTAAACTTGTTTGTATATGAAAATTAATGCACACTATTGTATAATAGTATTAGTACATCACTTGGTATTTCCCTGGAAAGTTTTCCGAGTGTTTTGGAAATGGGTAAATTTTTAAATTATGGTGTGCTCTTACCGAATTTCAACTTTGCTACTTTGTAAAGAAGCTGCTCGCGCCGCAATATTGAAAAATGGCGAATAATACCAGTTTTTTACAGTATTTCCTTTACGACTTATTTTACGATAAAAATATGAGATACAAAATTAAACTAAAGACAATTTCTTATAATTTTTGCAATAAAATTTCATTTTATAAAACACAGTTTTCGCATACGAGCGCCGCAAGTGTATTGCGATATTTAGTGAACACCTTATAGTTTATTGTGGTGGTGAAATAAAATTTCAGATGATTTTCTTGATCATTTTAAATTTTTAGGCGTCCTTGGCGTCCGGGGCCCGGGAGATCGAGGCCTTGAGAAGGGAACTGGAGGCCAGCGCGATGGAGAGAGCCCAACTGCAGGCCAGAGTCGACGAGCTATCGGAGAAGGTCGCCGATGCTGAACGACTGAAAACCGAGTTAGAGAGGTTAAAGGTAAGCAATGTTTGACTTTAATGGGCCTCATAATTATTTTCTATTTCTATGACGTCGGATGACGAATTTGTAGTTTCTTAAATTACTAACAAAAATGCTTTGGCGTATAGAAGGAAATTGTTTTAAATTAAAAGTAACCAAAAATATACAGCTTTTTGACTCAATACTCGAAGGGGACATACCTCAAACTTAAAAAAAATATTCACTTACGCCGGCCAAGGTCACCTCAAGATTCGTGCTGGAGATATTATTATAACTCTTCTCAAAATATCACGTAGTTTTATTAATACAAGAGGTTCTTATAAAGTTTTTCGGATTGTGTTACGTCAGCTGATGATTCTACGCAAACGTTATGTTTCCAGAGTGTGGAGGCAGAACGGGAGGCGGCCCTCGAGCGCTTGGCGGATGAGAATGGTGCGTTGCGCGCGCGCCTCCGCGGCGTCGCGCACTCGCCGCTCTCCGACAGCGAGAAGAGGCAGCTGCTGCTCGCGCCGGCGCCGCGCCGGATGCACTCGTCGGCGCCCGCCTCCATCGCGCTCGCGCACAATGTGAGTGTTTGTATTACGGTCACAACAGCTGCGTCTTATAATGTCACATGTGCAGGGTATCGTTTTGCGCGTTTTTGGAGCAGAAGAAAATACTGAGTGTTCTACCGCTTGTATAACCACTGTGCCTGAGGGTAGGGGTGCGCGGCACTGAGTCGCAGACACCTAGGGGGCGCAAGCCGGTCTGCTTTTACAAACTCATACCATGCGAAATCTCCTAGATTTGAAAATGTCTTAATATTTATTATACAAATCCGATAAATAGATCAGATTTTTTTTATGCAGGAGTACAGCAGAAAGGCAGACGGCCCACTTGATGGAAAGCGGTTACCATCGCCTATGGACAGTTGCAACACCAAAGGTGTTACAAATGCGCTGCTGCTCTCTTAAGGGAGACTGAAACCTGGTTACTAATGCCGGAACACAACTCAAGGTTTTTATTGCGACATACTTTAGACCAGGGGTGGTAGCCATCCAGTCAGGCAAATACCTGACAACACTGATACTGATAGGAATACTTGTAGATATGCAAGTACTTATATAAAAGATTTTTTAAAGAATTTTTCTTTTCTTTTTGTTGTTAGGGCGTAGTTGATTTTCGCACCCCGGTGCACAATATGTTTGAGACGGCTCTGTTCCGAGGAATTGTTTGATCTGGTGCCAACACCTTATTTTTATAACCGCACTGTTTACCATTGACGGGGTGTTCACTCCCATTTCTTTGGGCATTCAATCTCAAATACGCAACGGTTCACTAGAACATTTATTTCGCGAACAACAATCATCTCGAGGCAACGGGTTTTACCTCAATGCTATGACATATAGTTCTTTAAGAAGGGCGTTAAAAGTTTCTTCCTTGCCCCTGATGTTGTAAACGTCTATTTACGGTAAACGCTTTCCACCAGGTGGGCCGTTTGCCTGTTTACCAGCTTCAGGTAACAAAGAAATAGAGGACTTTTAGGTATTTGAGGGGTGAAGAGAAGGAAGGATGGATGATGATGATAGGCATGAGTTTTCTTTACACATCTGGCGCAGCTTCTGCAGTCTGTTTTTTGTATTTAAATATCATAAAAGAAATATTGTATAAGTTTTAACAATGTATTAAGTACCTACCTACTCATAATATGTATCAGATTTCAGGCAATCTTGTATGAGTTTTGGAGGTTCTCGTTACATTGTAAAGGCCTGGAAACCTTGGAAAATTGTACTTATTTAATAAAACAAAATTCTTTTTGCCCTATAATTTTCAGGGCGAAGGTGATAGCGGCGAGGCGAGTACTCCAGAATGGGACAAGCACTCGTCGTCGTCACTCAGCGAGGTGTCCGTCGCGTGTCTTCAGGACAGGATACTGCAGATGGAGGAACACCATTACAGGTGGGTTTCCATCCACTTTTATTCTGTTAAACTTTCACTTGTTATAAACCCCTCCAGTGTTGCATGCCATTATTATATACCAGAATGGAAGCTGTCAAAGGATTTCGACTGTCTTACTGGCGATAGAACTAGAATCAAGATTAACACTGCAAGATTTCATCTCCGTGACTTGCAGGTTTTATGTATGTGAAAAAAACCGGGCTACCCTTCAGTGCTATAAAAAAGAATCAGCCGTGGCTCCCATTGGTAGGCATTAAATGCAGTTAAGTATTTGACTTTCTGCTTGTTAAATTCCTTAGAATGAAAATCGGTCTGAATATAGACTGTCTTCACTCCTGAAAACTCGCGTACAGTACGCGCAAAATTTATTTGCGCTTTGAATGTAGTTAGTTTCACGAGTTTGAGCAGGTCCAGTCTAATATTAACGTCGATTAAACATTACGGTGTGTTGTATAAAAGAGAAGGCATGTGAGGCCGCATAACGGCCGACCAAGAGCGCAACACTCCCCCTTCTTCGCTGTCTGTAAACCTCATATACTGTGTTCTGTGCAATAACGTGTATGTACTTCAAAGACGCAATTCAGTTTTGCATACTATTATATATACAATGATAGGCTGACGAAAAATGTCGCCGAGCTGTAAGTACGTGTATATACACGCACGTAAATCACCCCCTATTTTTTTTTTTTCGTTTGAATAATTAAAAGTAATTTTAAAGATTTTAAACGCGGTATTTTACTTGATTTTTATTTCGTTTCGTTCACTTATCAGTGACACTGAAGTTTTACTATTTTGTTTGGTTGTTTTTTCATTGGAATATTTTTTTATTAATTTGTCCTTTCTGACGTGAGGGTATGTATGGTTTTTTTTGTTCGTTTATATTTTTATTTCTGATTTCTTATGTGTTTTTTAATTTCAATTGACAAAAACTTAAGTGAAACTTATTTATCGGCGTTGGAAAAAAATATACCGTTACATTTTTCGGTTACGCGTCATCTTTTTCTCAAGAAAAGGCTTTATTTATTTAACCAATTTAAAGAAGTTTCACTTCTTACTTGTGCACACTAGTATTATCCACGCAAATTACTAATGCGCTGGAACCTTGTCAAATTAACATGCGCGTGACGTCATCCGCAACTCGATATGTACGCGTACCCGCCGGCCAGTGATGCTAACAGTACTGAGTGTTCGGCTACGGTTACGTCACCGAAACGGCGGCCAGCCGCAATAGCAATTTGCGGGGATATTACACGCGTACATTTTTATAGTCTTAGTGTTGTGTTATATTGTGGGGGCTGCTTTGTGTTGTATGTAGCACGAGCGAGGAGCTGCAGGCGACGCTGGCCGAGCTGGCGGACCTGCAGTCGCAGCTGGCGGACGCGCACGCGGACAACGAGCGGCTCGCCGACGAGAAGCAGGTGCTGCTCGAGTCGCTCTGCAGGCAGACCGAGAAGCTCGAGGACAGCCGCACCAAGGTACCTACTCTAACGGCTGACCTCCTTAGGCGTTATACATACATACATAACTTCACGCCAGGTCCCTTGCGGGGTAGGCACGAACAACAGAGCGCCATTCAGGCTTATTCTTACACACCTCACTTGCTTCTTTGACATTCATAGCTCTTGTCATGCACGCTCGTCTGTTCTTAAGGCTCCTGAAATCATCATCTTTAGTCGTTATAAAATTATTTAAACACTAGAGTTTGCACCCATGTGTCAAACCTTAGGCAATTGCTTTATTTTATTCTTATATGAAAGAAGGACAGAAAGTAACATTTATTGGCGTGTTAAACAAACAGGATTTATACCTAGAAAATAAAACTGTAGAGGTCGAATTTCTGTACAATGAATGCTAAAAACCGAGTCCGGGGGATGTAAGTAGTGAAATAGAACTAATTTAGATTATTTTCAAATTTTTTGTTTGTCTGTTTGTACGGGCTAATTGCCGAAACGACTGGACTGATTCAAATGAAATTTTGTATGGTGGCAGTTTATATCCCTGGTCAACATATAGGATTTTGATCTCATCAGAAGCTAATATATAAATATCGGTTTTTAAATGAATTAGGATAGGATATAATAAGGTAATTAAATGTATGAAGTGAGTCAAAACCAACCTGATTTGAAGTAATATAATGAATAACACTCCCGGGGAATTTCCCGCGGGCTTCCCGAAATATAAAGTATCGCACCACTTTATATCTATATTTATAGCAAATTTTATGTAAATGTGTGTTTTGTATCCCGGGAATTTTCCCGGGAACGGCGTGTACTTGTTCGGGTGCATAAAAATTACCTTATTTTGACACAGTTTTCACCAAAACGATAGCTTATATTATTTTTTCAATGTTGTGTCCCGGGGATCCCGCGGGACTTTCAGGTCAAGCGTGGATGAAGTCGCGGGTATTTCCTAGTTTACTTTTATATTTTGTAGGTGGATACACTGCAGGAGTTGTTGCTTCGCGAAGGAATCGAACCCGAATCGATAGTGGCCGGCGATGCCGACCAGCAGTTGTTCGCTGTTCTGAAGGTAACACATACCATCCTATACTACTAATATAATAAACGAGAAAGATCGTGATGAAGGATGATTATTTCTTACTCATTCGCCTGGTGGTAGGGCATTTGCCCGACTGGATGGCTACCACCCCAGGTCTAAAGTATGTCGCCATAACAGCCTTGAGTTGTCTTCCGGCATTGGTGACTAGGTTCCAGTCTCCCTTAAGAGAGCAGCAGCGCATTTGTAGCACCTTTGGTGTTGCAAATATCCATAGGCAATGGTAACCGCTTTCTATAAAGTGAGCCGTCTGCCTGTCTGCTGCACTCCTGTAATAAAAAAAAAAATACACAAAAACTGCTGAATAGATTTTAATGAAAGCTCACAGTTACAGCTTATTCATCAGAATAACACATAGGTTTATAGGTTTCCAGATTGGGTATTTTTGCCCCAAAATTTGCTTTACGGTTACCAAATTTTGTGATAGGCAACTTTTGTCTCTGAGATGTAGAAATTCAGGTCAAGTACTAAAAATGTATATAATAACAAGCAGAGTCTAGCTGTCATGTTCTGTTACTTCTGTCGTAATAAGTTCATCAACAATAACAATATAACAATAATAGTCCATCAAGGTCCCACTGCCGGGTTCGGTCTTTCCATTTCTAAGGGGACGGACAGGATACCCGCCACGCTTGTCCAAGGCGGATTGGCGGTTTTGACACATCGTTTATCTTGATGTGCAGGTTTCATCACGATGTTCTCTTTCACCGTTTCGACGTGGTATATGTAACAATATGCACATTAGGTCAAAAATCTTCCTAAGTGGTGCATGCTTTCCGGCCAGGATTCGAACCGGCTCCCTTTGCACGCTAACCATTAAGCTTCCATAGCATTTTAAAATAAATACTAATAATAATCATATTCGGGCAATTTCCAAAACTCAAATCAAACTGGAGACCCTGGCATAGGCCGTATTAACTAGTAAAAATGCGCCTAATATTTTCTTAAGTTTCCGCGACTAGTATACATATTAAAACTACTTTTAACGGTTTTAAGCGCGGTAATTTATTTATTCTAATTTATAATAAAGTAGCTGACCCGTGCCTGACTTCGCTGGGCATCAGAAAAACATACTTATTATTAATTACAATCAAATATACTCTGTCACTCAGAAATAGTGTAGCTTTCCACTAGTGAGAGAATTTTCAAAATTAGTTTAGTTGATCCAGAGATTACCACCCTACAACGTCACAAACTCAAAAACTTTAACCTTTTTATAATATAAGCATAGATTACCGCGCTTGAAACCGTTAAAAGGTAGTTTTATTGTATTATAAAGAACCTGTTTAAATTTGCTGTACTCTTCAACTGTTCAATTCTCAGTTAAATTTTCTTAATAAATCAATAGTAGTTAAAATACTAATAAATATTGTTACGAGTTGCAGGACTCGGAATCAAAATGCCGATGCAATTATTATAGAATTTATTAGAACTATACAAACACGTATAACACACACGCGCAAAGTCCATCACTAAATAGATTACCGAATATAATACACTCGTCTTGCTTCGCTTGTGCTTATCGCTCGACTGCCTCACCCCGCCGTTGGGCCATTGCTTTATACTGTAAAAATACAACATATGCGCGTGGACTGAATTTCTAAGAATCACACCTGGCTAATGACTACCATAAAGATTACAATACACAATGGACTGTTTTTCCAATTACAAATTTTAAACACAAAGTAAACAAAAGAAGACGGTCATAAAAGCGTTTCAATGTTATTAGCACAAACACCGACGGGTAATAAATGTGCTTTGTTTACAGATATGCAGGTGGCCCAAATTGTAACAATATAATAAAGGTGTGTTAAACTTCAATTGCAGGTGTCTCAAGAGGAGAAAAGACACCTTTTAAGCAAACAGGAGCAACTGGAAGCCGAATTAAATCAAACGAAGACTGCCTTAGAGGAGAAAACCAAAGAAAACGAAACACTCGCAGAGAAAATTAGGTAAGGATTTATATAGTACTGTTTGTTGGATTTTTGTGAAGTCTTGTGATAAAAATGTTGTTTTTTAGGGATTTATTGCCGTTTAGGAAAATCGTTAATCGATTTCTTTTATAGGAGAAAGAGTGACGAATGCTAATATTTTTTAAAATTATGCATAAAAATTACATTAATCCAATAAAAAAACATCACAAAAACTACTATGTTTGACACACATCATATATATACTCTTTTGTTTATTGTTGCCTTGGCGAAACCTGTGATTATAGAAGTGTAGTCTTTAATTACATATTATTACGGTCGAATTTCGACCGCGGGCGACCACTAGTCCTATTAAATCGTCACGTCTATTATTGGGATTTGTCTATGGATATAAATAACCGTTTTAAAAAAAACTATAAAAATACGCTTTTATAGAAAATCCAACTAAAAAATAGAAAATAAATTTTAATAAATTTGAATTAAAAATAGTGTAAGATACTATAATAGTGTAAGTACATTATGGTACTAGTGTGTAACATTGGTGATTACTGCCGAGGCGCCATTGAGACTCGAGCGTAGGCGAGGTCTTAAGAGAGCTAGGACGGTACTCATCAATACACACGTGTATCATACGACGTTTTTCAACACACTTTGAATAAAATAACAATAAACTCATTTTATTTAGTAGATAAAAAGTTTATTTAGAGAAACAATTAGTAAATGTGCAGTTAGTAAAAAGTTATATATGAGTGAAAGTTTTATTTATTAAACAAGTACGAGTTAAAATTATTTATTTAAATAAGAAGTTGCATGAAATGAGCAAGCAATAGGAACATTAATTTATTTGTTCTATGGAACACAATTTTTTTTTAATAAAAACTTTTTTTAGAGGAAGTAACTCAACCAATAAAATATAAAAAAAATCTATAACTCACTAGTGAGTTATAAATTTTTTTTTAATTTTATTGAATTTTTTTACTCACAGTTTATGGGTGTCATTCTGTGCCTGATTGCGGTGACCATAGAGCCACTTTGTGAGCAAGTGTGTTGAAAAATGATTTTATTGTAAAAAAAAGCGTGCGTGCATAACAGCGGCCCCGGCTGACGTTGTTCTGCTCTGAAAAATAAAAAGCTAGGTCCCGAATTCGGCGCCACCCACTGGTCGAATCGTGAATCTAAAGTTCAGAACAAAATAATAATGAATGAATATTTGTCGCAGATCATTAGAGTCGAGCCTGGAGCGGAGTGATAATGAGAGATCCCAGTTGCAGAGTGAGATCGAGTCGGCGAAGGACGTCGCCTCGGCGCGGCAGCATCAGATCACCACGCTCACCAACCTCCTGGACGCCGCCAAGGCCAAGGTATCTATTGTTGAATCCTCACAATTTTTCTAATGTGGCTAGTTTTATAGGTGCGCTAGCTTTCGATTTCGCCACCATTGCGTGGTGGCGAAACAGTCTCCAACGTTCCGTTTTCTCCGTACACGTGAACGTTTCACATCCCATTCTTGGAGCTTTTTATTGAACTTTACATACAAGCCGTGCTTGCCCTTTTGTGTGAGTGCGCCATACGTAAACGCCGAAGTGCCATTCGAGGACCTGTTCGTGCCGTGCACTTTCAGTAGCTGTCTAGCTGCCCCATTGGAGGTGGATTCCGAGGTTAGTGGTGCTCATTACCCCATTGGTGTTTGTGCAGTATTTGGCATACCTCTCACTCTCTCATAATAAACCTATACAGTCCATATTATTACTAGAACCAGCGAAGCTGTGTATGGATCCGTGATCCAGCAATGCACATCTATCTCCTTCTCATATTCCTATGCTAAATAGTCTCGTTAACAATACAGTAACAATACAGTATATATTGTGTTTTAATCAAATATATGTATAATATAAAATTCTAAACATGCCGTGTCGTGTCTGTACATTGTAGCTATTTAAAAAAATCTGGAATCGACTACATATATAAACAACTGAGAACACGATGCATTTTTTTAATTTCATTTCTTGTTTTTGTTCGGGATTCAAGTAAAAACTACTGGGCCAATTTCGATGTAATTTTCGCTGATCTGATTTTTCTGGGAATGATTTATAATCGCCAAATTAAAATGAAATCAAATTTCATTAGTTTTTTAAGTATGTAATAAAATGTGTGATAAATTTTATCCCGAGAATCCTGCGGGAGATTTCCGGGATTATTTTAAAATGCTGAAAACAATATAATCCGGGACTTTTTTATTTCCCGGATTTCCTAACTTCGAAACCACGTGATATTAGGACTTGCTTGATATGACAGTTTCTATGTTTATTAATCTTTGGTAGGTTTAGATATAAAAGTCTTTAGTAACATTACCTATTACCTAAAATTTTGAATTTCTTTCATGCTCTCATAATTTACGATCTTCTACTAAACTTAAATTGAACACTCCTGCGCATAACTCAACTTTTTATAACAATTCTTTTACTGTTAAGGCTATACAGCTCTGGAACGCGCTTCCTGTTACAATCAGACAAGCAAAATCGCTAGCGATATTTAAAACTATGATTAAAAAATACTACCTCGTTGCAATATGATATTTAAATTCATTTATATATTTTGTAGATATGTATTTGTATGGTATGTATATTAAGTATATATCTATGTAATATATAAAATTTCTTCATATATGTATATATATCATTTATGTATTTATTATTAAAATGTAAGTAGTTCGTACTATATGTTACGTATACCACCATCGCCATTATCATCTCAATTCATTCCTGGGGTCGTTTGGAAGAGATCGCTTTTTAGCGATAAGACCGCCCTTTGTACATAACTAGATATAATTTTAGTCTTTAAGTTCATGTTTGTATTGGTGTACAATAAAGTGTTATCTATCTATCTACCTATCCCGGGTTTTTGTGGGAATCTTCGGAATTAATTTATTTACATACTTAAAATTCATTTACCTGCTGAAAATACCCTTTGATTTTAAATAAGTTTAGTTTTATATTGACGAGGTCGCGGGCTAAAGCCGTATTATGCAGTACGGTGAGCGGCTTAGATGAATGTGTCCGCTGCATGTGCAGCTGGAGGAGCGAGAGGGCGGCGCGGGCGCGGAGGCGGAGGCGGCGGCGGCGGCGGCGCGGCGCGAGGCCGAGGCGGCCGCGGCGGTGGCGCTGGCGCTGCAGGAGCGGCTGGCGCACGCGCAGCGTCAGCTCGACCGCGCCCACTCCGACAACAGGAAGATGCACGACGACGCAATGGTAACGATACAACACCACTCTTGTTATTTATTGTGCGATATAATCTAAACACCCCGTATTTGTACATTGAAGCTATTTAAAAAAACAAATCGCATACACTATATAAACAACAGAGAACACTATGCAATTTTTTATTTATTTCTTGTCTGTTTGTTCAGGTTTTTTGTGCTGTGGTGTAAAATTTCTTAGAACGCTACTAGGTTTAATTGTGACTAAAATAGCACAGCCGAGATGCTTAAAATTAGCATTGGGAACTCGAAATAAAATATTGAATCAAGACAGGAAATCTAGACAAGACCTCATCTCTTTTTAACCGACTTCCAAAAGAAGGACATAGGACACTTTTTATCCCGTTGGAACCGGTAGGTGTCGGAATCGGGTTCTAGAATCCTCCTAAACACCTGGAGCGATTTTGGTGATTTTGTTTTTGTGTGTTTGAGTGGGTTCCCGGATGGTTTAAATCCGTTAAAACCCGTCAAAGGCTTCGCCACAGAGGTCGTACTTCTAGATTATCGAATTGATTCTAGGTTTCGCGTAACAATGCGAAGTCGACAATATCCGAGCTGGAATTCCAGATAGAACAATTGCGCCAAGAGAAGTCCGCCATGGAGGGTGAAATGAAGACCCTGCAAGAGAACGTTGCCGAACTCCAAGCACAGGTAATTATTGCCCCTACATTCCATCAGAAGATGATGGTTATCCTTGTTACTTCACATTTAGCAAGTTCATAATAAATATCACTATCGCTGAAAGAGAAAATTTAAAATTACTGTTCCTTCTCACGCAATAATTTTTTAGGTGCAAGTAACGTGAGAAGAAAAATTAGACTTCATAAGTGAGATTGTACCTTCCCACAAAATGATCTTTCGTTTCTTTAGGTACAAACAGGTTCCAGTCTGCCTTAAGAGAGCAGCAGCGCATTTGTAGCACCTTTGGTGTTGCAAATGTCCATAGGCGATGGTAACCACTTTCCATCAAGTGGCCCATCTGCCTGTCTGATGAACTCCTGAAATAAAAAAAAATAAAAAGTGTCAGAAAACTTGAAACTAATAAATAACGCTACTGCTCCCTCCAACAATATATTTTTTGTTAGGTACAAGTAGCGTCAGAAGAGAAATTGAACCTAATGAGTCGTGCTGGAGAGGCGTTGGCCAGAGCCTCTGACTTTGAGCGACAGCTGCAAGAATCCAAAGCCAAGGTGGAGAAGCTCAACAGAGACAGGGAGAGAGATGTGAGTGTTTTTTAATGTTTCTTTGTAAGCGAAATGGCAGCTACTACTGTTGAGGGGTACAGTTCTTAGTGTCCCATTTGAGTGTTGAAAATTAGTTTTTTTGTTGAATTTATTATGCCAGAAGCAACATGACACCTGGTCCGTCGTCGTTGTATATATTTTTGTACTTGGCTCAATTTTTTGCATTCTAGAGACAACAAATTCTAATCTAGAGACTATGGTACAAATCCCCTAAGGTAGTCTGATTTGATTCTAAGCACATTTGTCAATGTAATAAACTAACCAAAATAATCGGTCAAAATACAGCGGTGTACGGACCCGAAGCTAACTCGAGTAATATCGTGCGAATAGCCTTACTTTCATTGCAGACTTGAACCTAAAACTCGTGTACAGTCTGCAAAAGAATGTATGTATTGCAAAGTCAATTATGATTTAGTAAACAACTAACTTAAACACATTACAGGAAGCAGACTGGAACCAATTCAAGAGTGATCTCCTGATGACTGTGCGTGTGGCGAACGATTTCAAGACCGAAGCTCAAAAGGAGCTCGAGAGGCTCGTCTCGGAAAACAAGACTGCTCGAGACCGCATAAGGCTGCTGGAGGACCAAATACATTCTATGAAAGGTGACTGCTTCTGTGTGACAGTGAAGTGTGAAGTTTGCGCATTTTGATTTCTATACTCGTAGGTGTAATAGTTATGTATTTTATAAAGTAATTTTTTTCTACATGGTATCTTTTGTTTAGATTTTGAATTTTTTTTGACACAATGACTGTTACTATATATTTAACCACTTTATTCATAATAGTGTGAATCAGAATCGCATTCTAAATACGACGATGAAAAACACGTTCTTTTAAATCTTTAAAGGGTTTTTAGGCTTTAAAGGGCTACCCACAGACGCACAGTATTATGGCCAATGCTAGCTTGCAATAATATTGAACACTTTAATCTTACCATACACTAAGCAATACAATGCTGCCCCTAGATAATATTATTCTAGAATTTACCGAACCTAACCTAGGTAAGTAGCTTTATTTTACTTGCATAAAAACAAATTCGGTCTATTATCCCTATTAATATTATAAATGTGAAAGTAACTCTGTCTCCTGTGTGTCTGTGAACTGTGTCTGTTCCGTTTTCACGTAAAAACTACTGGACCGATTTGGCTGAAACTCAGTATATATATATTATCGATACCGAGAATGAACATAGGATACTTTTTATCCCGAAAAGTGGGATAGTTTCCGGGATAAAATTATATTTGTCTTTCTGTTGGTTATGCTTTTACGGAAGAACTATTGGGCCGATTTGGCTGAAATTCGGTACGTATGTAAATTAAATACTGAGGGTGGACAAGGGATAACTTTCATGTTGGCCTTTTTGGCAATTTTGGCCTATTTGGTCATTTTGACCTTTTTGGCCTTTTTGATCATTTTGGCCTATTTGGTCATTTTGGCTTATTTGGTCATTTTGGTCTATTTGGTCATTTTGGCCTATTTGGTCATTTTGGCCTCTGGTCATTTTGGCCTATTTGGTCATTTTACCCTTTTGGTCGTTTTGGCCTTTGGTCATTTTGGCCTACTGTCGTTTTGCCTATTCGGTCATTTTGGCCTAGTCGATCGTTTTGGCCTATTTGGTCATTTTGGCCTATTTGGTCATTTTGGCCTATTTTGGCCTTTTGGTCATTTTGGCCTACTTGGTCGTTTTGCCTATTCGGTCATTTTGGCCTATTCGGTCATTTTGGCCTTTATGGTCATTTTGGCCTCTTTGGTCATTTTGACCATTTTGATTATTTTGGCCTTTTTGGTCGTTTTTGCCTATTCCGTCATTTTGGCAATGCCGGTCACTGTGGTCTTTTGGTCATTTAAACCATTTTGGCCTTTTAGGTCAAGTTTTCTAATTTATTTTGTTGACAGATAGACGGGGGATGGTATAATTGCGATATAAAATGAAGTGAATATTCCGTGGGCAATACATAAAATTTAATATAATATAACCTGTAGCACTTGCTCTATAAACAAGAGACACGGACTAGAGGTTAACCCGCGGCGCAGCCGCGGGGTAAACTCTAGTATACAATAATAAAAAAGAAACTAAGTCCATATAGTCTAGACTAACATAGAGGTGAATCGAAGCCAACTTGATTTGATCTAATACAATGAATAAAATATTGCTTATGACAATGTAGGTATTTGTTAGTGAATTAAAAAACAACATTGCAGCACCATCTATTTTACTAATCCGTTCATTCTAAGGAAACAATGTCATTTATCGGGATGAAATGCATCCTTATTGTTAAATCGGGTTATAAGTCAGCATTATGTCGAGTTTCATTCATATACGTGCAAGTAGTCTTCAAAAAGATGCGATCCCAGCACCATCTTTTCGATATTTTCTTCTTCAGCTTCGGAAACTACGTCATTTATCAGGATAAAAAGCATCCTAAGCTATGCCCCGGGATATAAGTTAGCTCTATGTAGTTTCATTTATAGATAGGTAAACTATTGCCAATATCTTTTTTAAATCGGCAGATAATGCCCTCCCCCCCCTCCTCCCAAGCATAGCAAGTTACGCTCGTGTTATGGGTAATATACAATAGGACCACTCTGGGGCCGATCCCAAACAACCAGACCAGAGTAAATAACAGAAAGCTCGTTTCCGAACTTTACCATGCCAGTAATCAAACCCGGGTTCGGGAGCCTCTGGGTTTCAGCGAGTTCGGCCGGCTAATACTTAGCCCGCTCAACCACAGAGGCCATCTGCAATAATGTAATAATACAGTGTGCGTTTGTGGGTAGTCGATAAACTATCATGCACGAGGGAGTTAATATTAGGCGTTATAAGTGGTTTCAATATTAAACAAAAGATGGCATTGCATGAAAATTTTGGTATTTTCCATCTTTGAAAGATTTTTATACCTTTTATGTTGTTGTTGATATTTTTATTTACTTTTGCACGCTAAGCATGTTGTTTAGCTTCGATTTAAGCTTTTGCCGATGAGTTTTAGAGACTAGTACTTAAAGAATGAGTTAGTCATCAAAACATGGTCTAGATAGAACTAGGAATGTTATGTTAGAGGTATATTAACTGGCTGTCAACTTGCTTACGTTTAAAAGTTACATACATAAGTTTTGTATTAGTTTTAGTAGAAGAAACCAATTGTTGCTCGAAATAAAAAGTATGTTTGCATGAGACAAATAAGACTGAGTAAAACAGTAAACCTACTTTTAATATATATAGTAGTTTCCTCTGCAGAATTAACAGGCATCTCATGCACTAATTCTGTGTACAGCTTCCTTTAATATAGACTACATCATAATAACTAACAAAAAATTATGTTACTGTACTTGTATCTACTATCTAAAACTGCATTAGTTTTCATGTATGAACAATTGAAACAGTTCTAATGTATATACACTTATTTACATATCTTAAATATGTTATTTCGAAATGCTATGTGAGCATTATATCGTCTCTTAATTTTTTTGTTAATGCAGATAGGGTATAAAGACCATTGTTTATTGTGTAGGTGACTGATTACAAAATAATGTTGCTAATATAGTGATTTATCACTAAATTAAACAAATAGATACATCTGTGCATCTAGATAAAAGTCGTTAAGCAGGTAAATCTGAAACAAATGCAAGGGATATTAATGTTGCATTATATGGTACGTAGGACACAGATGATGTATTATACCGGTTCGTATATTAGTGTGGAAGGAAAACGACATATTGTGACAACCTTAATGTGTAGGAACAAGGCCAAGCAAATGCATTTTGCGTTCTAATTTATGAAAGGGTCGTGTTTTTAGACATATAAAGTTAATTTAAAAAAACGTGATCTGAATTGTACGACATGATGTAAATGTTGCATGATCTAAGTTAGTCTTTACAAGAGGAATTAGACGATATGAAGGTCATTGAATATAGCAATTAATGCAGTTTTAGATGGTTTAATTTTTCTTGTCCAGAATACCATTCAGTGTTTCATATGTAAATACTGTTAATATAAATTGTCTAATCACAATTTCATGTACCGCAACAGGTGTTGACAGGTCGGAATCTATGGATAGCGTTATAAATGGTTCGGACGACGAGAAACGACTGTCATACCAATCTTTAGACTCTCAAAGCGATTGCTCATCGAAGGAAATTTACAAAAATATCAGAACAAGATATCTGTCAAGAGTTCATAGCGTTTCGGATCCATTGAAAGATGATAGTATTGTTGAGCAAGCATTTTTTAAATCGAACCTTATAAAAGATCAAAGTTTTGATTCTGATGAAACGTTGGATGGAATTAAACATGAAATAAACAGTGTAACAGTCGACGAAAGTATTGATGATGTAAGGTTATCCCCAGAAACTGAGGAAGTTTTATCTGATAAGGGTTTGGATGAGCTCGTTCGACCTACCATTGAAGATAAAGAGCTCAAGAGGCAAGATGCTATAGACTTTTTCAAAGAGAAGGTTATTAGACAAGACGCTGTGGATAAAAGTGATGAGCGAGATAATTTAAATAGATTGAATGTTCATAATTCTAATAAGTTGGTTATGAAATCAGAATCAAGTTTTCTCCCTATAGCAAAACCAAGGACTATATTCAGTAGAAATCTATCTGGTACTTTAAATGGTAAACCAAAAGCATTTAGCATGGATAATCTGAATAATAATGATGAATATAAAGATGCTCTAAAAGAGGCTACTAGTATAGAATTTTACGATGGTGCTAAGAGTTATAATAATAGTGAAACGTCGGTCTTTACTGCTAGTACAGATAGTGTGTTTGTTTCTCCACTAGAGACAAATAATAATAAAACCGATATTAAACAAAATTCGTCCATAGGGAAATATTCAGCGTCTTTAGATAATTTAAGTATTCCTAAAGATATACCTGTGGTTAAGGCAGAGTCGATTCTTCCATTTCCATACCCTAATGATATACGAAGACCTTCGCAAGTTGATATTTTGTCACCGCCATACCCTGCCAGATCCAAAAGCCCAGAAATAATACTTGATGAAAAAATTGAGAGTGACCTAAAAAAGGTCAATGACGAGTTAAAAATAACTTTTAAAGCCGCAATAGATAGAATGGATGGTAGTAGTATTAAAAGATCATCGTCACTTCCTAAATCAGATAAGTTTGCTAAAGTTCGATCAAAATCGACGTCTGATTTTCCATTAAAAAAGAAAACATTAGACTCATTCACTCCTTATTTTCGTAGAAGTTCAGAAACAAAAGAGGTTCGACAACCTAAAATAGTAGAAGTGAAAGAGAAAGTAAACAATAAACATATTCCGTGTTTAAAGAATAATACTGTCTTAAGTAAAGATTGTTCTATAAAAGCGAAGATACTGGTACTAAAAGTGTTATAAACCCAGTAACTGAAGCAGTAAACGTGGAAATTATTAATAACCAAGACGAAATACCTGTAATTCCTATAAACGAACCTTCAATTGAAACACGAATTAAATTAAACGAAACATCAGATTTCCAAATTGACGATACAGTTAGTTACCGATTAAAAATAAATACCAGTGATCCATGCAAAGATATAGAACCTAGTAACAAAATAACTGTAGATAATAATTCAGTTGTTATTGGTGGTAAAAATGAAAAAACTAACAAAAAATTAAATACATTTATGACCCCTATTAAACTAATAAATAGAAACATTGGGAACAATTCCCCGATTATTATAAGTCCTGTATTAATTCAGCCTATTTTTTTTAAACCCAATAATTCATATTCTGCATCAATAGAAGCAGAACCAAAAGAGAAGAAAACGGTATATTACGATGACACTGATCAAGTTTTGAGTAATGATAAATCCGAAAAATTTAATGTAATTGCATATGATACCAACAAGAAAAGTTCTACTTATCAAAAAAACATTAAAGCTAAACAACTACCCTTTCTTCCTTGGAAAACGGTTGATTCAACCGAAAATGTATCTGAAACTCAACTTGGATTGAATAAGACCAGTGTTAGTGTAACAGAAGTTAAAAAATCCAGTGTTGGTAAATTATCCAAGACACCTGAATGGTTAATTGATAATCAATATTATCAACCAATGGAAAATGTTCCTTTTATTATAAACACAGTGCAAACATTTACTAAATTAGAACCAAATGATGGTAACATTAAAGAAGATGTGACATTCAATACGAAAAACTCATTTTTACCCTTATTTCAACCTATAAGACTATCAGAAGAAAATTATTATGAAGAAATCGGTCCAGTGATACCTAATTTAATACCCAACAAAAATATAGCTGACGATGACAAAATTATTAATAAAGCTCATTCTTTTGATGAATTTGCCTCAGTTACTAGAGAAGATATACTCAAAGTTCCTAGGAAACCAAAAAAACCTAAAAATGTTTCTTCTAGTACAATACGAACTGATAACAAAGAGACTATTAAAATAACCAAATCTGTGATATCTCTGTCAAGAGCACCGAGTGCGATTGAACCGAAGAAACGAACAACGCGTAGTTTGGGAGAATTAGTTCAGAGTTTTGAAAGGAATACTCCGGCTGGATATTTAGATAAGCCAGAAGTGCCGTTGAGGAAGTTTTCGCTACAAAATCAGAAATCGCCAACGTCTAATGTAACCACTGGATCATTACCAAGGGACAAACCTTATTGGAAGACGTTAGAGCATAAAAGACTGTCACATCCTATAAGGTCGTTAAACGATAGCCTGCCACCGAGACCTCTGCGTAAGTTAGGCTTTTGATCAGACCTCTAAACGTCAGAGTGAAGTGTAAATAACTGTTTAAATGTGGATAAATGTAATCGAGTGTCGTGTGGTTTTTCCTCATTGTGGTGGTGGTACGGTGGAGGTATTTTTAAAAATAATTATTTACTTTTATATTTTGACGCATGCTTCCAAAAATATACTTCATATTGGTACGAAGATTTATATTGCATAAGCTCAAATCCACCCCAATGTGGAGTTCTGCTCCTGTCTTTGGTTTTATGCACTGTTATCCCAGTGAGTCTTTACATTGTCAATCGCTGTATTCTCAACGATTCCCAATTTGAGACAATTCCTTCACCTCATCTTCATCCTCCAATGAAATTTTTGAATTTCGTCGTAAATGATATCAACGCTCCGTAATCCGGTTCAACTACAGTTTATTATTGTAACTCCCGCAAGCAAGTGGAATGGGAAAAATCGCGTTCGTGAACGTGGTCGTTGTGAGCCTCATGAGGAACGTAGCCACAAGGCTAAAATATAATATACACTCGTAACTTCCCTCTCCAGTTTTATGCACGTCAATAATACTACTATACTAATAATATTACTACTATAAATTTCATTGCTAAGAATTAAGTTACAGAATTACAGTGCGTACTTAAATAATATATACCAACATTGGTACTTAAATCCTCAATGCTTTCATAATCTCATACTACCATGAAGATATATTTTGGAATATTCGTGAAGATTTCAGTTTTCACCTTTTGACTGCCCTTTTTGTGTGATTTATTCACTCGTGTATTGCTAATAATTATATGTTCAAAATTAACATTCAATTCGTATGTAAAAAAATATACTATGAATAAATACACTTTTAAATACAAAAATAAACTATTGTATTATAACTAGAAAAAGGTAATGGAAGGTAAAATATTTCTGTAGAATATATAAATAGTTGGTGAATAAATGCATTGAATGCTTTTTAATGGCGTTGGGATTATTTAGTGGTGATGGTTGGTACTCTTTAAAAAATACGGTAAACATCAAATATTATGTAAAATTACATTAAAATATGTATGTGTCTATTCATCATTTGTATTTGATGAATATGTCATTGTACGAGTACGAGAATGCACAAAAAATTCCAAGGGTAATAGGGCCCTAATTAATACTTGTTTTTCACAATATAGTATTTAATATGCGCCAAATTTATGGCTTCCCTAGTGTAGCTGCAGAAGGCTGCGCAATACCTATTTTTATTAATAAATAACGTCTGTTGTGCAGCCATACATTGCTAAAAACTGCCATAATGTCTGTCAGTATTCAACAGAAGATTATTTGTGTCTCTCTCTCTCTTTCAAACCTAATTCTATATAATGTTTACTACTATTGTGTTGTATTTATCTCCGACTTTTGCTGCCGTACTCAGAGTCAACTAATGGTCTGTTAACTGAAGGTTATGTTGTATGTACAAAAAAATATGTAAATTTAATAAATATTATGTTAATTATATTTAAAGCGCTCTGAGTGTGACAGTACTGAGATCGGGCCTATATGTAGAACTAAAATTCCAATACTGAATCATGTTAGGTAAAACCACGTTTATACAATTAGGTATTTGATTTTGAATAGCAATCCCACCGCGGACGGAAGAAACGCCGCCCCCGCCGCCTCTGCTCACGAGTGCGTCCCTCCAAGACATTATGGCCACGGCAGCTTCTCATAGAAGGACCAAAGGTATATCGACATTTGCAATAGGAAATTCGTTGTAAGTCATTCGTAGTCCAGATGTAAATCTCCTACGTCTTATATCTTGGTAGTCTTTGAGAGTTCAGACGTTTGACAAAAATCTATATATTTTCAGTGTCGCCATCTCTTGTTAGAAAAACTCGCTGTGTCAACTTCTAAAAAACGCCAGGGATACTGGCAATGTATACAATAAACAATATCAGCCCATAACTGTCCCACTGCTGAGCTCGGGCCTCCCATTATGGGGGGGGGAGGGGGAACGGACAATATACCCGCCACGCTTGTCCAAGGCGGGTTGACAGGTTTGACACATCGGTAATCTCGATGTGCGGGTTGCATCACGATGTTTTCCTTCACCGTTGTTAGCACGTGGTAATTGTAACAATATGCACATTAGATCAGAAAACTGACTAAGAGGTGCATGCGTTCCGGTCAGGATCGAACCCGCGCTCTTTGATTTAGGGGCGCGTGCGCCAACCATTCCGCTACCACGACTTACTGGCATGTATTTCGAAGGAAACCTCATCTCATCAAACATGCAGTAATAAAATTAATATTTGTAATATTAGAGAATTCTAAATCGCCATTTGCAAGTACAGTCAAGTTCATTAATATATATGCATTGACAAGGATTCAAAATATTGTATGCAGTAAAATGTTAAAAAATATATTTACAGTCTGTAGTTCATAATACATCAGCATGTAATTTGTTCAATAATATATGCCTGGACACTTTACAATAATTTGTGACCAGCCATATGATCAAATATAACTCAATAACATAGGATTCAAAAATATCTGACTAGTCAAATATTCATAAATCTCTTATAGATATGGGAATTTCACTCAAATTTTCTTTTTCCTAGAATTCATTTTGCAGTACCTTATATGCAAGTAATAATGCATCGTTGCCAATACGTGCAACTGCCCATCGGGCAACGTCGCGTAACTAGCTAGTGTTTTTAGAATTCTGATTAATATAAATGTGTTCTCGTTGTATTACTTAACTCGGTACTTGCAGAATAAAGTATACGAATTAACACAAAATAAGATTTTGGAAAACTTATTTATTTTTCTGTAACTATGAAACTAAAAAAAGAATCTCTTAAAATTATTAACCAAAAATTGAATGGAACATCAACAAAATAAAAACATTTCAATGAACTTAGATACATTTTTATATATAAAAAAAATAGCTCCTTCTTTCTAGTTGTTCCTTCATTGCTGAGGATTATGACTTTGATAGCAGTAAGAACATTAACTCTGTTCCACGGAGATCGGTTCTGTACATAGTGGCTGGCCAAGTTTATTGAAATGTTTATCTGGTCAGCAATCTAGTCAAGTCACCGATTTGAAGATCCCATTTAAACTTTCCCAGTGACCACGAATCTCTGCATGTTGTCTGGGTTCCTTCGCGGTATGTGGTCAAAGTACTTCAGTAGTATACGTTGTCGGCACACTGCTGATAACATCTGGTGATCTCGGATCTCAAGCTCTTCCAGTATAGAAACATTTGTTCTGTGAGCTGTCCTCGGAATTCTGACAATCCGACTTGTAGTGCTGGCTACAATACAAAGGCATCGATTTTATGTCTGCTAGATACCTTTATAGTCTAGGTACATAAGTATGAAGAATACAAGTGGCTGCACTAAGCGCTTTTTTGTCCGCTTTGAAATATGGCTTAGCCAGCGAGTATTAATTTAAAATCTTGTGTACGCTCCATTTACGTCAATGACATTTTGTCGATCATTTTCAATTGGTGGAAAATGCAATGCATATCTTGTTCATAAGTTGTTTTTCTGGGTCGACCAAACGACACATGTATTTTTACATCTCCCTCTTCTAGCCACCTTCTCCACCATTAAGAAACAGTATTTCTTGGTATTCCCAATTCTTCGGAATACTTTCTTTAGGAAAATTTAGGAATACCTTCCTCACACATACACACTATTTTATGTTTTGTGTGTTCATTAATTCTATACATTTTTTAATAATAAATAAAGAAGATGAAATTTTAATTTATCTTTTAAAAATATTAGGTAAATGTCTCGTAAGCATGAACACTTTATCTTTGAAAAAAACAAATATATCTTTTCGACCAGTAACTAATGTTACCAATGGCAAACTTTGACTAAAGAGTTTGAAAGGTTTCATAAAGTCTAATGTTTGACAATTTAGACAAGTTTAAAGGTAAATCGTATTCAAAATATTTATGAATCCATCACTGCACACATAATTATGATCGTAATGCATACATATTATTGAACGGAGTCTGTCATATATTAATGAATCTAAAAGTTGACCACAAATTATTGATTTGTTTGATTGTAAGGATATTTTTTAACATTCTACTGCATACAAGATTTTGAATCCTTGTCAATGCATATATATTAATGAACTCGACTGTACTACGTTTGCTATAAAGATGGCAGATTTATCAGTCGCGGCTCTTGGCCGCATCCGATAGTTTGATCGGCCCCTTATACGTAATCGTAGTTGCAGTATGAATAATTTTCGTTGAACAGGTGTCAGTCGCCAGGATTCCCGATTGTCGGTGAAATCTTTGATCGAGAGCATCGAAAATGCGGCGAAGGCGGCCAAACAGCAATCTCCGTCTTCGACGCCGACCAATGAGTGGCCACAGGTTAAACAATGTTTTATACCTATTTAAACACTTGGTGTGCATGTTTATTAGCGATGCGCAAACTAAATCACCAATGAGATCAGTGATTTATAAATCGTTTTCCTTGAAAGAATTAAATCACTCTTTTAAATCTTTAACTCTGGTTTCGAATGACACAATTCATTCAGTTGACCGGTTTTAAGCTTTACAATAAAGCCGGAGAGTTTAATTTACTGTGTATCATCATTGTGTTTCTTAGAGTGTGGATGTTATCTCATTTCAATTCACAATATCCTGTATCTATTGTCTCATACTACATCTAAGTATCTGATTTGTTAGTTTTCATCATTCCATGTGATTAAAATCAGTTTTAACATAGTGAGTTAAAGATATATTTTCCAAACCAAAGATTTAAAGAGTGATTTCGAATTTTGAAAGAATTTTGAAAATCACTCCTAAGTGACACATATCTAATGTTTATTTGCTTGCAAGTGGTGATATAAAAGAAATACTGTTACGAGTTGCAGGACTCGAATTGAAATCTCGTAGGAATTACTATAGAATTTATTAGAACTGTACAAACACGTATAATACAGGTACAAATATAACTGGACGCAACCAGTAAAAACGTCTTGTCCCGCTAGTGCCTATCGCTAGACTGCCTCATCTCTCAGTTGTTGCACTGTTTTATACTGCACCAATACAATATGTCTCGACACAATGCTCGACTGCATTACAATTATTTCCACGAATGACACCTGGCTAATGACCATCATAAACATTACAATACACACCGTTTTTCTAATTACAAATTTTAAACACAAAGTAAACCAAGGAGTGCAAATGCGAAATGGTAATAACTGCAGGTGTGCATTCACTTTTGTCGGCGTGTTTTTTATTTTCGTTATTGTATCGATACTTCAGGTTCAAACTACGGTCAGCGTGACTACAACCACCACCAACGTCAAAAATGGTGTTTCTGATCCCACACCACCACCAATGGTATGGCGGGCAGTAACTTCGCGGCTAAACCGCCAGCCTCGAGGGCTGCTAGGGCGTCACCAGTGACTGCTGGTGAGTGTACCGACACTTGGCTTATTTACTAACAAATTACAAAAATAATTTGTGGGGAATGTAAACTTATTAGGATTCAGACTTTACAGTATTGATCTGTTTTCCAATAAAGTTGTGTTGTTAAAGGTGATAATCGTGACCCTTGGGCCGCCGAAAATTTTCCACAAGTGAGTGGCGAAGCCTTAATAAAAAAATAAAAAGTCCACTCACCTAGATGAACCAATTCATCCAGTCCATTTTCTCTCTCTCCATCTGTTGATTATATCCCATATAATAAATAATATATAAACGGCGACAATGACCACTTTCTTTCCATTATACCCTTTCAGCATTTATTTTACTTTTGACAGCTCGATGACGGTCGATCAATTAGTTATGTCACTTATGTCCTAATACTTTAACGATTTGCAGCGCGTACTTTTAGGCTGGTGTGCACCAAAATTTAACTGACGGTTAACCAAAAATAATCACAGTTTTTCCATACATTTTTGTCGATTATCTTATTTTAACCATCGGTTAAAAGTCGGTGCACACCAGCCTTAGTAGCTCACAACGCCTATAATGCTTCGTCAGTCAGTGTCCTACATATAGTGCCGATGGTTTAACAGTTTGCGAGTTACATGACTCACAGCACATCACTATTAACTAAGTCACCCACAACAATAAAATATTACAATGATGTCATTTGTTTAATGTGGGCTTTACTATCAAGAAATATGTAACTTGATAGTCAAAAGTAAAATAAACGCTTGGAAACAGTGCAGTGGACAGTCAGTACCCTATAACTTACTACTCAGTAACTTGCCTTACTATCAGTTGAATTTTGACATTACTTGTCCATGACCTTATGTAAAAATTTTACCCATAGTAAAGCGATTGGGCGGTCGGTAAGATATAGGAACCGGGCCTAGATAGATAGTCTTCCTGTTTGCTAGCTTCAGACAATAAATAAAACTCCCTAAAATTTATAAAATTGCTGAGTAATAATAAAAATAGTTTATTGAAAATAAGTGCAATATTGTTTTAAAAACTTATATGTGAGCGTAGACAACGAATCAATTATTATTTTTGGGAGTAATTTTGGATTTACGTTCATGCCTGAAATTTGTTCAGATTTCGTTATAAATATCATAAATGTAAAATAATGTAGATACAGTACTACTTATGTAACAGTGCTAACCATTTTCACAATAATATTTGAACGTATTAATATGATTAAAATGTATGGCAGTTGCATGTTATTTCTATTACAGCATGGCGGCATGATAGAGGCGCTTGAGCCGAACCCCTTGCCTTTTCTAAACGTTTTAACTAAACTCTGTGTTGTGTGCCTTTCGTTACTAAATTATTTACATCGACTCTATTACATGCATGTCTGTAAATATTGTTTCTTTTACCCTCTAGCATATTTGTACCTGGTTACGTAGTAGTTTTAGTAAGGGAACGTGGAATATGTATTTAGAAATTATTTCGTTATATGGTAGTATGTATGTTTTGGTGTTATAGTTTCCCAATATCAATTCATGGAAATAAGGCGTATAAATATACCGAATATTACATTTCTTATAGTCTTTGTATTATTATCATTTCGATGTAGTTACATTAGTAGTTTTAGTAGGGGAAAGGGAGAATTTGAAAATAATTCTGTTGTATATGCATATGTATTACTCATATATGTATTACTGTAACATTTTAGTTTTATAAATTGCTAAAATCATTTGTTGGAGAAGCAATATATAATCTATTAGACCAAATGTTTCTTATATAACTTGTCTTGTCTTATATATATATATAATATTATATAACTAAAATATGCCCGCCCCTTCCTCCACGCTTGACTTGATAATCCCGCAGGATTCCCGAGACACGAAGTACCGGTGCAATTAATTGGCTTTAGTCAAAACCTAATTTTTACGCACCCGAACAACATGCAATAACTACAAACCGCTCCCGAGAAAATTCCCGCGGGATTCCCGGGTTAAAAAATATCACACATTTATTACATTAAATTTGCTATCGATCAATAAAAAAGTCCCATTCCAAATTGAATTTTTTTAATGTGGCCATTTCAAATAATTTCCATAAAAATTCTCGCGGGTTTCCCATGATAAAAAGTAGCGCAGATTTTGAGTCTAAAATTTTCTGGAGATCAGCGAAATCCACATCGAAATCGGTCCATTAGTTTTTATCTGAATCCCGAACAAACAGACAAATGGACAAGAAATCAAAAAATTGCATCGCGTTCTTCGTTGTTTATATAGTCGGTTCCAGTTTTTTTTTTAATAGCTTCAATAGCGGCATGTTTAAAATTTTATAATATCATATTATAGATTTCGGTCCATTTATACCAAAATGTACCAACTACATTAAATTGAATTAGATAAAATAACGTAATTTAATGAATTATAATTTGTTTTGTTTGTTCCATCCAGTGCTTAGATACATGTTTATTTCTGTACTGATTTAAGATTCTCTTATAATGGAAAATATTATTGTTTTGGTGAAAATTAATTCATCAAGAAATTGGACTTGAACATTATACTGGCATGTGTCGCTTGGTTTATACAACATACTTTTTGTATGTCGGATGGAATGTGACTAGTTTTTTAGCTAATTTTAGAAATGTTTGCATTCTGATCAATTTGTATGTCAATAACTAGTATAATATATAATACCATTTAATTTTCATGATTTATGGGTAGGTTCGTTTTGGCATAAATTCTGTTATGTCGCTTTCTAATTTAACAAATTATTTCTTTATAAATTATTATATTTTATATAAATCAATTATTATTTTTTAAAAATGAAGCTAGTTGCAGTTGATGCTAATCATGTAAATAGCGAAGTCTTGTAAAACAATGGTGTGTTTGATACTGAATGAAATATTGATTTATTTTTTCATAATATTTATTTTGGGTTAATTAAATTGGATAATTACTTTACGCGAGACATATTCCTGGTTAGAGAATATTTCTTTGCCTATTCTTAAGGTGGGTGACTTTTGCTAAGGGAAGCGGTTGTCGAATCTCCGGCTGCTGGTTATTTATTTATTTATGTTTCTCTCATCACATACATATTGTACTGAGTTATTGGAAATATTTCATTCATCATTCCTTCAGTGGTTTTGTGCCTCGGTATAATTTATCATATTTTGTTTGCTTTAATTGTAATAATGCCTCAGCCTCGAAATTTGTCACGGTATAAAATTGAGTAAGTTTTCTCGATATCTAAAATGTCTATATTTAAATAATTTTATTTATTATAATACATATATTCAATATTTTTATTGTTAAATTTGAATACGTATCGCGCGAGAACTTTTCTTAAAAAAAATAAAACAAATTCTATATTCGTCTTTGGTCTCTAATGAACCCCTATACCAAATTTTACTACGTTCAGTCGAAAGTTTTAAAAAATAAATGCTAACCAACAATTGTATATAGAAATTCGAAATTCACCAAGTCTATAATAATTACAGCGTATCTGTAATACATTAATTTACTTTCGAATTCATAATAATGCCGTACGTTGCAATAGTATTGTATTGAACTGCTTTTCATTATTTTCTTCGAAAGCTACAAGCTACAGTAAAGATATTTAAATTCACGCCGATGTATATAGCGAGTCGACCCCCTGAAAAAATAGTGTTGATCGTAGAAAATAACAAGCCTTATTCTTAGAGAATCTATGATATAACTCTTAAATCCTCCAAAGTGGTTCTGTACCACATAAATCAGTCCCCAGTGATACAAATTGGTCCGTTGGCACAAGACCGCGCTCACCCCACATTACCCGCTTGCGTAACGTGTTGTGTCTAACATCGCGCCGTGCAGAGACAACGGCGGCGTCCACCAACATGCCGGACGAGCAACGCGCGTTGGCAACGCTACAGCAAAAGGCAATCGAATCTTTCGTCAGACGGAACAGCTACGGAGACATATGTGAGTTCGCTGCACTTGCCATTGTCGGTGGTGGCTTTACCTCTAATATACTACAATATAAATTAAGTATTGTTATGCTGACGTAGGTTAGTTAGCAACGATTGCTGCACTATGTACGGTCTGTAAAACATTCTACATACAAGAATGTCGTCAGCGTAACACTGTTGTCATTGTAACACAGCTGTCGGCGTAATTTAATACAGATGTGACAGATCAGACAGACATCAAACTTCTGATATTTCTCTACACAATAGCTGCATTAAACGGTGCCGCAAATGATTTTGCATGAAAAACCGTATATTGCGCAGTTAGCTGTTACTTAGCGACGGCGGTCGAAAAGTTTGGTCCTAGTACGGACGTAGTAGACGTAGTATATTTACATTATATAAAATAAATAATAATTTAATTTCTGTTTCAAGCTTCGTTTTTCCTAAGTGTTATAATCATACATTTACAATAATAGCTTTTCCGTGTTTGCATCCTTTTATTTATCCTTTTGTTTAGCTTTTTGTGTATATGATTTGCATTTTATTGAACTGCTAGACTCATTGCAAACATCAATTGAGAAAATTTAAATAATTCAAAAATCTGGTCTGAACAGGCGAAAGAAAAGATCCTCTGAATGCGTTGCAAGTTAAGAATGGTGGTTCGAAGCGCAACGCGTTGCTCAAATGGTGCCAACAGAAGACCTCTGGCTACAACAACATCGATATAACTAACTTCAGGTTTGTTTTTATTAGATATATGTAGTATAGTTACAATATGATTTCTAGGATTATTAAACAGAGTTGTGTCGACTACACCAGATCCAAATGATTGTATTTATTTAATATTTGGTTGCTTCTGTCAATCAATTCGACGGTTGACCATAAAATTGTAGACAGTTTTTCATAGACGACTATAGAGATTCGAATGATTATTCGATACACTTGATCATCGAATAAACTGGCCTGAAGTATAGGGTATTAAAAATGGTGTGAAGACACTTAAACTTTAAGTTTGTTTTTGTCATATAAATACAACGGCACAATTTCTCTTTTATTTACGCTGTAAGTTTCAACTCCATGCACACTTGGAAAAGACTTTGTAAGTATGACATAAAAAGGAATACAGAAATTGATAGAACTTAGCTACCATTGTTGGTGGGGAGTTTCTTACCTCTTCATCTCCTTAAAACAGCAATTTCGGACGTTTGTATTTGATTCAATACTATCTCCATCAGCTCGTCGTGGAACGACGGCATGGCCCTCTGCGCCTTGCTCCACTCGTACCTCGACGAAGGCCGGATCCCGTACGCGACCCTCTCGCCCCAGGACAAGAGGACCAATTTCTCCGTGGCGTTCGCAGCCGCCGAATCAGTTGGCATACCGACTACTTTGGTAAATGTGATTCAATACATGAATTAAATAATATGGTCGTTTGTACGCGAACTTTCCAAACAAATATTAAGTAACAAGTATTATGTCTACCAATAAAAGTGAAAATGAATTACAATATGTTTCATGGAATATGATAGTTATGAATTTTTATAATTTTTCAGGTTTTAATGTGCCCTTTATGGAACCATGCTTCTTCATTCTTTCTTAATCTTTATTGATTTTTTTATATATTAGTATTAAATCCTGAATACGATACATTTCTTTGTATTTTTAGTATTATACTTAATATTGGTACACAGAGGCAATTTTAACGCGTATCTATGCTGTATTGGTACTATGTAAAATTCAGATTCTTTGCTTATTCCTTCTGTACGGTCTCGGATATGAATTTATTTCCATGTAGAGATCAATTACGTAGGATTTCATCGCTGAAAGTAAAACTTTAAAGGAAAGGTTCCAGTCTCCGTTAGAAGAGCAGCAGTGCATTTGTAGCACCTTTAGTTGCAAATGTTTTCACTTTTCATCAAGTGGGCCGTCTGCCTGTCTGCAGACAGAATAAAAAAAGGGAAGCTCTTGTAATTAATACAACATTACGAGTATATTTAGATTATCAATAATGTAATCCAGACTTCCTCGTTTCAGCTATTTATAAAAAATATATTACGTATAATTGACATTCAGAAGGCATGACTGTCGTCAGGGTAACGCAATTTATGGATGATATTGAACTAAGCTTTCTTTTATTTAGAATATTCAAGACATGATCCAGCAGGAGCGTCCAGATTGGCAGCAAGTAATGGCGTACGTCACCAGTATCTACAAACACTTTGAGACGTGAACGGGGCGAAGTCAATATTTTTAATTGATGTTGTATTGGAACGCTTTAGCAAACGTTGTAGAAAATTTATGAATTTTAATATGCACATTTACGGTTATTCTGTCTTCCTGTTCGAAAGGGAAATTTCAATGTATTTATCGAGGCTTGACATAAAATTAGCTTATAATAAATGTACGGGTTGTAGAAGGGAAAGTAATTTTAGGACTGTCACAAGGGTCAGCTTTCTCACCGTGACTATTGAATTTATATGTCAGGTGATATTCATTAAAGCAGGAATAACATGGTCACGGTCATGACTTGACGTATACTCTTTTAAAAACTCCGTACATATAGGTCTGTAGATTTAAATCGATCTTGTTTCTATTAAAAAATCCTGCATTTGGTTTTCGTGTTTCGACTGCATGCGACAAGAAATGCAGTAATTTTGTAATTTATACCCGAAAAGCTACCTAAATGGAATTCATACCTTGATCGCTCATCTCCACATTTTTGAGGATATTAGTTCAATTAATTTACTTACGACAATTCCACGAATCTTAAGAATATAATTACGAATTTTACAAAAAAAAAATGATTTAGACAAAGTATCATATTCGGTATTCATAGAATTCGTTTTCTCACAAGAATTGATTTTTATATATAGAAATGCATATGAAATTAAAATCAAATTTATGTGAAACATTCATAGTATTATTATAAATGATGTGCTGGAAGATCACGGCTATGGAAAGGCCTACACGTACAGCGCGTTCCTTTAGTAGCTAACATACTCAAAATACTCCGTCAGCCGTTCCACTTGACGACCGCGGTCGTTATGGTCGTGGCGAAAACGTCATAATTTTTGATCATGCAACACTCACAACGACTGATGTCAAGAAGTGAGTCGTATAACCGTTCCACTAGAGTTTACGATTGTCATGCCTGCAAGCAAGCAAGTGGAATCTGAATAAATCGTGGCCTTGAACGTGGGCGTTGTGAGCTACTAAAGGAACGCGCCAGTAGAGTAATGAAACCTTTTCCATTTTTTTTAAAATATTGTCTTTAAGATTCATGGAGCACAGGTTTGTCGTAATTCAGTCAATTTACATTTTCAAAAATGTGGTAATGCGCTAGCTTGATTGCGTACTCCATTTAGGCAACCCCTTAAAAACCAATACTAAAAAGCCTTGCGTTTTTTTAATATATTCGTAGTGCATATTTAAATAAATTATAACTTTGAGGCTATGGGTCATGTACTCTATTTTCTAAGACGTTCTTATTAAAACGCCTTTCTCGTCGGATATTCTTGCTATAGCTTTGAGAGCATAATAAGTTCTATGTCAATGCAAAAATAGGTTGTATGTAAACATTCCTATTGTTCGCTAGGATATAAAATGCATTAGTGTGATATTTTTGGAGATGAATACCCGTGTTTTATGCAAGTATTTTAATAAATATAGGATAAGCAGTAAAGATCACTGGGTGAATAAGTTGTCTTCATTAACATCGGACAAATACGAACCGAGAATTCTAACTATTAAAGTTTTATTTACTTCTAATGACTGCTAACTTTTATATTTTTTTTATTCTTTTAGACTGGGTTACAGTGTATAAAATTGCATTAGAAAATTTCCTCTATCAGGTTCTGATTTAACAAATGCATTTTTTTCGTAATTAATTCTCTTAAAATATTTTTTTTATTAAAATGAACTGAACTGAACTGATAATTATATTTAGACGTGATGATCTTATCTTAACTACTACTTATCCGCACTGCAAATTTGAGGCTATGTATGACACTATATTCTGGCCTAAGTAAACAAATTTCCACCATTGTTCTTTACTGCTGTAGGATGCAAAGTTGCCTTGGAATGGCCTTATGTGTGAAATGATGACCGTCTTTCCATTTGTCGAAGACTGATTGATATTATAGGTTGTATGTAGGTGTGTAAAGCAAGTTTGTGAGATTTGCTGTGATATGTTATAAAGCTTATAAGTCGCGTAATCTGTTGTCTTTATGATATGAATGTTCTTAACTTAAATACATAAAAGATTCGCTAAATCAAAATAGTGTCGAAACCCTAAATTTTTGAGTATTCAATTTAATATGTTTTAAGCGATAAAAAAGTCACTTATATTTTTGCACCTTTGCTATTCAAATTGAGAGATAGAAATAATTTATCTAATTACGATTTGTCATCTCATTCAATCAGATCGTTCCATTAGTAGCTCATAACGCCCAAAATGCTCTGTTAGCCGTTCCACAAGAGGACCGCGGTCGTTGTGGTCGTTGTGGTCGTGGTGAAAACGTCACTAATGACGTCATTATTTTAGATTACACAACGCTCACGACACATGTCAAGAGGTGGGTCCAATAACCGTTCCACGTGGGTTTATGATTGTAACGCCGGCAAGCAAGTGGAACGGGAAAAATCGCGGTCGTGAAAGTGGTCGTTGTGAGTCTCTAATGGAACGTAGTCAATAGGTTCGTTTTAGTAAGAAGCTGTCAATATACTATGAAACGCGTATAGGAATTAAAAACAAAAGATTGTACTACTGCTGATTATTTTCTGGATATTTTTGGAGTCGTATTGAAAAGAACGTGAAAAAAGAAGGTATTGAATAAATACCGACGTTCTTACATGTGACTGATTTAAAATAGGTATAAGAATTTGTAGACTGCATTTGCAAGTAGGCTTTCATTCAGCTGATTGCTGTGCCGGAATATATCCGTCACAACGCTATCTTCCTTTTGGCCATATACCATGATGAATCCATTTATTTTGTAAATCTAATTTTGCAACTGTTTGGAAACATACCTGTAAGAATTATAAGCTTCATAACATACAACAAGTTCAATAAAGTAAGCTAGAATGTAGCGAATATGCCTTTACGCTAAAATGGCAACTCGCGGCACGAAATCGTAATCTAAAGGCGTATGATGTGTGAATTTGTTGGCGAAAATCTAGTGAGTATATTATTAGTAGCGAAGCTAAGCAAATATCATATATGTATCTGTAGATTTGTAAAAGATATAATATGCAACAGAGCGGAAGTGAGTGGAAATGTGTATGAATATTTTTTAAATTTTAAGATAAACGGCGAATAGAGTGACACTGTGGAGTTAAGTGCTATACAACTATATAGATTTACACGCAACTTATTTGTCTAGTACCGTAGCTATAAAAATATTGAGGCACTGCATCTATCTACCTGTGCAGATGAAATGAATATATAGATAAAATAAAAATACAGTACGTGCAAAATTTAAATGCGATTCGAGTGAAGCTAGGTCCAGTCGAATGTTAAAATTTATTACACCTTACTGTATGTTGTGCGAAAGGGACGGCATGCGAGTCCGGAGAGCGGTTGGCTTCTCCGCTCTGTCTGTGAACCTTATTGTGCTATGCACAGTGACGCGTACGAACTTCAAGGACGCATTTACTTTTTTCTCCGACATTTTTTTACAAATCATATCTTCCATTAATTTCCGCTTTATTCAATGTGTCTTATATAAGTGTGACTATTATTCGGAATTGAATTTGCCTATTTATTATAATGTAACTAACTGTAAGGCAATTACTTTTTTGTTAATATTTTGTCAAATATGTCAAATTTAATATGGTCATTTTTCAGCTACTTTATTACATTATATTCATCTGAACCATCATATTTAAAAGGCAAGTCAATATTGATATCGTAATTAATCCACTTTTATATTATATGAAACGAAGTTGTGAACGTATGCATGTTGCAAATATTCATAAAATGTGAATGTAAAAAATCATTTAAAACTAATACTATAAATAAAATATTTAATTGGTGTTATTGTATTGGCAATATAACATAAAAATATATACCAAAAATTACCAACAATATAATTTCGGACTGTATTCAAATATTTTATTGCATATTTAGTTATTATTTCGATTGTCTGTTTATTTTTTTTGTAAAGGTACAAAACTTGTTAACAATGATCATTAACCTTATTTATATTGTATTCTGTCTATAATGCCTCAAGACTATAAGTAGAATACTGCGCCTAGATCACCGTCTTCTATGATCACGTTGCCCAAAAGGCTGGCTATGTTACTACGGCGGCTTGCCATACTCATTCCTTGTCCGAGGTACGCACCAGTCCTCCAACTACCCGAAGAGTCGGATAACAAAATTGCAACGTTTTATATCTTTACATAAAAGTAACCAAAATTAAATCTAGATATGTAATGTTTGAGTTTTTCTCATTATTTAGAAATGTAATGATTTTGAAAATGGTCTGTTTTAGTATATCGTTTATAATATGATATTATGACTGTGAGATAAAGCAACAGTGAAAAGATACTTTTGTCTACAGCTTTGATCTTTGCCATTCCGCAATACTTTCATTATTGTCATCTGATCGTTATCTGTGGTTGTCATGTGTACAGAGTTTCTCTTAGTGCTCATAGTTACTTACTCAGTATGAATACTTAAAACTCAATATGAGTACTTACTACTCAGTACGAGTGCTTAGTACTTATACTGAGTACTTGGTACTCATACTGAGTACATGGTACTCATACGGAGTACGTGGTACTCATACGGAGTACGTGGTACTCATACGGAGTACTTGGTACTCATACGGAGTACTTGGTACTCATACTGAGTACTTGGTACTCATACTGAGTACATGGTACTCATACGGAGTACGTGGTACTCATACGGAGTACTAGGTACTCATACTGAGTACTTGGTACTCATACTGAGTACATGGTACTCATACGGAGTACGTGGTACTCATACGGAGTACTTGGTACTCATACTGAGTACTTGGTACTCATACTGAGTAAGAAAATACTCAGTATAAGTTTCATAATTTTGTGCATTACCTGTTAATGAAATTCACCACAACCATCAAAGTTAATGTTTGACATCGTTAACAATGCCGCATCTCAGATAACGCATTAAAACCTTGGCTACATCTGTGTTGTATTTATATATTTATTAGTGCGTTAGTTGAAGTATTACGGCGCAAATGTATCAGAGGCATAAAATTCATGTGTTTACGTGCTGTGCACTATTTATCAGCTGCCATCGCAAAGCTGTGACTTGAGTGTGTTTTCATTAGGTAACAATAAATTTGGGTACGTAATAAATATAGGCTGAGTTATGCAGGTTGTATTATATTTCCTATATTTTCTTTAGTTTACTTTAAATGATTAAATAAAAATTAATTGCAAATGTCTTTTATTTTGGACTTCTACTTTGTGGTGGCTATCTGCCTATATTTATTGCGGCCAAATAAAACGTTTAAGTTCCCGCGCTTGGTTGTTGAAAATGTGTAGTTAATTATAATTAATTATTATATATGTATTTTGAGATGTTTGTATTTTTGTAAATATAGCTTAAATAAAGTTCCTGATTTATTTTAATTATTTTGTTTTAATTATTTAATATACAAACATGTTTTTTTATTGCCGAAGCACAGCAGACAGGCTGACGGCCCAACTGTGGTGGAAAGTGGTTACTGTAGCACATGGACATTAAAGGAAAAAATGGAACCTGGTCACTGATGCCGGAACGCAGTCCAAAGTTTTTATGTCGCTATACTCAAGACCAGGGGTGGTAGCCATCCAGTCGGGCAAATACCCTACCACCTATTTTTATTGACCACCTTTTTAGCAACTTAACGTAATTATAGGTCTAGCTTACTAGAGCCACTCGACATGTGAACGCCATGTTATTAACCAGTGAGGAACATGGCGTTGTCTACACAAATTGCCTAGTAGTCTGCCAGCGATTGGTGCTAATTCTACACGTGAATCATTCCGAATAGCGGATTGTCATTGAGTGGCTCACTCGGCGTCCGCGCGCGGTCAGCTTGCAAGCGAGACGGTTAAGTGACCAAAGTATGTGTGATTTAGAAGTTAGTGGAGAAGGGAAACAGTTTTGAGTACTTTTGTTGACCACTTTCCATCAGGCTGGTTATCTTATAGTCTGTTGTACTATAACATCGAAAAAAATAGGATAATCGTAGATGGACATGATGATTTTATTAGATTCGATTTTGCTGAAATTGCCAACGAATACCAAAAAAGGACACTTATAGAAAATATAAAACACGTGTGATACGATATTTAATTAATGATAGCTTCTTTAACCTATTTTTAAAAGAATTGTTGACTTTCAAGTATCAAATTCGTTTCCTCATTTCTATAATATTGATGATTGATAACCATGTTGGTGTGCAAATCTATTTAAACAACAATACGTGATTGATCACAATTACGCGCAATCTTAATTAGTAATAATATGTGTGGTAACAGATAATAACAGGTCATGCCCTGGCCGCGTGAAGTTCATATCTGTTTGTGAACCAATCCATTAAAGTGCTAGCTTCAATACTAATATTGCGACTCATCGCCTAAATGACAACCGAGGAGTGCCGTAACGGATTAGAATCTAGTTACTATCTAACTATTTGTATATTAGTTATAAGTTGATATTGGCACTCGCCGGCCGCTGCCGCGGCACGCTCGCTGCATTTACTCGGCTCGCTTTGGTGTATAGCTAACCCACTGCTCGTCGCGCCCTTTAACCGCTCCTCACAACCTATTTTAATCCTTCTTCTTTGACTTCGAGCCTGGCATGATTATTGAATCATGACAGGAGTTACAGAAAACATGATTTTATTTAAAAACGAACACTCAATCATTTTAGTCTCCTAGTTTGGCGTAATATTCTGTCTCATTCTATCTCGTGCCAACTTTGGCACAAATTGTGGCAAGCCCTCTTACTTTCTTTTAAGGGACAATCATTATGTCGCGGTTCAACGCTAGTCTTCAGAAATTTGTTGAGTGTGAACATTGCGCTATTTGTCTTTTTCAGTAATGAAAAACAACCTTCGTTGCGTAAATAGCAGGTCCTAACTGAAAACAGATTTGTATGATTGTTTTTTAGACAGTGCAGGACAAAGTCTATGTATTATTGAGCACCTGCCGGTATTGTTCCATACACAGATATACCTTCACGCATCCCGGGCATAATGTTATCTTATACGCAAGTTATTTGCGAAAATATTAAGAAAGAGATTCCGTAATGTTGAATACAAAAGTTGTAAATCTCTAGCCGAATAAAATCAGGCAATAAATATAGCACTTTTTTAATCCTATGTAATATCAACGAAATAATGTAGCACTTTTTTAGAGTTGATGTTGCAATACCACAATACTTTGGCGACTAATCGTACAGGCCGCGTTTGATTGTGCTAACTACTTAATCTTGAAAATAGTTGAATGCAAAACAAATAATATCATAATAGCAAATTATATTTGACTTAAGATCATCCGATAACATTGTCAGTTGTTGTGAATTAATTAATTATATTATATGTCATTGCCATTTGTCACTGAACCATATTCTACAGAACAGTGCACGTCTGTAAAGTATGGTTGGTTTCTCGTGTACAATACTTAACAACGACCCAGTTGTTTTTTGTTCCTCTACTTGGGCAATCTATTTATTTTATTTGCATATGAATTTTCACGAGTTTTAGTTACAACACAATAATAAACAAGAAATAAAATTAGATAGAAGTGAAACTTTAGAAAAGTAGCCTACGAGAGAATAAGAAATAATATAGAGTATTAGAATAATTATAACGTTTATTATTTTTATAAAAAAAATACCCAGCTCAAAAATTATTTTGTATTTCATTGCAAAATATTACTGTGTTTGATATCAATAAAACAAACGTGGTACTTAATTCAATAATGTCTTTAATTAACGATTATATAAAATAATTATGTAATCTTATGATATTAAACAAACTAAAAGCAAAAACATAAATTAAAAAACAACAAATTTGCAAAATCGACGTTTTTATGTTTTACGCCGTATCGACTTCACGACGTAGATTTTTTTTTCTTTACACCACTTCGAAATCGACGGTGTTATTTTTAAATTATTAATATAATAATTTTGAATTTTCGGGTCCATATCAATGCAACTAACCATGAAGGCTTGAAGTACTGGAGTTGCCATTTCTTATAATTTTATTTTCCAACTATAAGTAGCAATAAACTGGAGGGAATCATACCAACACTTGGTAAGCCTGAAGTTTGGAAAATATTAGAATTCGCAGACTCCAGGAATATACTTCTCGATGAGATCTTCGTAATATGGCCAAAGGTCTTTCATGTCCGGTATCGTCTCACTCTTGGTATATAAGTCGTATTTGCTGCAAATTCGTATCTATATTAAAATGAAGCCATGATAGCTCAGTGTAAAAAGTGTAAATTTATTGATGTGGGTTCGAATAATCGGAGAGACATGACGAAAATAAGGTGTTGGACAATTCTCCAACGCACATCATTGGCCGCAACCAGAATTTTTCAAAATTAGTGCTAGATATGTTTGACTACAATTGATTCATTGGTGCTTATTGTTAATCAACAAAGCAGTTGAAAAGGAAATGGGAAGGGATTCTTAAAAAGCTATAATAAATTGCCTAAAATGGCTACATAACCTTAAAAATGAAAAATAAAATTAACAATAAAAGTAAAAACTAATTTGTACTTACTTGAACTCTAAAACCCATTTCAGGATATATTCGTCTTTTTTATTTGTGAGATGACGGTACTCTCCACCAGCGTGCCACGGGTAGAAAGAGTGATATCTACACAAGCAATAAAAAACCGATCAGTCTAATCTTGTACAAATGTTTAAAAATGACCAGGTAGCTCGAACTGGTGGGGAGATATATGAAGTGCAGGACCGGAAAAAGAATGCTAACTTCTGCGGCTGGCCGACCTGTCGTAAGACGTGAAAAAACAACCCACAGCCAGGTGGTAGGGCATCTGCCCGACTGGGTAGCTACCACCCCTGGTCTAGAGTATGGCAGCATAACAACTTTGAGTTGTGTTCCGGCATTAGTGACCAGGATTTAATTTCTCCTTCGAGGCCGGCAGCACCTAGCTAATGTCCATAGATGACGGTAACCACTTTCCATCACAGTTGGGTCGTCAGCCTATCTGCTGTGTTTCAGCGATAAAAAAATCTATCTATAATATAATACCTGTACACGGTTAAACTTTGTGTAATGCTTTTAAAAATGAGAAAGAAGAGAATTCGAAACGACTTGTACAACTTTTAGGTTTTTTGCCTGTCATAAACCTAAAGCGATTTTTTTCAGATAATCTTTGGATAGAGTATAAGGGTAACAAAATATCTAATTTTCAAAATTATATCTAGAAAAGAAGAAGAACACAAACACGATAAGACTGCTGACCCGCACGTCATAGGCTCATATGAATTTATTACGAATGTAATAAAATTACTTGATCATGTAGAATGCTTTCTCGGGTAACTTGGCTTTGTTGTGCTTGAGGAATAGGTAAAGGTACTCATCGTGTCCCCACGACATTAGTAAATTATCCAGCCCACAGTGAGGGTCGTACATCCCGTATTTGGTACTGTAAAGCAAAATTAAATTAGATCATAGATGTGGGGCACGCACGGGTAATATGGTGGTTCGGTAATTGTGGACTGTATGGCAGATATATGACCTTAGATACTTGCACTAGAAAATTCAAAGCTCCACCAACCTTGATATCCGCCCTTTCCTGGCTCGGTTCAGTTGCACGCAGGAAGAGCACACGGCACTAAATTCCGCTTTTAGAGCTAACACTTTGGCCTTCGTACAAAGTTTTAAGGATAGTAAATGTTTTTGGCTCGGCCAGTAATCACAACAGATTGATTAGTTTTAGAAAAGGTATTAATTAGCGCACGGCGCGGTGTGGCACTCCTCAAAACGTTGACAAAAGTGTCTAAAATAGCTGCCCTTACCCTGCTCTGTATTGGCCGTCGCCTAACACAGAAAAAGGCTAGACAGCAAAATTAATGAAGCGATGTTCTACCTACTTCGTACTAGGCAAGGACCGAAGAATAGATTTTATTTATTTATAGTCATGGTGTGGAAGTCCGTCACTGGGTAAGTTCACATATCGCTCGTTTTTTAACTTTTTTAAACGGTATTTATCGCCACCTACAATCCGAAGACACAATTAATGGTGTCTTAGCTTCCACGACTGATTTCTTATCGTCATAACTATTCAAACACGAAAATAATGAGAGGTGTATGGAGTTCCCCTCTGACAGACTTCGCCGCTTTGACAATTTATTTGGAAAACATACAATAATTATCACTCTTACAATATAAAATATATAATTAACACACATCAGGCAAGTTTCCACTAAATAATAATGTTTTTTCTTTAGGTTCTTATTCTATTTATATCGCGCAAAAAATCTGCTATTCAATATATAGACGTTGCGAAGATATTCAAAGCACGATACCATTGCGATAGTGTTAAAAATTCATATTCTACTAAATCCACAATTAATTCCGGTGTGCCACGGAATTACATGAATTGATCCTCCCTCACCATTTTACCACCGGACAAGCAGACGTCACACTCACGCCACCGATATGTGGTGGAAATATCAATAAAGTGGACGAAACGTTATGGTTCCTCTTTTTTTGTATTAAAAATTAATTTAGATTCTCAACTTTAATAAAAATAACATTTGCTACATTTTAACTTGACAGAGCTGTCTTATGGCTGTTAAATCTTGTTAACCGTTTATTTACCTTATTATTGATTAAAATTTTACATAAGTTCCATACAAGTAATATCTTTCTGCCAATGGTAAGGCAAGCGAATGAATAGTAAAATATAACAAGAAAGAAAGAATTTATTTGCTAGAAAAGCAACAATACAAGGGTTGCAGAAATATAAACATTTTTTATGATAAATAGAATATATTACGTACATTGCAGTTCCTACAAATGAGTCGGCCACTCAGCTTTATGCTCTGTTGGAGTTTCCTCCAGCACAGCGCTGATTTGCAGTGCTGAACCCGCCTTATTGATTTATATATATAAGACTCATCGCCACAGTAAACGTAGTAACAAGTAACAAGAAATGTAACATAACAACTGGCCATTAATAAACTTACTTGTACTTAGGGTTGTAAGTATCGGGGTTATCCTTGAAGCTCTCCAGGCCATAAACGATGGTGTCAGCCCACTTGCAGCCAACCGGGTACGTGTCCCCCACCACGCACCATTGAGGCTCGTCGTAGAAAGCCATTATCTTCATTTTACATAATATATATTTAATACGTGAAGTAAAAACTTTGAACCCCATTTTACGAAAATTGTGCGGATGGAGTAGTATAAAATGTCCCACACTTATAGTTTTTATAGAGAATGATGAATGCTAATATCTTTGTGAAATTATGCATAAAGAATACATATAAATTAATAAAAAAAACACCCTACCATGTGTTTGACACACACACGCATATATACTCTTTTGTTTATTGTTAAAGTCAAATTACAGTGTAGCCTTGGCGAAATCTGTGATTATAGAAGTACAGTTTTTGACATTAATTATTATGGTCGAATTTCGAGCACGGGCGACCACTAGTAAACTTAAATTCTTTTTCTACATCCTGTATGCACGGGAACATGAAATATCTGTAAACTATGGTAGAAGATCTTAGAATGATAAATAATTGCCCAGTAAATATTCTAATTTTGTCTAGTTGTTGTCTCATAATAATATTGCTGTGCAATTTCGAAAATTAGAAAATAACATAACAAACATTTCAAAAATGTATACCTTAGCACAAAAGATACCTTCAAAAGTATTGTTTTATTGCACGAGTTCAGTAGACAGGCCACCTGATGGAAAGCGGTATTAAATCAATCTCAAAATTTAGAGGGTGTATGGACCAAACTGAGCCCAGATTCGAATTCAGCGTATCGAAATACGCTAATGATACAAGTGTATCATCTATGGAAATACGTAAGAATAGATAGGTCTGTTCAAAACTACAGACCACTTTTTTTTTGTGGCCAAGTGTAATTTTCAGCAAAAAATAGTTTTGTCAGCCAAGATTTGTTGAATACTTTTTGAGACAAGACACGCTTTCGACTAAATGCTTGTAATTACAAAAAATAGTGAATGTTCTCCAAATCTACAGATCCCTGCACTGTGTATCTAATCATGATCTTTTATTGATAAAATTATCTTCTTTCTCTGCCTTATTTTAATTTACCTTTCCCAAATCATGGATGAGGCCAGTCAAATGGAACCAATCATCTTCAGGATGGTCTTGCCTTATCCTCTCAGCAGTCTGGAAAGCGTGTACTATGTTCGGCAAATCTGTGTCTGGGTCAGATTCGTCTACCAACTCATTAAGCTTAATTAACGCGTCCTTAATCGTAGACTTGAAATGATTGAATTTCGTCCATTTTTCACGTTTTTCTGTTAAGAAGAAAATTTTATTAATTTAAAATTCATTCAGTACATAAGGAGTACATGTTTGAAAGTTGCATCCGTGACTGAAAAATTGAGAGGAAGAAGACTAAGGTGGTATGGGGATGTAATGAGGAGGGATGAAATCACGTGACAAAAACAATAAACTGGAATAAGAGATTGATTTAACGGCATTTATTTGTGCCATTTGGGGTTGAAACATTAGGCCCGTGGGGTCCGTCGGCAAAGAGTTTCTTATTTTTTTTGTAAGAAACTCTTTGAAACTACCCGTGATCAGAAGGCTGGTCCGTATTTCTCACAACAAATAAGTATTGCCATACAGCGCGTCAATGCAGCCAGACTTCTGCGCACGCTCCCCGTTGGCAGTGATCTCCTCCATAGTGTATTTTAGTTTCGATGTCTTTGATATTTTCAGAGATTGATGGATGTGTGAATAATTAGAAGGATGACATGATGATTTGTGATATGACAGAAGATGTATGCCAGAATAGAGGAATATTGAAGGGAAATACATTATTGTGCTGTGCTCAAATAATTGGGAGAAGATGAAAGAAATCAGAGAGGAAAATTCTATTCCTGGTACTAGATTCATTTCGATGTGACCGGCCCATTGCCTCTTCAACTTGCTAATTTTGCGAGCTATGTCTGTTACTTGGTTGTCTTACGGATAGCCTTACTTTGCACTATGCTGTGGAAAATGCGAATAAAATTCAATCGTGTAAAAAGGTCAAGTCTTACGTTTGACAAAATCCACGGTGACATTAGTATGCATATCGTAATAAGTTTTGCGCACGCGTGACTTGATCGGATCATTATCGTCGGCCGTATAGTCGCGGAAGGCTTCAATGGGCTTGTCGCTGAAGACTGGTTCCGGACGCAACAGCTGCGACGGATCGATCATGGAGATGGGACCAGTCTGGTAAAAGCAATTTTGTACACTGGCTAGATACACAAGTCGTAAAAGGCCTTTTAAAAAAAAGAAAAATTAGTTTTCTAGCAAACTGAAGAATGCGTATAGTTTTTGGTGAGAATTAATGATAATGTTGTGAAGTTTTACTTTCTAAAATTGTGTAAAATTCCTTTAAAATGACCAATTTTATTTTACTGTACCTACGTATTTTCAATTAAATTTTATTACAAAGTTAATAGCTTAGTTTGTGTATTTTTTTCAATTTAGTACAATATACGTTTACATAGTATAATTACAGCTGTAAGATATTGATAAATTTTGAATAATATTGTTTTTGTGAATTTTTTTAACGAGTTGTCAAATGTGGCCTTTAGAAGTTTAGATGCTCTTCAAAAACTGTTGTTTGGGATCAATCGAAGCCTCAATTTGACTCAGCTGAACTTAGTAAAACAGACAAGGATTTCACTTGCCAGTCATTGTGGTGAGGAGTAGCAGGATTCTTTAGTCCATACAGCTAATTCTGATGTACAATCAGTCTTCGTATACTAGCGCAGTTGTATTGTAGGCTACAAACAACGTCATTCAACGGAGTTCTTTTAAAAACTCGAAGGGCACATTTGATTATACAGTTCACAAAAACACGTAAATACTACTCAAAAGCTATCAATATCCTACAACTATTTTTCATTTTAGACTAATTTGACACATTTTTAGAAAATAAAACTGCACAGCACAACGTTCCTTTTAGTTCCCGCCAAAAACCAAAAAAGTAATCAAATCTTTGTGGTGAGTACTGAAAACACAAATTATTTTTTTTGACACTTAAATTAATTTTTGACATACCTATAGATAAAAAAATTGACATATATTTAAACTTTTTTACACAGTTTTTTTTAAGTGTACTTACTGTTTCTCCAGCCATGATGTCTGCCCACACAGTGTCAACGAAACAGCCCTGAAGAATATGATCCATTAGCGACTGTTTTAAGATTTTATATCCATATTTATACAGTGCGGATCCAATAATCCTTAGATCTTATGATTTATGCATTTGTCTTAACTTGTTAAAGATAATTCTATAATAGACTTCTTTGTACTTCACTGATACTCGTGTCTATAACACTAAGACTTGTTATTTACAAACTAGATAATAATAAGTAAGTATATTACTATATCAAAGACATCTTTGATTATGACACAGAAATATTATTCATAAATTAAATAAAAAATATTTTTGAGAATATGGAATTTCAATTTTATTTATTTAATGAAATAATTTAATCGTTAACTGCCTTAATAATTAATTTAAATTTTATATTATAGATGTTTATTTGTAAATGACGAGTATGTTTATGACGTCACTCAACTTTAAACAACTGTGAACTGTAAACCCACGGCCATCTCGCTAACGTCTAAGTAACTATCAATCAATTATATTATTAGTATAATCTGTTCTGAAGTTTAGTCATAATAATATCACTAAACCTCAGATGTCATCGTAAGACTCTTATATTATTATGTAATAATAATTATAATCTATATAAATAAAAATGTGTGTACGCTTATAACTTGAGAACGACTTTACCGATTTTGATGATTTTTCTGTGTGCTTCAGTGGGTTCCCGGATGAATTAGATTTACAATTGGATTCGGTAGGTGGCGCTGGGAGCAGATCCTAGTCCATTTTCATATATTGTAGGGTACAGAGAATAATCTATAATATAATAAAATTCTAAACATGCCGTGTTGTACATTGAAGCTATTAAAAAAAACTAGGAATAGAGTAGATATACAAACGATGGAGTACACGATGCTTTTTCTTAGATATCTTGTCTATTTGTTCGGAATTTACGTAAAAACTACTGGGCTGATTTCGATGCGTTTTTCACTGATCGACTTTTTATCGTAGGAATATCCGCGGGATTTCTGGGAATTATATAAAATGACCCGATTAAAAAAACAAATTGGAATGTGATTTTTTACTGATCGATAGCAAATTTAATGTAATAAAATGTACGATATTTTTTATCCCAGGAATCCCGCGGGAATTTTCTCGGGAGAGGTTTTCTAGTTAATAATAATTAAGCAAGTTACTTAAATTTAAGATAGCTTACATTCTTTTTCAAATACTGCGGTTATTTAGTGTCCCGGGAATCCCGCGGGAATTTCAAGTCAAGCGTAGACGAAGTCGTGGGTATATACTAGTACGAATATAAATATTTTTAACTAACCTAATCCAGCAGGTATATAAGTTATTACTACCATCTGGTGGGTACCATGACTTATATATTCGCCAAAGCCGACTGGAGGAGCAAATTCTCAGGTATTGACTGGTTATTTCATTTGATCAGGACGCCTAAAACGGCCGCTTTTAGGGAATCGCTTATGCTGATTTTTAATTACCTGGACTAAAATGACAGCTGCGATCGACCTTTTTTATGTTGCAAGCTTGGAGTAACTTACCACTGATAGTTGCATCCTATGGAAATTCAAAAAGACTCAAAGAAAGAAAAAAGTTTATTTGAAGAAATGGCGACGTACTTACATTGCAATTGCTTACATATATTTAAAAAAATAAAAGCATTTTTTTTGTATTTGTACGTCGCATTTTGAATTAACAATGTTCACACTTAGCTTTATTGCTGTGCCGGCATAATATCCGACACAATGTTGATTTTCAGTGCAAACCTTCCTTTTGGAATACTAAAACGACATGAATATTTTGTGAATCTAATTTAAGATCCTAATCGTACATATAGTTACCTATTTAAATAAATAAACAACATAAATATTATGTTACCTTTATGAAATCAAAAAAAGGTCGATCCTAGTTGTAATTTAGTCCAGTTAATTAAACATCAGAGTGTATTGTAAATGACACGTGTCTAGGTATACTGGTAGATGTAGGACATAGACATAATGTTCTACTGTTACATGCCGACAAAGTAAATGCACACCTGGTTTATTACGTTTTCAGCATTTGGACGTCTTTTGTTAACTTTGTGTTTAAAGTTTGCAATTAAGAAAAACATTACATTGTTATTGTACTTTTCTATGGCCGCAGGGGTGCATATTACGGTTTCTCGGAAACCTCAGTCCACGCGGTCGATGGTCGTATTGTACAGTTTAGTATAAAATGACGCCCAACGCCGGGTGAAGCAGTCAAGCGACGACTATTATGATACGAGCAAGACGGACTTTGCGCGTGTTATCGGATCGTGCAGTTTGTACTGGTCGTATCCAGTTATATTTGTACCTGTTTATACGTGTTTGTGTCGTTCTAATAAATTCTATAGTAATCCCAACGGCATTTTAATTCGAGTCATGTAGCTCGTAACACAACTTTATTTTGATACTTGTCATATTCATAATACGAATCTGCGAAAACAACCGCTTTAGGCCCTCTATTTTCGTAAATCCATCTTTGTGGATATTTTGTATCTGTCGTTTCGCTTGGCACAGTTAGTTTGTAGTATAATAAAAGACAAATATGCCTTACCTGGCACACGAGTAACTCCATCTTTGATATCCTTACACACTCTCAAAGCTGTGATTTAGCTGGACCTTATAAAGCCGTGACCTACACACGTGTCGCATAAAGACGTATTCGCAAACGATCACGCGATTTATCCTGTCGCCATTAGTGATGGTAATCAACCAAAATTTACAAACATAGCCAACCTAAAAAATAGGATAAAAGACCAGTTGATGGCTATTTGGCTTATGAATGACAGATTCGCAAATCGATTGCCGACAACTAACGGATAAGCCGTAAAGTTGTCGGTTTTATCCGACAACCTTTAGACAGCTAGCGAGTTGGTGGCAACGATTCACGGCTAATGGCTAGTTCCTATATCTTACCGACCGTTCATTTGCCTTGCCATTGGTTGAAGTTTGACATATGCTCCATACAAGTAATCTCAAAATACAACCGATGGTAGGGCAAGTGAAAGAATAGTTCTCCTATGATTAAGTATCCGTAAATCGTAACAGTTCAATGGTTGGTTTTTATGTTGGTGTGCACCGACATTTAACAACGGTTAAAATAAAGTACTCATTGTTTATGCATACTTTTTAGCGATTATTTTATTATTAAAATAAAATATTAGGTTAAAAGTCGGTGAACACCAGCCTAAATCCAACAACCATATTAGGTAGCCAGTGGCGAGTAGATGGACAACTTAGCCATAGCTATTTTGTGAACAGCCGCTATTTAATTGGTTTTGACAATAGCTGCCCATCACTAGTCGTCGAGTTAATATTAAGCAATAGGTGATGTGGGAGTGTCCTCTCAAGTGGGTAATTGACGTAAACTGAAGGATATTACTCTATTTTTAGCCAGCATTGTGCGTGTATCAAGGACTTTATGAACCCTATAACACTGATTTAGTGATCCAGTCCAAAGGGTGGGCGTAGCCCAAGTATATAATTCTTCTCTATTTGTCTTTCACTATAACCATACACCACAGTTCTTCAAAATCTAGCAAATGCTACCCAAGATTTTTTTTCAAAACAGTACAATACTATGAACTTCAACTACATGCCAGTAGCCAAGTGGTAGGGCATTCGCCCACTGTATGGCTACCACCCCTAGTCTAAAATATGCCACCATATCAACCTTGGGTTGTGTTCCGGCATTAGTGACCAGGTTCCAGTCTCCCTTAAGAGAGCAGCAGCGCATTTGTAGCACCTTTGGTGTTGCAAATGTTCATAGGTGATAGTAACAGCTTTCATCAAGTGGGACGTCTGCCTGTCTGTTGAACTCCTGCTATAAAAACATGCCATTTTAAAACTATTAGAAATTATTTGATACAATACGATATTATGATACAGTCCTCACAGGGTTTGAAAAATATAATAGAGCATCAAATTCGTAGCAGGGCAAGATATTAATTTAAAATAATATAAGTTTGCTAGGTTTTGAATTTGCTCAATTCACTGATTTCATCCTAATTAAATCCTTATAAATAGCCACTCTCAATTGCCATCGCCAGCTCTGGCGGGAAGGAAATGTGGCTGTCTGTTCCCTTTTTCGCTCCGCCGCCTCCTTTGCGGACATTACAGGCTCGCAGGCGGTTGCATCCCACGCATCCGTCGGTGCTCCCGACAATGGTCTTTATAGGTCCCACTACTTAAAAGAACGCTGAGCGGTAGTGGAGGGGATGTGTCTGCGCAGGTGTACAGTCGTATCCTGGTCTAGAGTATGTCACCATAACAACCTTGTGTTGTGTTCCGGCATTAGTGACCAGGTTCCAGGCTCCCTAAAGAGAGCAGCAGCGCATTCGTAGCACCTTTGGTGTTGCAAATGTCCATAGGCGATGGTAACCGCTGTCCATCAAGTGGGCCGTCTGCCTGTCTGCTGATCTCCTGCAATAAAAAAAAAAAAATCCTAAAGTATCACCCCGTCTCGCCCCCTTCGTACCACCAATTTGATCGATAAAACGCTTACTGCGCAGGTTCAGAGCCAGCGCTCTTTTTACGTGGCGCGAACTATACCACGGCCGGGAGTGAATCCGGCCCGATGCACGCGACTAGATCACGGCGCTGCTTGTCCCAGACTGGGAAACACCTGCAGAGTGTGATGCGTCATATCTTCGTCGCTGCCGACGCAGTGTTCTATATCTCCTTTCTCCCATTCTAAGGGCTGGCGTCGGCTTGGCCCTGATATTGCAAGTCTACAGACAATGGCAATCACTTTACATTAGGTAGTCCGTGTGCTAGTTTGTCAACGTTGTATTTTCTATTGACTAAATCCATAACTTATGAGCAGCCATAATGGACGCAGTTTATAATAATATAGTAGTAGACTTGAATCGACAAAATACAATTGAGTAATTTTTTTATAGCTGGGTTACAGCAGACAGACAGACGGCCCACTTGATGTAAAACAGTTACCGTCGCCTATGGACGTTTGCAACACCAGAGATTTCACCAACGCAAACACGAAGAAAGTGTGTGACACCCTTTGAAAAAACCCCTCATTCCAAATCCCCACGATGCGCAATAAGAACCTTTTAGAGAACCGTTGCGTACAAGAGCGCAAAGCGTAAATAAAACCAAGGTGTATAAAAACCTTATATTTATTTATCAAATATTTTTATGATTTATATCATATTCAATGTTACATCATTTCATAAAAATAAACCATAATGTATAATCATAATCACCTTAGAAAATAACACAGCAGCAGAAATCATAATAAAATAGAAGTTGTGTAACGTCTGTTGTATTCATATCAAGTAATACAGTACAAATGAGTGAGAGTGAAACAAAAAACATCTTAGGTTTCTATTGTTTCGAACGAGTCAAAGTATAAATTGACATTCGCTACATTTTTTTCTAATTATGCTACTAAATTAAAAATATGGTATATGTAATAAAATTGTAAATAACTAAAATTCGATACCTGTCTCTTTCTAATACGCTGTCAACGTCACAAGAGAAAATAGATCGGATGTGTAGATTTTGTTACATTTTGATGCGATTTCTACTGCTGTAGTTATATTCCGAGGTTATCTCTATTGTATAAACGTAAAACTTTTAATAATGAAAATTAGGTTGAATCAAATTAAAATTTTCATATTAATCTGATGTTTCGGCAAATTCCAGAAACCGAGATCACAAATCCTATATTCTGAAAACTATCCTTATATCCGGGATAGACAAGTTATGCTATGTTATCTCCGTTATCGATATTGTATTAAATTTCATGAAAATTAATTGGTAAATTAGAACATTACAACAATTTTTAAAATCATTTTCGTATAAAAAAGCAAGCAGGAAAATAACATACTACATATATTATCTTTTCTGTTAAAATAACATGATTAAAATAATTACAATATTTTAAACAATAATTAATACGCTATTTGACTCGTTGAAGTTATAACTTTATATCGCTATTTGCGCAAAAAAGGGATTTCAGCGCTTTGAAGATAATAAAAACTATCTCAGCTGATTTTGAGTAACAACTATCTTATTGCTTATAAAGCTGATGTAAACACCGCTTTAGTTTCATCAAAATAGGCCCGAGACCCTGGTCTCCAGATTCAAAAACCATTGGAATTAGTATTTTTGAAGTGATAACTTCTTATGGAGGGTAGACCGCTTCGTTACGTAACGCGTTATGGCGCCAGTCTGGCTTCTCTTTCTCTCACGTTAGATTAGTTTAATTTATCACTTCTTTCGGGCGTCTCGAGACGCCTTTTTTTATTGCACGAGTACAGCAGACAGGCAGACGGCCAACTTGATGGAAAGTGGTTACTATAGAACTAGAGGCAACTATGGAACACGAGGGATTAATAATAAAAACCGTTGAAACGTAGTTTCATTATTAATCTCTCTTACTTATATCATAATCAGAAGCAGAGTCGCCTTCGCTATCACTAGACCACTCGCCCTCGCTGTACTCCCTCTCTTTCTTTCTCTTCTCCTTCTCTGTATTCTCCTCGTCGTCGTCCTCGGAGGAGTCCTGTCTTTGCACTTCCACTTCTTGTAACATCAACTCTTTCGTCGGAGACGCGTTTCTTAATTCTTTTAATGTGTTCGTCAAATCAATGTTCGCCGGCAAAGGCTGCTCTTCTTCCTCCGACTCCTCCCTTCTCCTTTTCCTCTTGCTTTTATTGTGTTTCCTCTCTTTCTTGCGTTTCTTCTTTTTCGAGTTGTCGTAATCAGACTCGTCGTCTGATGATCTGTGAAAGAATTATATATATGTAAATTTTTATGACTGACGTCGTGGTGTAGCTCACTGGAATAGAGGCTCCAGGTTCGATTCCTCGCATGGTAACGAACTTTTTGTTATTTAGTTTTTTAAATGAGATCATGTAACTTGTCAGTGGCATCTCAGATTGATATCTGAGATGCCGGCGACTTCGTCCACGCTTGACTTGTAATTCCCGCGGGATTCCCGGGTCACCAAGTACCACAGTATTTAAAAAACAATGTAAGCTACGTGAAACCTGTCAGAATAAGTTAATGTTTATGCACTCGAACAACCTCAAACCGTTCCCGGTAAAATTACCGTGGGATGCCCGGGATTAAAAATATCACACATTTTATTACATCAAATTTGGTATTGATCCGTAAAAATATCGTTTTTTTAATATGGTCATTTTAAATAATACCCAGAAAAACTCCCGCAGGATTCCCAGACTAAAAAATAGGGCATAGTAAATTTTTATCTGTGCAGGAACGGAGAAAGAATACAATTTCCTGCGGCCGGGCGGCCTGTCGTAAGAGGCGACAAAACAACCCACAGCCAGGTGGTAGGGCATTTGCCCAACTGGATGGCTAGAACCCTGGTCTAGAGTATGTCGCCATAACAACCTTGAGTTGTATTCCGACGTTAGTGACCAGGTTCCAGTCTCCTTAAGAGAGCAGCAGCGCATTTGTAGGACCTTTGGTGTTGCAAATGTCCATAGGCGATGGTAACCGCTTTCATCTAGTGGCCGTCTGCCTGTCTGCTGAACTCAAGCAATAAAAAAAAATAAAAAAAGGGCAGAGATTAAGTCTAAGAATTAGCAGTCGATCGACAAAAAACCGCATTAAAATCGGCCCAATAGTTTTTAAGAGAATCCCGAACATACAGACACAAATCTAAAAAAAAATGCAACATCCTCTCCATCGTTTACATAGTGTATTCCAGTTGTTTTCTTTTTAATAGCTTCAATGTACAGACACGGCGTGTTTAGAATTTTATAATATTATTAGATTCCCTTATTACACACAATTTAGAAATAAAAGAGATATTAACAATGTAATAAAAACTTATTTTTTTTAACCGCTTCTTGTCTTTTTTGTCCTCTCCCGTCTGTCTTGTAATCATATAATATCATGTTTATTAAATGTTTTTACATCTTTTAAACTGCATATTTAAAATAGAGCAAACAATATGCCACCGTTGACCTTAAATTTTCATTTACCATGAAAAAAAATTACCTATTGTACTTCCTACGTTTGCTTTTCCGGTTGGATCGTTCATCTTCGTAATCTGAAATAGAATTATGTGCACGATAAAAATACAAAAACTAATTAGTTAAACCAATTTCAATTTTGAAATCGGTGCAGGCGATGGTAACCGGTTTCCATCAAGTGAGCCGTCTACCTGTCTGCTGAGAATAAAAAAATATTTTTTTACTTTCTACTTTTCAGTTACGCAAATGCCTATAATATTCGCGGGTTGATCGATTTTTAGCTGGACGTGTTGCTGAGGAGTTTCTTGCCGCTTCTTCTCCCTAACAGAAATAACACGTTGCGAAGCGGTGTACATAGAATAGGAAGTAAAATTAAATTTTAACTTACAAAAAAGTATGCTATTATTATGTATGAATTTCAATAAGTGTTCTCGAGTGGAACTTATTTTGAATAAAACTGTCTGATATGGAATTTGATCCTGTAGGATCCACTCATCAAATCCTGCTTTCATGATAATGGGACCACCTCAGTAGTGCACTGTTTCGTACAAAATTAATAATAATTGAAAATCGGTTCACAATCGACTGAGAAATCGCGTAACAAACAATATTTGAGGGTCTCTCTCGATGTCTCTAGATTTAATCCACTCATCAGATCTTGACTTGACGACATTTGGACCATCGCTGGAGTATACTCTTTTGAATAACGAGTGTACTCCTTCGAATAAAAACAAATGTAAATCTGTTCAGAATTGACGGAGAAATTGCGTAACAAAAATAAAATAAAAACACACAGGCGAAATAGAACCTTCTCCTTTTTAAAGTCTGTTAAAAATAGCTTCGGTATACAAGTAGACAAACTGACTAAAGGGAAAGACAGAGAAAGCCCATTTCTGTACAGCTATTTAAGAAGATATATACTCAGTATGAAATTATATTACGACTGTACCTCTTCGCTCGCGATGTCTTCTCTTTTCTCTCCTCCGTCTCTTCTCCTCTTCTTCTGCTTTCTTCTTCCGCAATAATTCTAAGGTGTCCACCTTCAAATAATGCAAGTACAACATGATCTAGTTTTCCTATAGAACTGTAACAATATGCTCTCTAATTTTCTTATTTTGATAAAAGGACCTATAGACAAGTGGAATTAGCGCTAAACGAAAAGAATAGAAAATGTATGGAACTTACATAGTATTGCACACTTAATAAAACAAATCACAAAATTTGCGTTTTTTAGGAATGAGTGTTTAAAATTTTGCCCTATTACGAGTTCCTTCTTTGTTAATAAATTATTAATTAAAAGTATTTCAAATTGCTGAATGGTCTTTAACTTTAGCTGAATGTATAATGATCTACATTCAAGTAAAATAAATGAAGTTCATTTTTTGATTCATGACTAAAAAAGTAATTTGAAAAAAAAAGTCTTACTTACTTCACTTTTATATTAAAAAAGGAAACAAATTCTTAAAATAATTGAAACTCAATTGCACAACTTGAAATATACCAGCGACCGAAGGATTCTTTTTGATGGAAAAGCGAAATAAGTAAATAATAATAAAGTCACTTTACAAACAAATTAAACATTATGAGAAATAATTCTCACTCATATTAATAAAGAAGTGTGTGATATCGTTACGCATAGTATTATATGATATTGTTACGAGTGTGGGACTCGAATTAAAAAAATGCCGTTGGAATTACTATAGAATCTATTAAAACTATACAAACACGTATAACACAGGTACAAATATAACCGGACGCAAAAGTCCAAATGTAATGCACAATTCAATCACACGCGCAAAGTCCGTCACTAAATGTACACACGTCTTACCTCGCTTGTGTTATCGCTTTGACTACCTCACCCCTCCGTTCGGGGATTTTTTTTATACTAACTAAACTATACATTACAACAACCGACCGCGTGGATTGAATTTTTCCAAGAAAACGTAATCTGCACACCTGCGGCTATAGACGAGTACAATAACAATAGTTGTCTAATTGCAAATTTTAAACACAAAGTAAACAAAAGAAGTCAAATCTGCGGTGTAACAATATAATGCATTTTCTGTTCTATTCGTTTAACGCTAATGCCATTCGTCTAAGGGGCAAGAGCTACTTTGAGGAGTTTAGGAAGACTCACCATGGCGCTGGCCAAGGAGGAAGTGGGCAAGGCGGCCGCCGAGGGGTCCACGCCGACCTTCTTGAGGAATTCGGCGGCACGCCGTCTACGCTCCAACTGCTTGGCGCGTTCACCTTCAGTCTCGCATTCACCTGGTAAAATCCAACAATGACTTTTGGGCAGAAACTTGAAGAATGTTGCGGAGACTAAGCCGGGTATATAAAAATAACTTTTTTTTTAGTTTAATTACCTACTAAGCGAATTCAAAATATTTCCCCTCCCATACTTTCGTATCCCACTTCTGAATGTAAGCTTTGCAGAGATTTGGGTAATAGTACCATATATACCAAATATTAACTATTTGGCCAGGGTTTCCCCCTTATTGTTCATTGCTTACTTGCGGTGTGAATAGTCACACCAAAGGCTGATAGGCTCACGACGCTTTATTTAGCCTGCTAAATAAAAAGTCATGAGAACTTAAAAACTACTTGTCCCCTATTAACCTAGGAGGAAAATGTAGGTACACTCAAGAAAATATATAATTAAAAATTGTTATTCACCGTGTTCCCACCGAACAGCGGCATGTTGCCGAACGAAGGCCATGTTAAGACAATAGGCCGTTAGGTCAACACCTGCCAAGGCCAGCGAAGAACTAGGCCTTATACCTGTGGCCCTGGCATTAAGAGCGGAGTGGCATTAGGACATCTAGTTCTGGCTATAGGTGCTAGTCCCACCCCGACCTGGTGAATCCCACACACCAGACATGGCACTTTCCCCCATCGTGCCGCCATGGCCCTCCCACAATCGGGTTTCCCCTCGTAAAAAAAGGCATGTTAAGGCACCACGCGGGCGCGCCTTCTAACGGTATCAGTCTCGCGTAAGAATTCGTACGGCTAATCCGCGCTCGGTTAAAATTACCTAAAAATACCTTATGAATAATGTTTTAACTGTAGTAATATCAACCCATAAACTCATATCCCGTCACAAGGATCAACACCTCAGGTATCATCTCATCGTATTTCATACGTAAATCCATGAATCCGCCCCATACTTCAGCTTTATAACCCTTTGTTGTATTAGCTATTGTGCTGCTGCCTATAGTTAATATAGTCTGGAGCAAACCCTCGCTTCGGGGGGCCTTTAGTTATCAAGGGAGCAAAGGATTCATCATCCCCGTCGTTGAAGTGGATGTGTTGACACATAACACAAAATATACATAAATCAACATACCACAGAAAATTAGCGATGCGCAAACTAAATCACCAATGAGATCAGTGATTTATAAATCTTTTTCCTTGAAAGAATTAAATCTTAAATCTTTGGCTTCGAATGAGATAATTCATTCAGTTGACCGGTTTTAAGCTTTAAACTAACGCTGGAGAGTCTAATTTACTGTACATATATACTATACATACTTGTATTTCTTAGAGTGTGCATGTTATCTCATTTTAATTCACAATATCCTGTATCTACTGTCTCAAACTACATCCAAGTATTGATTTGTAGTTTTCATCATTCCACGTGACTAAAATCAAATCTTAACGTAGTGAGTTAAAGATGTATTTTTAAAAACAAAATTAAAGAGTGATTTCGAATTTTAAAAGATTATACATCTTTTAAATCAATCACTCCTGAGTTACACATCTTTACAGAAAATACACAAACCAAAATACTATAGAACATACATAAACCAATACATGCATAATATAAACACATAACAAGGACTAACTTTTTGACTAGCCGTCCCCCCGTTTAGTATCCTCCAGTCGGAGTCTAGTATGCTGTTTCTCCTAAACACAGGTTATTTTATAACCTGGCTAAGAAGACAGCGCCACTTTCAACAACTCGGGCAATATAAAGAACAGGTTCTAAATTGTTAATGTCGATTTAAATACGTACTTATAATTATGATATTGTCATTTAGTCGGTAGTTATTTATGTTTCTAACGTTTAGTTTAAATTAAGTATCATTGTATAATACGGCCGGCGTAACTTGGCCAATGTGAACATAGGCTCTGCGAACTTTAGCGCATGTACACTCGTGTGATGAGTGGGCATACGACTCGTCAGTGAATACAATTGGTCGCCCTTCATCCCTGTATTTTTTCATTGCTTTGTACTAGTTGGTCACTGTATTTTCTTCACGAGTTTACATGCGCTTAAGTTCGCAGAGCCTATGTTCACATTCGCCAAGTTACGCCGGCCGTATTATAACTGCATGTACAATTTGTAACATTTTTCAGTTCAATAAAATTTGTTTGTTTGTTTGTTCTGATTCCCGGGGCACATTCAGGCACTTTTTGCGCTGGATCTGGCTGGGCGTAACTACCTTCCAAGTCTCAGCCTTTCCTACACAAAAGCGCGGGGCACAGGGGAGGAAGGTGGTTTTAGTGGGTATTGGTTGCTGCCCGTGCAGCTTCTCGGAGTCTCCACACAAGCTGATCGATTGTGAGCGGGTTATGACGAGAAATCGAGTAACCCCATCGCATGAGATAACGGTCTAATGCCTTGCAAAGGACCCAAAAAAAAATCTGGAGCAAACCTTGATTCTGTTAGACCTGATGTCGCCTCACAATACCTAGTGAACCAAGTAGAGAACAATGGACGCTTACCGTCACTGGAACCATGTAAGGAATGATGCAGGATTTCGGCCAGATGTCCGGGACACATTTGGCACCTCAAGGAACGGTTTTAGGGCTCAATACGTAGTTTTTCGACTTTTTTGGACTGTCTATCGACGATCGTCGCGGTTATTTGGACAGGCATTTGGATCAGCCAATGAGACGTATGTGTGTGCGCAGCGCCCTCTGGTTAGAACCGATCGAATGAAGGAAGAAGAGGAAATGTTGCCGGGAAAGGGATGCTTTCCGGGAATGTGACGGGATGTCGTATCAATAGTTTCCCCTATATAAATACTCGAACCAAAAATGTTACACCTGGGGCGATTTTGTTTGTGTGTTTCAGTGGGTTCCTGGATGGTTTAGATTCCCAATTAGAACCGGTAGGTGGCGCTGAGATCGGGTTCTAGAATCCTCCTAATCACTGGACCGATTATGGTGATTTTGTTTTTGTGTCATGAAACAGTCTTTTAGGAATTTAGAAAATATGGCGGTAAGAAATTCACCTGGTCAGCTAGCTAATTAATATTTAGGGCCCATTCCTGTTTTGCCTTATTATTAGTTAAAATTTGACACAAGCTCCAAATAAGTAATGTCAAATTTCATCCAATGGTGAGGCAAGTGGATGAATAGTAAGGTATAGGAAACGGCCATCGGTCAGCAGTTTTACTTTTAATTACCTTTAGAATCCGACTGATCCCCCGTTAAATCAATTAAGTCATCCGAGTTGTCCTCCAATGTGATAATTTCATTCTCCAAATCGTCCTTGTATTTACTTCTTTTTCGATCTCTTTCCTCCCGTACTCTTTCCTTTCTTTTTTCTTTTTCTTCATTTCTCTTTTCTTTCTCTTCACTTCTACGGTCCGATCTTTTCGACTCCCTACTCTCAGATTTCAACTTATATTCCTTTTTCTTTTCCTTATATCTTTTCTTTTCTTTTTTGGGACTTGGAGATTTCTCTTTCTTCACTTCTCGTATTGGTGTCGGTTCTTTGACCACCGGAACTTCTGCTTTTTCAACTTCTCTCTCTACAAGAACTTCTTCTTTAGGTGTTTCAATAACTTCTGGTACAGTCGGAATTGGATTTTGAAGTATTTTGGGTATGGTTTTGACAGTTTCTATTGTTCTAACGGAAGGTGAATCTTGGGTTACTAACCCGTCCATTTTATATACAATAACTGGTGGCATGTTCTGCACTTGGTATATCTGTGCATTTATTTTGGAAGGTTCATTTACTTGTTCCACTTTCTCTGTCTGTTTGTCTGATTTTCTGTATCTTCGTCTGAACTTGATTCGTAAGGTAATGCCGGTTTTGGCAGTATTGGATCGGGCTCTTTCATTTTCTTTATTGAGAACGACACTGGTGCTGTAAAACATGAAATAATATTAATTTCTGAATGAAATTCATACAAATCATTCCCTATTTTCCCCTATCAAAAATGTTGTTTGAGAAAAATCGAAAACAAAAATATTGTGGCTGAAATTCCTCAAAAATTACACTTTCACTATTTGATTTTAAGGAATATTCTGCTATGCTATATCTTCGGAATCAAGTCTAATAGCAATAAAATGTTATGCAATCATTTGGAAGCCATGCTAAATCCAAAGCAAAAAGAGTATGATCAAATCAGATCAGGAACAAAAAAGTTATGGCCGAACATACATAAAAAAATATATCAAGTTGATTAAAAAAGCTAGCTTACATGCCTTTATCCAGGAGATAATCAAACTCCTTAGCAAATTTTATTAAAGAGAAATTTATGTCTTTTTTAATTTAATATAGTATGTTATTTTAATAAATTAAATCAGAAGGCCTAAAGAGGCTGCTTTTGAACAATTGCTAAGTGAAATTTAAGCATGGCTAGAAAGCTAGGTGTAAGACATAACCATTTAAGACGGAACCACCACACATTTGTGGTCAAATACAGATTATTGAAATGATAGTTGAACTAATACTGTCTCCCTCTAACTAGAATATATGTTACAATAGAATTTGTGTTAGAGTAAAAGAGACCAATCAGACAGAAGCAATTTTGATTGCAGGTTTGGACAAAAAATATATTAACTTTGTACACCCTCAAAGGGGTTAAATATAGAAAAACATTTTCTTCCTGTAATATTAGCTATCGTCGATATTATTTCACCTGTATATTGTGGGATTTGTGTAAGATTTTTCTGGATAAATGAATTTACCTTTCGACTTCTCTCTCTTCTCTTTTCCATTGACATCAACTCCCCTTTTCTCTTGCATTAGTCGTTTATAATAAGGGTGGTACATATGTTCAGGGTCCAAGAACGTGAAACGCGGATCGTTTTTCGCACGAACGATTTCCGCAAACTCGTCGCCATTTCGTGCAACATACGACGCCATCTTGTCGATGATTGTTTGAATGTCTTCCGGTGGTTTTAATATTTGTTGTTTGTCTTTGCTGTCTGTTGATGATGTGTCGTCGGAGTCTATTAACAAGATCGATGGTTTAGATTTAATTTATGTATGGTTACACGCACATTATTTGTTTTAATTTTACACAGTATGCATAAATGCAAGTTAAAAGAGTTTTAGATTTTTAGCAATAAGTCCCGAGTGTAACTTAACATTTGCTCTCCTCATAAAATTTTGCAACGAAGAAAAATATGTTTTGTTCATGATTTTTGTTTGCAACTATACTATTTTATTTTATTGCAGGGGTTCAGCAGACAGGCAGATGGTCCACTTGATGGAAAACGCTTACCATCGCCTATAGACATTTACAACACCAAATTATAATCAATTTTAGTCATCTATTTTGTTCAGAGATTTATGAAAGTTTCACATTAAAAAGAGATTTATTCCACAAGAATTACTTTCTCATTCTAACTGTCTGAAGATGCGTTTGATTGTGTGCAACTAAAAACTTGTTGTACTGCATGGCTGCACTTTGAAGTTGTGCGGCAAAAGCTGTTTGTGACCGATTTATTCAATGTAACCTATTTAACAAACTTTTGTTACCATAAACTATTTAATTGAGGTTAAAGTTAGAACACAACTGAAAATTTTCTATGTACTTGTCCTGTAACTGGTTCAAGTTTTTTTATAGGTTTCCAAACCTTGATCACTATGTCGAAACATCACAGTGATGTATCACTGTTTTGCTTCAAACCAGTGACAACCAAATGTCCATGTATATGGATTTCAAGACACCTTAAACACTATCATTGAAAATAGTTTGAATGCATCTTATAGCTATAGTTTTTTTAAATTACAATTATTATAGTTCTGAAGTAAACATAAAACATCTCACACCTGAATCATCACTGTCGCTATCCGTGTTATAGTTCTTCATCAGGCTGAGTCCGGTAGACTTGAGGGTTGATGGAGGCTGGCTGTTCTTGGGTTGCATCTGCAGCTGGGTAGCCTGGGCCGCCTGGGCAGATTGAGCAGCCTGAGCGGCCTGAGCTAGGTACTGGTGATAGTAAGCCGCGTACTGCTGGTAGGCGGCGTGGCTTTGCTCGGGTATTGGGTTAGCTGTGTTTAAAAAAAGAAGTAAAGTAAGAAAGAGAGTTGGTCTGAAAGAGAGTGTCGGGGTGAAGGTAAGAAAAGGAATGCTCCGGTGGTTCGGGCATGTGGAAAGAATGTATGATGAAAGAATGAATAAACAGATAAACAATGCAAAAGTGGATGGATGCAGAAGTCGCGGAAGGCCACGACACACCTTCCATGATCAAATTGATCATGTGTTAGCAGAAGGTGATGTTAGGAGCCTTAAGATCAGACGAGCGTGCATGACAAGAGCTATGAATGTCAAAGAAGCAAGTGAGGTGTGTAAGAATGGGCCTGTGTGGCGCTCTGTTGTTCGTGCCTACCCCGCAAGGGACCTGGCGTGAAGTTATGTATGTACGTATGTGTTTAAAAAAAATATGTGAAGTATTATCACTTTCCTCTAAGGCGCAATTCCTATAGTCTGTAAGACAGACTTAAAATTTGACATAAGCTCCATACAAGTTAGGGCCCATGCATGAATTAGGGCATGCGTTATAAGAGAAGGAAAATACAAATTTTGAACTATTCATGAAAATCTTCAAAATATTTCCAACTCTATCTGTATGAGAAAAGTAGTCCCTCGACAGTGCTAAATCACATACCCGAAGCCCTGGCATAAGGCTAAGAACGGAACACTCAGGGGTTTAGTGGGTATGCCTAACTGGGGAGTGGCAATAGGATGGCACTGGTTTTGACCGGGCATGCTAGTGCCACCCCCGATCTGGCGTATCCCACAGTAGGTCGCGAATTATCCCCCCCATGCTTCTGCGCCTGTCACGACGTAGTCCTCAAACGGATTTTCCCTGGTTAAAAAAAGGGAATCTGAGGAGGAATCTCACGAATGTGACAAGGACGGGGGAGCTGTCAAAAAATCATGAAATTCGTGTGACCTAATTTGTGGATAGCTTAATGTCAAAATTCAATGACAGTAGGGCAAGCAAATGAATAGAAGATATAACAGCCGGCCACTGGAAGATATATGAGAGTATCATAATTATAGCGGCTGACCTATTGTATGTAGATGAATTTTTCAAGAGGACCTTCAGGGCCAAACCCTAAACTATACGAAATAACGAAAAATAAACAAAGGAGTTCAAAGCTGATTTTGATATGAAAACTGAGGTGGCATTATTAGATTTTTGATAAATCAATTACGCTTATCGGGAATCACAGGATCAATTTCTGTCAAATGAAATGTCAAAACTTTCATAGTCAAGTCTGTATTCAACTCACCAGCTCCATCAGTGTGGTACATGACAGGTGCGCGGGTGATCTGCGCGTGGTCCCTGGTGGGAACGCCCAGGGGCTCCGTTCCCGGAGGAGCCACTTCCCCGGGTGCCAGTTCCTGAGTATATGTCTCTTCCACCACAGTGTCGCCGCGCATCTTCGATATCAGCATCGTGTAGTCGCAGTCTGCTGATGGTTTGTAGTGGATACTTGGTATTGATGGTGCCTGTGTAGGATAGAATAGAACAGGGGTTTAGATACAATATCCATGGCTTACAAATCAAGGGCTTCATAACAAATGGGTGTGCGACAAAAGTGCAGTTTTACACAAGAGACAAAAAGATGAATTAAACAAAACCAGTTGATAGTATAAGGCTGAAATTTGGAACACCCTTATTTTTAGGTACACTTGCAAGCTGGTACGACTTTCTAAATTGTAACATGCAGTTTTTAATAAACAAAAAAAAGGGTATTCTCTAATTTTCTTTTGGTCGGCACAATGTCTTTTTCTTCCATACTCCTCTAGAATATACCTCATCTGTCACACTACAAATCATCCTTCACACAATCCATACGTCTCTTTGTACTACTTCTATATTTTAGTTATATTACACGTTTCCCAAACTTTTGTAACCCATCCTAAAGTTGTCTGGTATTAATTGCTTTTAGTGACAAGACCTACTATTGTTTTTGTACATAATCTTAATATATATAAATCTCGTGTCCCGATGTTTGTCCGCGATGGACTGCTAAACTACTCAACCGATTTTAATCAAATTTGCACACCATGTGCAGTTTGATCCAACTTGAAAGATAGGATAGTTTTTATACCGTTGGAACCGGTAGGTGGCGCTGAGATCGGGTTCTAGAATTCTCTTAACAACGGGGAGCGATTTTGTTTTTGTGTGTTTGAGTGGGTCCCCGGATGGTTTAAATCCACAATTGGAACCGGTAGGTGGCGCTGGGATCGGGTCATAGATTTTTATTTTTTCAGAGCAGGACAACGTTTGCCGGGGCCGCTAGTAATATATATTTCTTCAACTGTACCTTAACATTATGCAATAAAATAGATTCTATTCTCTTATCAATGAAAGTTATTTTGATTTGATTTTGAACACCGAGGCAACCCATGGCACTGGCAGTTCGAAGCAATATGTTGGTTCGCCGCTTCGGACGCTGTAGTATGCAAGTAAGAATAAGCCTATTCTAAGCTTACTGTCAGCTATTTTACAGGTGCAGTTTGTGTACTAACAGTGGTATTCAGTTTAGTCGGCAAAATTCAAATGTCATTGTCATTAATGTCAGTTGACAAGAGACAGATCATAGATATCCCCCCCTTCTAATGGTTGAACTGACATAAGTGTTATATTCTAGAATATATTTGTTTAAAATAAGAATGAGAGTTATGTTAAAATACATAAAAATGAAGTATAAGAAGATTAATATTAAGAATTATATTATATTTGTGAATTTAATATTAAGAAATTAAACAAATTGTAGCGGCTGGAATTACTGAATCAGAAGAATAGGAATCGACGCGGGGTTAAGTCGAAGCAGGCCAGTCGCTTACTCACGCCCGTCTCGTCACCTCGTATTTTATAAATTAAAATTGTAACATTATAATAAACGATAATTAAATAATTATTGTGCGTAACTGAAGAGACCTGATCCCAAGACTAAAGTACACTTAGAAGAACACCAACAAAATCAACTCTTTGTGGACCAACAGTACTCAAAGAGCCTCCAATATCCTGCAGATGCAATACAATAATGGTTTTGAGATAATGATGGGGCTACTAGTTCTACAGTGCATCAGGTACGATTGTAGAAGCACAAATAGATGACTGTTATGCTATTGCATGCAAAAGAGCTGCCTCATTGTTCAGCAGAATTTGGGCCAGGTCTAACAATATAAAATAACAATGGCCCGGATTTTTCGAGGACTTGTGAAAGTCAAGTCGTAGAAGCCCCTTGACAAATTTAATGTCCCTATCTACACCATATAATAATGCATTTAAGGGTAAGCCCCAGCCCGAAAACGTCACTAATGACGTAACAATATCCGGTCACGCAGCGCTCACAACGACCCATGTCAAGAGGTGGGTCGAATGATGTGTTCCACTTGAGTTGAATTTAACGTAGGCAAGCAAGTGGTACGGGAAAAATCGCAGTTTTGAGCATGGTCTCATGTGGAACGTAGCCTATAAGTTATGCATACCATTATCACCATTGTTAACTAATGTTATTGCTTGGGTTGTTTGGAAGATATCACTTTTTAGCTAAAAAAACCAGCTTTTGTGCATAGTTAAATATAGTAACGCATAAAGATATAGTTTTGGGTTGAAATTTATTTTTGTATCAGTTTACAATAAGAGTTATCTATTTAATACCCTCAATTCTCATGAACAATGATTAGATAATTTTGTCACTCACTGATTCAATGACAGTTGAGGCCAAGCTTGGATGCAGATAGTCTTCATTTTCAGGTGGTTCTCTGAAAAAAAAAGAAAGGTAAATAACGCTCACAAGACTTTATATGTCTTTAAAATTGCCTTAGGTAGGCAAACAAGCAGACAGACCACTTGATGAAAGGTGGTTACATGGATGTTTGCAACACTAGGGATGTTGCCAACCTCTAAAAATTTTATAACGCTATTGTTAAACAACCGCATATTATAGGGCAGAAGGTGCACCACAGCACGAAGTTCCCTCCAGATCATTATGGTATGTGAACAAACATTTTGGAGAACCATTGCATAGTTGAGTGTGGTAGGGTATTCAAGGAAACGAGGGCGAACATAATTCTAGTCTATACATTGAAGCTATTAAAAAAAAACCAACTGGATATATGATCTCCATCATGCAATGTTTTTTAGGTTTATTGTTTTGAATAAAAACTTATGAATTGAATAAAATAATTATGTTAACAACCTTCAACAACCTCTGGGGCCTTTTCGGCCACTTTCCACTCTTCACGAGCGCAATCAGCGCCATATAATAAGGATATAGCACTGAATCTCTGACCAGGAACTGGAACTGAGGGTTGTCTCCTTGCTTTGCCTTAATCAGGATCTCCATTTGAGTGCCTTGTGTTGCGATGAATTTGGCTGTCTTTTCTATTATTGCATTCTGCTTTAGGCTTTCCGGCTGTTGAAATAAATAAACAATTAATGAAAATCCAAAACTGATCAGTTTTGATCCCCTGGTATATAAAGGGATATTCTATTTACATATATTGAATTTCTGCCTGCAATTTTTTAATTGCATGAGTTCAGCAGACCCACCACGACCAGACAGATGCCTCACCTGATGGCAAGCGGTTATAGTCACCTATAGACATTGATAACACCAAAGTTGCTACCAATGTGCTGCCAGTCTATAAAGGGAGGCTGGTACCTGGGCACCAATGACGGAACACAACTCAAGGTCGTCATGGCGACATACTCTAAACCAGGGGTAGTATCCATTCAGATGGCCAAATACACTACCACATTGCTGTGGGTTCTGTTGTCACCTGTTAGGAGATTTTGGCGGGAACTGAAAGGGGACATTGCGCTGTGCAGTTTTATTTTCTAAACATGTGTAAAAATACTCTAAAATGAACAATAGTTGTAGGATATTGATAGTTTTTGAGTAACAATTATGTGTTTTTGTGAGAAATGTGAACTGTGTAGTCAAATGTGGCCTTTTGAGTTTTCACAAGAACTCCGTTGAATGGTGTGGGATGTAGCCTACAATACAACTGCGCTACTATACAAAGATTTATACATCAGACTTGGCGGTATGGACTAAGATTCCTTGGCCTGCCTTTGTACCGAATTCTACAAAAAAAAATGACACCTGTTATGACAGGCCGCTCAGCCACAGGCAATTTTCTTTCTCCTTTCTGTATGGATTACAAAACAGGTACTAACATTAAAGTGAAAATAGCTATTTATACAAGAAGCAAGTGAGGTGTGTAAGAATGGGCCTGTGTGGCGCTCTGTTGTTCTTGCCTACCCTATCATGAGTGTTGTTAGAATGTTTGTGCTTGTATTGGTCTGAAAAACATAGGGTGTAAGTGGCTCCCAAGCATAAGGGCGAGAGGCACGCACATACTCACAACGAGAGCCGTCAAAGCTAAGAACAATGTTGGAGTATACATTAGAGCACATTACCATATCCCCTTATAACCCTCAGGTGAGTATGTGGCTTAAGGTATTTAAACTTATTTATACAATTCTAAATTTTGTTGGAGAGGGAGTAATAACCTCTATTACCACTATATAAATAACTATAGTAGAATTATTTTCTCCTTGCAGTTTGGGTCATAAATCAAAGCTCGGCCTCAGCCCGTCTAAGGCGGTGTGCATTGTGAGGGCGCAATGCCATTATCGATAAAAACTCATCAATCTTATCAAAAAATTATCATTCTTATAAATCATTATTATCTTTTTTGTTTTTTTTATATATTTTTTTTTTTTTTTTTTTTCTTTTTTTTTTTTTTTAATATATATTAATATTTATTTTAATCTTATTATTTTTTTAATAAATACGTTGTTTTATCTATTTTTTTCTTTCATTTATATCACTACCGCACAAAATGACAAAACTAAATACACTATAGATAACGCTTATCGACAACAATAATGCGTATCACTATGCCTTTCCATAAGGCGAAGAGAGAGCGAAATACTCGCTTCACCACTCCGATTATTTATGACCCAAACTGCACGGAGAAAATAATTCTACTATAAGTATTACACTTAGCAATACAGAACTCTGTTTTAACAACATGTTTAAGGTTAATTAATTAAAGTGCACAATTACCAAGACTATATCCATGGGCAACAATGCTTGGAATGATTCTGTGGGTTCAAATGGTTCGTCCACTTCCACTGTCTGTGATGTTGGTGAAGGCTCTGCTGGTGCATCATAGTTGAAGCCCACTTGCCCGTAACCAGCTGCATGAAGGCGTTTGAGTTCCTCTTCTGTAATTAAACAAAGAGGAATGAAGTTTGTCTATGGTTTTTTTTTTCATATATGTTCTATTGGAAAATACCACATTAATATTACAATCTAATATAAAACTGCACACTCCTTTGAGATAATTATTGATATACTTATCGATGTATACCAAAAAGCTGCAAGACTACCACTATCACTATCTCGTCTCACTCCTATATAAACAGAGTGAGACAACAACACAATTAATGATCATGTGCACAAACAGGACCTGCACTCTCATCGCGGACTCGTGGATACATATGTGCTAAAAGTGAGCAGGTATGACCTATAATATAATCTAAATTGACTAAAAGTATTTTATTATCATATTGTCTATGGATGTCATAGATTTTTTTATATAGTAGTATAGGTCCATGTCAGACTATGATCCTGCATAATGTGAAGCAAAGATAAGATCTAAGATGGAGCAAGCTTACCTAGTACTACGAGTTACCTATTTTCACGGGATTTAAAGACACGCAGGATGTAAATATTGGGAAAGAGCCTCCGGCAATGAGCTCCACTTCTTTGTGGTGTGCATGATGAAGTATTGATATGTACATGTGCGAGCCAGTACATTTGCAAAATTTTAAAAAGTACTACTTCAAAATTGTTGTCCCGCTACAACTCACACCTCAAATGTAAGAGGAAGGACAGAACAAGGACAACAGTCAAATAACGCCTTTATGGATATTCACATGACAAATAGGGACATCATGGACCAGATAACTACACAAAGACATACATTGAAGATATAAACAAAATAAAAACATTAGGATTGTTAAAACATATACAAAACCTAATAAAGCATTATTTACCTTTATACATTTCTTCTTCATCCTCATCGGTATGCAGAGCCCTGTATCTCTCCTCGTCACACAACTGTTCCACATCATGCTCGTTTTTGGTGAGTTCAACCCGCCAGTCAAAGCCCCCGGGTGGTGCTTCCAGGGCTGACAGGTCGTGAAGAGCGCCTCTTGCATCATACCTGGCAAATAATATTGAAATTGTTTAGATTGAGGTTATGTTGTGAGTGGACCTACTGTTTTAGTATGTAAAACTAATATTAAAGCAGTATCTTTGTTTTTAAGATTTTTATTATGTGACTTTAATAAGAAAAATACCTTATATTTTTTGGACAGAGCTTTATAAAATTAGCTTTTGTGTTGGGGTTAGATGTTTCTGTCAAGATATGTTCATGTTTTTATTGCAATAACAGAATTTATGTATATTATTTAAACAAAAAAAGGAATAAATTTCCTAGATATTAAAATTAAGTAATACTTAAAACATATATTTTTTATTATAAATTCAATATATACATTGCAATCTACAGCAGTAATTGGCAATTGTAAATAAGAATATTACACAAGATGAAATTTAGAGTACAATAAATAACATCATATAACACCTGCCCTTATAACAGCACAATAAATTTTAAACTTTATTAGGATACATTACTCAAGTATTCCGGTGCACAAGTTATACATACCACCGAAGAGCGTCACCATAACATACGCGATGCCAGTGGCCGGCGCACCGCGTCCTTCCCAGCAACTGTCAATGGCAATCCTCTGCGAAAATCTTAAAGGTCTTCCAACAAATTTAACATTTTCCATATAAATAACTATCGTTTATCGTTTTAGGCGCCACAGTTAGCAGTCTTATAGTAAAAAACGGATCGAACCTGTCGATTTTCAACGTTTCATCCCCCATCCACGGTATGAGGTGTTTGCCCTGGTCAATGTGCAGGGCTTTATCATCGTCCCTGAACAATTTGCACGAGTAGCCGAACACGAAAAGCTCTTCTTTCTTCTCTTTGGACTCACTTTTTCGCAATATACCGGAATCACTTTGATTTCTAGTCCACTTTAAAGACATGTTTATAATGAATTCACTAAATTTAAAACTCCTAAGCACACGCAAGGCAAAATGATTGACATATAACACAACAAAATGACATTCAAGTAGTCATGAGAAATATCACTCACCAAGAAGAAAAGAGTGATATATATCTTTTTGATACAAAGATATATATCACTCTTTTATATCTTTAACTCTTTATCTTTTATTTATCTTTACGGTGAATAGTGTCAGTGTCAATTGCAGACAAAATGAGTTATTATCTGTGAGTGATATACTAGCAGAGCCGACACGCGAACCTGTGGCAACGCAAAATATCTGACATTTAAATAACATACACTCCATTAAGAATACACTAAATATTAAATAAATTAAACTAAAAAAAAAACTAAACTATAAAATTAAATACTACTATAAACATATTTACAAGTAAAAAATGTAGTCCAAATCGCTGTCGGTGGGGATCGTTCCCAAAATGCTGGCCGCATTCCCTCGTTGTATGGCAACGCTTATTCGTTGCCCTAAATATAGGCCATCCCTTTGGTCACGCGAGACTTATTTCAATCGTCTTGAAAGGTCTCGGTAAAGTTGATAAGCCTCACATCCCCATGGCCCCAAAGTCTCAACCCCGAAAGCTACAAATATGTATCCGTCACCGATGGATGCATATTTGTGGCGTTTCAGGGTCTCTTGAAGTGCGGCAGCTCCCCCAGCTGTATTTGGAAGATGGGAAACAACACTCCATTTAGATGGCCTTTGACTTTTAGTAAATATTACAAAATTACACCATAAAACTATAGTGTTACGATTTATTTTGACTTGCTATTATATTCGATTTCCTCGTTCACTCACTACGCATGCGCAGTGCGCGGGCTAATCATTCTTTCTCATCGCGTGGAACAGGAATGAACTAAAGAGTTAAAGATAATATAAAGACACATTTTGAACGCACGTGATATACAGATCTAATCCCTCTTCGCGTCGGATATATATCTTTTGAGTTAATCACTCAGGTAGCGATGCGCAAACTAAATCACCAATGAGATCAGTGATTTATAAATCTTTTTCCTTAAAAGATGTAAGTCACTCTTTTAAATCTTTGGTTTCAAATGATATAATTTATTCAGTTGACCGGTTTTAAGCTTTACAGTAACGCCACAGCGTTTAATTTACTGTGTATCATCATTGTATTTCTTAGAGTGCGCATGTTATCTCTTTTCAATTCACAATATCCTGTATCTATTGTCTCATACTACATCTCGGTATCTGATTTGTTAGTTTTCATCATTCCATATGACTAAAATCAATCTTAACGTTGTGAGTTAAAGATGTATTTTCCAAACCAAAGATTTAAAGAGTGATTTAGTATTTTGAAAGATTATACATCTTTTAAATCAATCACTCCTGAGTTACACATCTTTCCATTCAAGTCGATTCACGCAGTTCAAGTGACAACTAACAATAATGGGAAGTCATAATTGACATATTGTTCTCGTTAAGTTTCTAGCAAAGTAGGCGAAAAAACCTTTGTTGAAGTATAAAATTAAGCAAAGCATCAGCATGGTTCAAAAATAGATTATCGAATTAAAACTGCAGGAATTTGCCCATGTTACTAGTGGAGTCTTCGTGAAGTGGGTTCTAGTTACAGATCGTCTTGAATTCGAGATTATTTACCCACCTATTTAAATGGTGTATATTACGTATGCAATAAAAGAATAGATTAAAAATTACGTGTATGGATCTGTTGGCCAGTATTAATAACGACAAAGAATGTCAAAAAAAATATGGCAACTAAATATAATGCTATCGATTTAAGTATGCTGTGAATATCCCTAAACACGTGAAGCTATGCGACATCTTGAAATTGAACCATTGTATATACGTTTCAAAAGGCATATGGCGGACGTTTTATATATTTTTGCATTGAAAACTGATAAATTCTTTTATTTATGTGTACATGTACATACATTGTGACCGCTAGAGCGTATTTGTTATAATTAGATGTTAAAACGATAGTTATTAATGTGTAAATAAGTTTATTATATCTAGAGTCTTATAATTATTGATAGTATTTACTCGCGTGGACGTTTTGATTCGTATTGTTGAAAAACGAAAAGTCTGTGATATAAACAATACTTAGATGATAGATTAATTTCCTGTACGGTTTTGTAAATATTGTATAGTGTTATAGAATTTTAGTGAAGGTTAATATATCGAGAGAAGACTGAGCAATTTGTTTGTCCAAATTGCGAGCTATGTCAGTAGTGAACCTCTTGTCGTCATTGAGAGAGAAACCAACTGAAGAAAACCAAAAGGATGTTTCTAACCATGAAGGTAAGTGATTTTCTAATGGCCCTTACGTAAACATGCCACTTAACTTTACAATTTTGCTTAATTTTCTATTGATATGTCTAGTTAAACTTCCATATTTTGCTGTTTCATTTTTTAGAATTACGCAGAAAGTATAGCTTAGTTGTCAACAAATGGCATGGCGTTCACACTTCTGGAATACTGAGTTACATGGTGAATGCAGTTTATTATGCTCTGACATTTTCTAATCCAAAATGTAGGTCACAAGTGACTTCTAGCTCACAAAGGTGCATAACTGTTTATTTTAAACCTGATATGCCAACATCATTGAAAACAATGCATTTCCTTTATACAAAACACTACTTCTAAGTAGTATAATTTAATATTTGAACTAGTTTTATTATAAAGCTTATGAATATTTAAAAATGTTTCAAGATAATAAAATGTTCTAAATTTGGTATAATATGCTGCCACATGTAATAATTGGATTCTTATTAAAAGGCTTTTTTAAGTCATTATTTTCATCAAGATTCTTGAATTCTTCATACAAATATGCTACTTTTTACTTGTTATTTTGTTTTTTTTTGTAATGATTATAATTTCTTTAAGATCATGATTCTGTGCTTAGTTTGCTTTTGGATTTATAGAATCAATTTTGTTTAAGTGTAACAAAGGATGCTGGTGTGTATTTTACCACAAGTTTGAAGGGCTGATACTCATTGATAGACATTGTAGTTTCATACTGTTTGTCTTTTATGTTTATAAGAAAATGCAGGCTCACCTTAGGAAGTTTGTGGTATTAGACAAGATTTTTGTACATTAAAAGTTATGGAGCTAAGCTAAAAGGGGAGCATATGCTCCCTTATAACTTTTCCAGAGGGCTCCAATATGAGGCTCTTAAAATAGGGTGGGCAGTTAAACATATACTCTCATTATGAATATGATGATAAGTATCAAGATAAAGTGAACTTATGCTATGTCTTATACTTACTAGAATAATGTTACGAGTCACAAGACTCAAATTAAAATGCTGTTAGAATTACTAGAGAGTTTATTAGAACTATACAAACATGTATCATACAAGTCCAGATATAACAGAACACAACAAGTCATAATGTAATGCACAAGGTTGTAATTCAATAAAACATGCAAAGTCCGTCACTTATTAGATTCCCTATTAGTATACACATCTCAATTTGATTGTGGTTCTCCCTTGACTGCCTCCCCCTCCATCAGGTCATAGTTTTATACTGCACAAATATAATGTGCTCGTATCTAAGTCAACTTATTCACCACATGTGGCTAATGACTAGGCCACAAACTGCCATAAAAGAGTACAATAAAACAGTGGGCTGTTTTCTAATCACAAATTTCAAACACAAAGCAAACAAAAAAGAGAGTCATAAAAGAGTTACAACTAGTTTAAATGCTGACAGGTAATAAATGTGTATTGTTTCAGATATGCAGGTGGATTTTGTTTTTGTCGGGACCTGAGTTGTAACAATGTCTAGAAATGTGTCAACTTCACAAAGTGATTCTCCGACAACAATAGCAATCCCTAGTAACTGATGTAAAATCTGAATTTGTTAATGATTTACCTTTTTCAGTGCATATAATCTGTGCTGGAACTTGATCTGTGTATATTTTTAATTTTACCCAGTCATACAAAGCATTATCTAACCAAGTGCATGTTGGACTATATATAGTGAAGTTATCCATGATGGCAATAAATATCCAACATTTTTTGACCTGGGGAGCTATAGTTGATGTTTTGGGTGAACCACCATATGAGCTTGCTTTGAAAACCACAGTGGCCCCTAAATGAGTTTCCTATCTGGGTTTATGGCTTGGCAGCTAGGCCTTTAAGCCAGATGTTAGTTTACCTAATTTCTTCAGCTTTTCTTAACCTCCTAGCGCCCACGGTCCTTAAAAAAGTACTTCAATGAAATAGTGATTAGCCCAACACTAAATCCAATTTCGTCAAATGAATGCCCAGAGTACTATTCTAAGTACCCCCAACTTTAACCATTGTTACTAATTTTAAGTTACCACCTTTTTAAAATGTGATGTCTCCGAGTGTATGTTCGAGGTTTTTGCTTGTGTATGACCAAGCACCAGCGCCAACAAACACAAAAAAAATTGTCTTTCTTGACTTAAAATGGAACAAGATCATCGAGTGTGAAAATTAATCTTAATTTATTCATGAAATTTCTACCATTTGTGTTCATATGCTTATCAAAAATAGTTGCTCATGTACTATATTGCTGTTTACATCAAAACTTTATATGGATCTGAGATATAGTGAAAATTATCATAATTCAAACTTTAAGATCTTTTAATAGACCTCTGGTTAAATAAGGACTATCATGATTGTTTCGAATGTTTTAAATAAATAATAATAAAATATTTTTTCTCTTAATTTTAAAGGATTATTTGTCAATAAATTGGTTTTTAAAGTAAAATTTTATTTTAATATTTTTGAAGGTAGTTGAAAAAAAAATTATGTGGTAAAGTTTCTTGTTTGTAGTCTAGTGCTTTTGACCCAAAGGCCTACCAAAAGGTAATCTATTTTATCTTTTTTTTTGCTTCTCCTCATTCACCTGATGCAAGGAAAAAAATATCATACTTGTGCGATTACTGTAAGATAAAAATTTAAAGCTCAAAGTCTTGGGTTTCGCCATTGAAACCTTTTTTAAGGGCTTTGGGCGTTTACTTTATGAAAGCGTTGAACAACCCAGACGTCAGGAGGTTAAGTCTATGTATAGCTCAGGTCAATTGTAGGTTGTCAACTGATCCCATTCAATGGAGTTCTTGTGACAACTCAAAAGCTCACATTTGACTACATATATCTCACAAAAACACAATTATTATTTTAAAAAATATCAATATCTTACACCTATTGTTCATGTTAGTGTTTTCACACATTTTTCAATATTAAAACCTGCACAGCATAACATCCCGTTGCTGATTCTCCCAAAAATCCAAAATAAGCTGCTCATATTACTTGCTGCCAGATCACCACCACGCGTCACTAAATTATCAAAGTCATTGTATATCAAAAATTGTTAAATGTTCATATGTAAGCAGTTATTGACATTTACTGTCTTTTTACACAGTCACTCTGACATTGGCAAAATCAATGCTCGCTTAAAGCATTGGAGCCAGCTCTTACCAAGAATAGAATAGACATTTACTGTCAAATAGCAGGAAAATAAGAAGTTACTATAAAGCAATATCTTGGAGCTCATATTCACTCTTTGTTACTAAATTGCTGTTGATAAATGAGATTATCTAGGGTTTTCTTGTCAAATGGTGATAATATATTTGAAATTAACATATCAGGCTTATTTTGCTGGAAGATGTATTCTACATGCTGCTAGTGTCCCTGAAGAGAAATTTATGAATTTTGTTTTTTTAATAAAATTTAATACAGTCTAAAATTATTCTGTTCCTAATTAACAACTGATGGTTATGCAAACTTCTTTGTACAAAATCAAATATTGCACACCCTCTAAAAGGAATCTGAAGAGATCACAATTGGTGTGGTTGTAACATATTTCTCATGTGTATGTGATTATAATACACTACAACAATATTTTACAAAATATACCTATATAAATATATCAACAGCTATATTGCTAAATTCCCCTTATGTTTTGCATGCAAGGGTGAAAATGGTGAAGGTCAGTGGGGTTCACCCTTCATAATGAATATAAAAGAAAGGTAAATGTATAGTTATTACACTATAGCTGAATGAATATGGGTAATATTATTAATATCACCAAACAAGGCTATGTATAACATTTATAGATACAAGTTTCTTAGGTACTTTGCTATTTTGACAAATCCAAAAGTGACATGCATTAGTCACATAGTCTCCAGTCTGTTTATGGGCATCTAGATCGGCTATGGTCTACTTACAGCCCACCTAGCTTTTTTGGGTGGCTCGTTTGACATCCTACAGTTGTATTTTGTTGTTGTAATTGTCTTATTTAAAGTGTTAAAACATACCAACCTAAAAGGCACATCACTATCATCACTACATAGTATAAAAAAGTCGCTTTCTGTCCTATATCCTATGTGCGCTTAAATCTTAAATACCAACGAATTTGATGTTTTTTCAATAGATAGAGTGATTCAAGAAATTTATATTATAATACATCATATATAAGGCAACATTGCTAATTTAGAGTTTCTATGTAGTGATCCGTGCAAGTCGAGCGGCCGCTATGTTTTTATATAACGTTCTTTTTTCTGTAGTTATTTATTTTGTATCAGCATTGCACCGTGCGAAGGGTGGTCGCTATTCATTATATTTCAATGTTTAATATCAATAACAATGTTGCATCAGAAATAACATGTTAAACCCATCGCCATATTTGCATGAAACAACCTATATCTGTAACATTATTTCACATGAAGCTGCACTATAAAGGAAATATACATACATATTTTCATGCCTATTTCCTACAGAGGTAGGCGAGACAATCCATTTTTACTTGCTGGGAATTATAATTATATTGTCTATAACCATCATCATCAGGAATTATATATCATCACGGTTGAGTACAATAATATGAATTAAAAATACTATTGAACTATAATCTCCACTATCATAAAATATATGAAACTATAGGTGTAAAAAAATAAAACTAGAGAAAGGAAACAGTAGATAAAGTTTGATCTAAAACCATTGTTGTCCTATTTTGAACATTCCCAAAAGATTGGTGGCATTGCCATGTTAAATTGCTCTGTTTGTACTTTGGCCAACATAAAAGTCACCCCTTGGTCTTGTAAAATGTCTGTTGTGTTAAATGATGAATTTAAAAGAAATATATTAAAATTTCAAACCAATTGAAAGCTTTAAAATGTTTAAAATTGACTATGTTTATTTCCAGTCCATTTTAATAAACGGTTAATACCGCATATTACCGTGTTGCATATTCGTCATTCGTTGTAATACCAGAAAACATCTGCTACTAAATTTTTAAATAGAAAAAAAGTAAAAATTGTGGGTAGTTGACAATTCAGTTTCAATCGCCATTGTTCGTAATTGCAATTAGTCTTTGAGGCGTTCACGTGCACTTCGCGTTGGTCATAAGTTTTCGGGAAGAAATTAGTGTTTTGGTCACTGATTTTGTAAATATTCCCACCTTTATCGTCAGTCTACGTATTCTTTCCGCGTTTCGCGTCTTTACGTAGATTTCTACCGCGTCGTATGTGTTTCGGAGACAAAGTGTTTTTAGGTTTTAAGTATAGTTTATATAGTTTAATTTGAACAATTATTATAATTTGTATTTTAATATTTTACGTGTTTTGTGTTAGTGTGTGTGTGTGTGTGTGTGTATATTAAAGTATTATTGTTTTAAATTATAAGTTATTGTTAGGTTTTAGTTCGAATTTTGAATTTTAATCCGCGTCGCCATTTTGTTATAACCGCGTCATGATCGTGGTGAAGGATACGCCGCAGGTCGGCGAAGTCACCAAGAAGACGCGTCGTAGGAGTCGTAGGGGTGGCCGTAGGGCTGAGAAGAGGCGTTCTAAGAACCGTTCCACGGCCCTGCCGCTTCAGTGATCGAGAGAGTCAGTTCACCGGTGAAATGTGCTGTCCACGCGTTCTTGCTGCGTTATCAAAGTGCGTTGCGTAGGATCCCGTCCCATCCGCCACCGAAGGTACGAGCTGGACCCCCGACAAAACGTGTGAAGCGAGTTTCATGGTGTAAGTTGACTTTTTTAGTAAAGCAGCAAGCATTTTAGTTTCCTCCTGCTCAACATTCCGTAGGTATACCCTATATATATGCCCGCGGTTTCGCTCATGTTATTGTTATCGTATTTTTTCCGGGATAAAAAGTAGCCTATTTGCTTCCAGACTATAATCTATCTCTGTGCCAAATTTCAGCCGTTCTGACGCGAATGAGCGACAAACAAACATTAACAACTTTCACATAGATAGTATAGTTTAATATAGATAGAGTCATCACATTTATGTTTCATACCCATTTTATCAAAAACAGTCTGAATATCACAGTTATTTTGCTCAGAAACTAGGAGTATTTATTTGTCTGAAACTTGACATGACGGTGTTATCTATATGACGGTACAGAATTGTGTAGTGAAATCAAGAAAAACATTTCGTTAATCGATCGTATTTATACAGGCTGAATATTTCAAGTGAGCCTTTAATGCCAATTCTTGCTTTGCTAAATAGCGAAAAACACTCAAAGGAGTTTCGAAGCCGATTTTGACCAAAACTACTCGTAAAGGTGGTACCTTTATATTTTTGAAAAAATAGTCTCCTTGTCAATCAAACCGGCTGATTTTGAAAAATTGGATCGATTTCTGTTGTTTTTGAATAAAGTGTTCTATTTTTCATACATTAATTACACGTCACCTCATTTTGTTAAGTATGGAAATTATGACATTTATTCCATTTTTCATAGTTATTTATATTTTTTATTTGAATGGATTTTACCCCAAACAAGCAAATCAGTCAATGGGTAAACAGTGACTGTGTTCAAATGACCGACGCAATTCAATGTTCAAGTGGGTCATTTGGCCATGAAGGCCCGCCTGAAAAATTCACTCCATATAACTGAAAGTTGTTTTTTTCTATGCACTAGCTGTTGCGTGGAATTTTTTTCACGGAACCCTAAAAAAGTACCCTATGTTACTCCTTATAACATAAGCTATTTGCCAGTGAATGTCCCGGCAAAATTGGTTCAGCCGTTTCAGAGATTAGCAGAATATCCAGACGGACATTAAAAAATGTACATACATACATAACTTCACGCCAGGTCCCTTGCGGGGTAGGCACGAACAAAAGAGCGCCATACAGGTTTATTCTTACACACCTCACTTGCTTCTTTGACATTCATAGTTCTAAAAAATGTATGATCTTTTATATAAATACCGTTTATACTCTCACATGTATATAGTAAAAAGCTGTTATTTTGACATTACAAATAGAGACTTCAATTTTATTTATCTGTATACTAGCTTCTGCCCACGACTTCGTCCGCGTGGAAAGTTTTTTAACTATCCCACGGGAACTCTTTAATTTTTCGGTATCAAAAGTAGCTTATATGTTGACCAGGGATATAAGCTACCACATGCAAAATTTAATTTAAATCGGTCCAGTCTTTTCGGAGATTAGCCCGTACAAACGGAGAAACAATTTTTTTTAATAAATCTAAATTAGTTGTATTTCACTTCTTCCCTGACTCGGTTTTTAGCATATTTTTTTTCATAATACAGAAATTCGACCTCTACAGTTTTATCATATGTATGTATAGATTGAAAACAGCCGCTTTTGTAGAATGCCATAAAATTGACACGTTGGTCGACGCAAGACGTGGCATATCGTTTTAATTTATTTTGTCACTTGTCATATTCCTAATACGAATATGTGAAAGTGTGCCTATTTCGACTTTTTCTACTGTCTCGTAATCCAGTGAAGGAAGTTGTGGACATCGCCTTTGCGGAACCCTTCTCTGTCCGTGAAGTACCACGCGCAAGTATTGAAGCTCGGATAAGTTACAGTAGAGCGTCGATTATCCGGACTAATTGGGGGACACGGGTGTTCGGATACTCGAACAGTATTGATTTAGCCATATAGTATGTGTACAGGTGAATGAAAACTTTATTTATATATTTAATGACAAATAGGAATTAAACAAAATATTAATTGGTTTTTTTAAAGGTTTTTAAATACAAGCTTTTGAGATCCCGGATATCATGTAGCAGCAGAGTGCTAGCCAAGACAAGTAAAACGAGCCCAAACACGACGGGTCTATCTTGTATAGTACAGGAGTTCATATCGTCACCTTCCGACTCCATCATCAGATCAGCTCCATGGTACCATATTATTGCATTGTCACGCGATATACATATGTTTTCTTATGTTTTCTGTGTGTACATACATTTACGACAATAAATCTCTTCTTTCTTTCTTTTCTTTCTTTATATGTGTACAAAATTTCAGCTTTAATCGGAAACCGGGAAGTTGGTCAGATTTAACTTGCAAGATTCCTAACATACTTACATGGGTCCTACATCCATTCATTGTAAGTTAAATAAAAACTTGTTAAAAGTGCAGATAGTCTTGTAATAAAATATGTATATTAGAGTGGCGCAAAAAAAGCGATTATTTTTTTTTAGCCTTGAGTGAAAAAAATGTTAGTTTTTGATGTTTTAAGAGCCCTCTCCAAAGGACAGCTCAAAAAAAAATTTTTAAGAGGTCGCTCCAAATTTCTAAAAATTTCAAAAATCGTCAAAAATCGTTTTTGTTTAATGTTTTTTCTTGTTACGGTAAAATTTTAGAGACCAAAAATAATAAGTTTCTGAAAGTTTCAGTACAAAATTAAAATTTTGAAAGGTCGCTCATAATTTTTTTTGATTTATTAGTGTATTACTTTAGATTTTTTTGAGCGACCTTTTGATGTTCAAATATAAATTCCATAAAAAAAAAATCCGAAGCAAGCCTACCCGCTTACGAGCGGCTAGGTCACGTACTTTGTTAAAGACGGATATCGCTTGTGTTTCAAACCAAACGCAAGGCAATATCTAAGCAGGTAAACGCTTCAGAAGCAGCAATAACGTTTTCATTTTCATTATCTGAACTTGTAGGCGTCGTAGTTCAGATAATCGACGCTCCACTAGTTCATATTAAACTGAACATTGTGTCGCTTTAAAAACAACAATGACACTCGGATACCGACCTTGAGTTTTGTAACAATAATGAAAGTTTATTTTCGGCTTGGAACTGCGCGAAACGCCGGAGCGATTTTTCTTTAATAATTGCACGTTATCGTACCCCCTTTGGTAATCCAGTTATTGTTATATATTAGATATTAGTGATGTGCCGAATATGCTGATCCGTGTCCGCGGATATCTGAGGGAGAAGAAAGATACGGATCCGTATACTTTTTGGCGGATTTTTTACACGATTAAATTTCAAAACGTAGATTAAATCTTATAAATAAAAATCAATGTTTGTTCTCGATGCTCTCCTAAACCATTGTTCAGATTATGATGACCGATGTAGGTACTGGAAAACGGTTACCTTCGTCTATGGACATTCGCAACACCAAAGGTGCTACAAATGCGCCGCTGCTCTCTTAAGGGAGACTGGAACCTGGTCACTAATGCCGGAACAAGTCAAGGTTGTTGTGGCGACATACTTTTGACCAGGGGTGGTAGCCATCCAGTCGGGCAAATGCCCGACAGGTGGTAACCTGCTGTGGGTTTTAGTCGCCTCTTACGACAGGCCGCCCGGCCGCAGGAAGTTGTATTCTTTCTTCGTTCCTGTACGGATAACAACAAAAAGTATTATAAAAACATTCTTTACAAAACCATGAGTGACCTACATAAAAAAAGGAAAAATGGAAACCGCCGCGTTATCTTTGAAAAACAACAATCAGCTGACTCAATTTACTTGCGTGCGATAACATTGTTCCGACGTAACTTTGATGAGTTTTCTTAGGAGATCGATTCGATAACAGAATAAATAGGTTAGATTTACGTCTGATACGGCGTATCATGGAATAATAAATACCAGGAATGACAATGGCTCCATAAACTCCTATGTAGGGTCTACCCAACCGCACCATAATATATATCTTATATTTTAGCCATTTGTACTACCGCTCTCATTTCTTTCATCATATCCCAATTACTTGGGGTCGGCACAATATGTCTTTCCCTTACATACATTTTCTGTCACACCGCATATCACCATATTGTTACATACCGACACAGACAGTACATCTGGCATGTTGTAAAAACGAATTCTTTATTTACTTCGTGTTTAAACATTAAAAACATATATTGTTATCGTACTTATTTTATGGCTGTAATTAGTGTCGAACTAATTAATCCTTGTTTTATGGCCGTCGAAGCTGGCAGGCGTGCGGGATTAACTCGACGAACGCGATCGTTTGTTCTCTTTTACAGTTTAGTATAAAAACAATGCCCGAAGGGAGGGGTGAGGCAGTCAATCGATGACTACGAGACGATTAAGACGTGTAGTACTTGCGATTAGCGACATAGTGACGGACTTAGCGCGTGTTGAATTGCATTGAATCGTGCAGTGTGAACTGGTTGCATCCAGTTTTATTTTGCACTTGTTTTTTAGATGTTTGTACAGTTTTGATAAACTCTAATCTCTAGTTATTCCAATGGCATTTATTCTAATTCGAGTCCTGTAACTCGTAACAATATTATTGAAGTTTTAGTGGGGATCTCTAATTTTTATATTGGCTAAATTATTCAGGGATAATGAAGCATTCGAATGGTGAAATATTTTTTAAAATCGGTTCAGTAGTTTTTGACTTTATTCGTTACAACAACACAAATCTCTCCTCTTTATAAAATTGGTTTGAGATATAATGATTTTGGAGATAAATTTACATTGAATACTAGAAAACGTCTTATACGATGAATATAAGCGAATCGTCCTCTTTTGACATCCTAACAATACTATATACTCGTAGATAATTTCATCAACGTTGGTAGTTAGGTGCTAATGGATAAAACCTCCGTGTTACACTTGTTTAATGATGGAAAACCTACAGGCAATACACATGAATAAATATTTATGATACAGCTAATTATAAGTTTTCGCGAATAATATTATGTTGATTAAATAAAACGCAGACATAGAGTATACTACTTTAAAACTAGTCATTGTAAAATTGGGAGTTGTTGTGTTCGGTTATATTTGTACCTGTGTTATACGTGTTTGTATTAATTCTAATAAACTCTAATAATTCCAAAAGGCATTTTAATTCGAGTCCTGCAACTCGTAACAATATATAGGTACCGCTCATAATCGTGTTACGAATAAAAAATTTGTTACTAGAAGGGGGAGCTGATTTTCGCACCCCGGGCGCCTAATATATAGTTGAGTCAGCACTCATTGACATAACTAAAAAGTGCATTTATTCATAAACTGACTCTTACTGACTTGGTCCGGATGTTTGTTTTTTTATTGCATGAGTTCAGCAGACAGACAGACGGTCCACTGGATGGGAAGCGGCTACCATCGCCTATAGACATGCCGGAACACAACACAAGGTTGTAGTGGTGGCATACTGTAGACCAGGGGTATTCATCCAGACGGGTGAACACCCGACCTCCTGGCTGTGGGTTATTTGGTCATCTCATACTTGTCCTCTGTTCTTGAACGAATAGTTGAGATTTTAACTTAAAAAACTGGACATTCAAATGAAATAATTTTGTATTTCATCACTGGTGTGAAACTTTTTAAGAAAATTATCAGCAGTAATGTAATGTTACATGAAATTCATTCCGTTATCAAGTTTACATATTCTAAGGTCAGCATTGACATACGTTATCGTCAGGACTAGTTCGTTACCCTCATCCTAGACAGGATATACTCTTTGGGGACATACTATGGCCATAATTTTAAATTACGGATAGGGCGTTCTCGCAATTTGCCGTCGTACGGCCTAACATGGCACGTTTTTGCAATCACGAAGAAATACGTAGCAAAATGTATGGAATTGTATGTCGATGCTTTTGAATTACCATCACTTTCTGCAAGCGGGCAAGTGTCCGTAACTCGATCTTATAGCGTCATTTTGCATGCGAGGATGGATGAGAGACTTCTCCATCCAGCCCAGCTCCTCCAAGAAGACCATCAGTCCCTTCAGCGCGTCGAAGACTTCCCGAAGGCTACCTGAAGCAATCCGTCCACATCCTAAGCAGGACATAGCGGCTATTTCATTCATTCATGCATTTCATGCATAGTACGAGCAAAATTGAAATGCGTTCTTGAAGTTCGTACACATCATTCCGCTGAATGGCATTATAATGGTCACAGACAGAGCTGAGGGGAGAGAGTGCAGCGCTCTCGCTTGGCCGCTATCCGGACCCGTATGCTATCTCTTTCGCATAACATACCGTAAAGTGTAATACAACATTAACATTTGATTGGATCTGACGGACGGACAAACTCATGAAACTAACGTCACTCGAAGCGCATTTAAGGTCTGCGCGTACTGTACTGTAACTAAATGTTTCTAATATAGTACATTTTTTTGGTTTTTCCAGGTCACGAAGAGAACGGTTCGTCCGGCGGCGGAGGTGATCCGGCTGTGCTCGCCGTCGGTCCGGCCAGACGTCCGCTAACGTACACTCGCGATGAACTGATGCGCCTGCGCAACTCGCCACTAGTGAAACGAAACCTCGAAAACGCATTCTCCGGATGCGAGGCGCTTGCACTGTAAGTAAATATATGATTTATAAGGCTATTCAAGTATTTCTGCAATTAAAAGAAGAAAATCTTTTTTCTTAACTGAATAGATCCATCCATCCTGAAGGTGGACAACATGTAATGAAAATAACATGATTTCAAAATGAATTAACTTCAGGACGCTGTAGAAAACATTATTTTTTGGTTTTTAGTTCCAAGACTAGCTGCGCCCCGCGGTCTCTCCCGCGTGGTGATTGAAAATCGTCTTAATTCCAAAATAAAGGTTTTTTTCTAAAATAAAAGTAGCCAAGTTACTCCTTATTACATCAGCTACCTGCCAATAAAAGTCCTGTCAAAATTGGTCCAGCCATTTCAGAGATTAGCCGGAACAAACAGACATCCAGACAAAATTGTATAAAATGTTATTTTGGTGTATGTGCCGTATATATATTCATATGCGTATAGTAAAAAGCGGTTATTTCAATATAACAAACAGACACACTAATTTTATTTATATGTGTAGATGTGTTTATTTTTGTTAAAAAAAGGATTCGCCGCGTTCCATTTCTTGCTGGTACATTTGTAATAATCGCGAATATCGGTTTCAGTGTCCTTAAGAAACGTTCCGATTCGCCCAACGAAGATGACCGAGGCGCGAAAGGCGACGCGCCCAACGAGAACCACAAGGGTGTGTACGGGAGGGAGCGCGACCGCGAACGCCGCTCGGCCGATCCCCGCGAACGCGTCCGGAAGGAGAGCGAGCCGAGCGGCGGCGGGATCGTGCTGTCGCCGCAGCGGCGCTCGTTCACGTCGGGCTGCGGGGCGCCGGCAGCGGCGCCGCCGCCGCCGCACCTGGCCAGGACGAGGCCCGAGTCGCCGTTGCCCACGGCCGCCACTCAACCGCTGCCGGCGAAGCCCGAACAAGGTATGTCACTTACCGCTGGACTGACTGTCAATTTGAAACGCTGCGGTAGTGTCTGGAAATTGATACTATAGTCAGTGTTTTTCAACCTTTTCATGCCACTTTATTGAAGAAATATTTCGCGATCTAGTTGCTTTTTAATACGCTTTATTAGCTTCAACGTTTTAGTATGTAACGAATCTTTCAAGTTCAATTTGATTCACTTCCTGTTTCGATTGACTGAAATTTGCACGTATGTGTATATCGCGTGTACCATGGAGCTGATCTGATGATGATCGAAGGTGCATAGAACTTCTGTACTAAACAAGATAGACCGTCGTATTTGGGCTCGTTCTACTTGTCTTGGCTAGCATCTGCTGCTACATAATATGCAGGATCTCACAGCTGTATTTAAAACCTTTTGAAAAATCAACTAAAAAATGAAATATAAATAATACTTTTAAAAAAACTTAAAAAAATCACTTTTATAGAAAATCCAACTAAAAATTAGAAAATTAATTTTAATAAATTTGAATTAAAAATAGTGTAAGAAAAATGATTTTATTGTAAAAAAAGCGTGGGGTGCATGGTATCAATAGTAATAATTATCTTATGAACAGATATGAGTAAAAGGGTTATTTTGATAATATCCTGAAAAGCACCCCATGCTTTTTTTACAATAAAAACATTTTTTCTTACACTTTTATTAATACAAATTTATTAAAATGTTCTATTTTTTAGTTGGATAAAAGCGTTTTCTTTTTTAATAATATTTATTTTTCATGTATTTTATTTTGTGACAAATATTTAATCCAACATAGTTATTAATTTTCATAATTAGGGTTCCACTAAATACATAATGAAGTACGCAAAACACATATTTTTTTACATGGAATGCGTCGCCAATAGATAACGCAATTTACGCGCATACGTGGACGACCACGTCCGATGCCGCTGCCCGCATAAATGAGAAGCTTGCTATCGAGTAGCTTTCTGTGTATCTAAAGAAAAACTAATACTATGCCGAAAGTTGATTTTACCAGCGCTTTAGATATGGCGGAGATGTTGGCAAACAAGAGTGAAAAACTCAAAAGTATACCTCTGTCTGACAGTACCATTCAACGCAGGATAAGCGATATGGTGACTGATGTTCGTGTTCAAGTCATAGAAAAATAAAAGAACATACTTTTGTGTCCTTGCAATTTGATGAATCTACGGATATTGCAGACTTTACTGCAGTAGCTTTCCCAACCTTTTGCAACTCCGCTATAGAAGCTTCGCGACCCCCTAGGGGGTCGCGACCCACGCGTTGGAAAACACTGCTATAGTCTATTTCAGACAAGACGATATAGACTATAGTACTAATTGTGACTGATACGTGACATTGATTTCTCAAGTCTACAAATAATTTGTAGTATTAACATGTAGGCACTTCACTTTCTATAATAATTCAATGTATGAGTGCACCCGGGTGAAATTCATGTATGCAGAAAATCAAACTTGTGTGACCGGGTGCACTCAACGTATTAATCTTAATGTTTGTAAAGAGTAGGCTGGCCGATTTCATAGAGTATGAAGTCAGTTGCCTAATTTGCTTGCTGTGCGATATTGGACTGGCTTTCCTCCTCCGTTGGGAAATTAGTGTTAAATAATTTAGTGTTGTGTATGGATACAAGTTTTATGCTGGAATAAAGAACCGTAAGTGTCTAATCACAATAATGTGTAGGAGTCTAGGCGCTGACTTACCCACATGCATGCCTCGTCAAGGTAAGGCATTAGGCAGAGACCGATAACCAAGCTACCCACTAAACTGAACCTGCGTCCCAAATCTGCAGTTTGCTGGGACATCATGAGATCTAGAACACGGTCACTGCACCGTGACACCCTGGTGCGCAGAGCTTCGTACACCCTGGATGCAGAGTGTATAACGTCAGCAACAGAGGGAGAAGTTCGCTACTACCCCCTAATACAGCAGACCCTTGTGACGGTATCATGAAACAAATTGTTGCCAGACTGACGACAGCGGACGAAAGCCGCTTGCACTACTTTCTCCCCCCCCCCCCTCTCTGTCTCTTTCTCTCTCTCAGCGGCCTCCTCATTAACAACAAATGGCCTTTGATATACATTCACTTGAACATTGATTGTATGAATATTTTATACATAACTGTATTCAATATTATTGATACAAGGCCTAAATTAAGTTGGTAAATACAGGTGGTACTTGTGTTAAGATTTGACAAGTATTGTATATTTTGCCTACATTATTTTCTGCTTTCGCTGTGCCACGAACCATAGTTACAAACATTCTGCCTCTTTCACATGTATATTGTATAATCACAATGATAATATAACAGCTGGTCTATGGTTGTTTTAATTTTTTCACAAAGCCCCCCCCCCCTTTCCCCTACGGGTTTATTATTAGATAGATATATAACACTTTATTGCTCACCAAATATACAATTCAAATATACAATAATATGTCAGGTAGAGACAAAAGGCGGCCTTATCGCTGAAAGCAATCTCTTCCAGGCAACCTAACTTAAGGAATAACTTAATCTAATCTGGCGATGTAGGTGGTGCAGATCATTAAATATCGTAAATAAACATACTTAAACTGCATAACTTATAAATAAAATAAACATACTTAAACTACTTTATAAATTAAATAAATACGTATACATACATATATATTAAATAGTCTATAATATTAGAATTAGGCGTAATTATTACTATTACCTTTTGACGTTTATCAGTTTTCTTTCATGTATTATTTATTTGAATTATTTGTATACTCCTATGTGAGCAAAACATGTGTTATTTATAATTATATGCCAACTGTTTAACCATGTTTTGAACAAATAAATTTGATTTGATATAAGTTGTATTTTTTTCTTGTTATGTGTTGTAAAGAGTATAACTGAATTGTTTATCGTTCCACAGCCGGTCGTCGGATAGGGTCAGGCCGTATAATGGTACGCGACGTGCCGACGACCGGATGGGAGGACGGCGAATACCGGCCATCGGAGCCCTACCGCCCGCCGCACAGGGACAGGGAGATGCGGGAGGACCGCACCCACAACAACAGGGGGAACGTTGACAGGTGAGATACGTCTTGAGTGGCAGAGAAAGAGAGAGATATGTATATTTTTACGAGCCGCGAGACTCGAATTAAAATGCCGTTAGAATTACTATAGAGTGTATTAGAACTATACAAACTAAGTATAACACAGGTACAAATATAACCAAACAATAAGTCCAAACGTAATGCAGAAGATCGGTATTCAATAACGCGCGTAAAGTCCGTCCCTAAATAGATTACCGAATCATCGTACATAAGTTTTGCTTCGCTCGTGGTTATCGCTCGACTGCCTCATCTCTCAATTGGGGCATTTCTTTACACTGCACAGATGCAATATGTCTGCCCGGCCGCGTAGACCGAACTTCCTAGAATCAGGTTGAACTTTAAATCCGAGACACTTCACATTCAGTGATGATACAACAATAGGCCGTAAAAGATTACAATACACAATGGGCTGTTTTTTTAATCACAAGTTTTAAACAAAAGTAAACAAAAGTCCAAATGCCGAAAGGTAATAAAAAAATGTATTTCTACAGGTATGCCGGTGTGAATTTGTTTTTGTCGGCGTCTAGGTCGTAACAATGTATTCCTTGTTACACGATAACTTGAAGCACGCAACATTAAAAAATGCGGTTACCAACATTAAAAAATATTAAGACCTAAAACTAGAGTCAACATCTAAAATCGCAACGATTACTAGAAAATTAAGAATAATTTGTCTTTTGTAATAATCTTTGTTCATGGTTATGAACAATACTAATTGTACCCAGCAGACATTGTCTTGTCCTTAAAAAATAAAAAACTAGAAACCGGTTCCAGCACCATCAACCGCGCCCAATTGTTAATCTAACCATTCTCGAATCTACATGAAGAAACACATAAAATTTCATCAAAATCGGTCCCGCCTTTAAAGAGGTGTTCATCGGCGCCACCTACCGGGTCCAATCGTGAACCCAAAACATCCCGGGATCGACGTGGATACACAAAAATAATTTCTAGGTAGAGTCATAATTGTTTTGTCGACTCGTAGGTTCGAGCGTCGCTCGTTCGGCCGCGACTCCTTCTCCTCTGACATCAAGAGGGAACGGGACGATCGATTCAACAACGAAAAGACGCGCGACAGGTAAGTGATCTTACTCCACGCCCAGAGTTAAATAATGGCTCGTTAACCTTAAGGTGCCATTCGAACCTCGGCTGCACGAAGCCGGCTGTGGCTGCACGACTGGTTTTCTATGTAGTCGTATAGATTTCTGTGAAAAACATTCCGAACGCGGCTGCGGCTGCAAGCCGACAATAATGCCTAAACTGATCGTCATCATACTTCAAGTGTTTCTTAATTAGTATTGAATAACTTCCATCAGTGGGTCTACATGTTATATAAGGACGTGTGGCTACTCTTCTCTGGCTAGTCAACAATGACAACATGTCATCATCATCCTCTTCCTCTTCTAATAAAAGATATAACATCAAACTATTCCTCACGTCCGACATTCTGAGATATTATTGGAAGCGACTGGTCGCCACCTGCTGCCTGCCCCGGCACGTGCAGCCAGCCTCGGAATCACTCCTGGCTGCGAATTCATGTGTCATGCGTATGCTACCTGCATCCGCAGCCTGCAGCCGAGGTTGGAAGGGCACCTTAAGGGACCATCCATAATCGATCGACGAAGTGTGACGTTGCGTGACTAGGGGTGGGAGGGTCCTAAATGTCGTAACGTCACATTTATATTATACTAGCGGCCCGGCAGACGTTGTCCTGCTCTGAAAAAAATTAAAATCTAGGATCCGATCCCAGCGCCACCTACCGGTTCCAATTGTGGATTTAAACCATCCGGGGAACCACTCAAACACACAAAATCAAAATCACCAAAATCTGTCCAGGTGATTAGGAGGATTCTAGAACCCGGTCTCAGCGCCACTTACCGTTTCCAAGGGATAAAAAGCATCCTATGACTGTCTCCTGGTTCTAAGCTACTTCCCCACCAAATTTCAGCCAAATCGGTACAGCCATTCTTAAGTTATAAATAGTGTAACTAACACGAATTTCTTTTAAGATATTTCAGCTTTAAAATGCGAAGTTTGAACTATTATCGAAAATCTTTAAAATATTTCCAACTTGTATCTGTAATAATATAATGTTTTACTCATTAAGAATAATTTAAATAGAAATAAAACTAATTACGGAACTGCTGTTTTAATTTAATGCTTTCTTAATTTAAAATTGCAAAATATATGATGTCACACTGGGGAGGGCGGAGTCACACGAATGTGACGAGCTGTGACGAGGCCGAGGGAGAGTTCAAAAAAGTCATGAAAATGTTTGTGACTTAATTTGTGGATGGCCCTTGATTGACATTGGAATAATTTGTCATTTAACTATATTGAAATGTTGCTAGTAGAAAATGTTTCTTTTTCCTTTCAAGAAAATTATGCCAGAATATACATCATTACTGTCATACAAATAGGCTGTCAGAATGAGTTCATTGTATTGCTGTTTTTTTAATAATTGTTATATCAAATGGTAATGTATTTTGATATTACAATGTTACAAGGCAAAAAAATCTTATCTCCATATCTTCATATGAGTTTATTTTAATTCGAGATTAACTTCGAAAACAAAGTTCGTGTTTTTTTCTGAAAGATATCTGTCTGAATTTTCAGACTTTGTATTTATTTTGTGCAGTATAAAAAAATAATGTATAACTCGGGATAGAGGTGATTTTCAACTCGTGTGTATTAATCGATACATAAATATTGGTAATCTGACATTTTCTTCACTCGGGGAATGAAATAATGTGAAGTTGGTGAATAATTTTGTTCCAGAGAGGACAATCGGAGATCTGGTGGTCGCTATTCTCAACGACGATATGACAAGGAAGATGAACCTGAATGGTACGTGTATTTTTTTAAAAATGATTTTAACTTTCTTTGTTGTTTTTTTTTTGTTCATGTAACTGTTTGTCATATCAGTTTCTTATATTGTTATACTACATTGTGTTATTCCCTTTATGGATTAGGATGACTTCATATTTATAATATTATAAAACATAACTTAACATTGAAGCTTTTAAAAAAACAACAACTGGAATACAGTACATAAACGATGCAGAACACAATGCATCATTTTTAATTTCTTGTCTGTGTGTTCGGGTTTCACGTAAATAACCACCTCCACCACTTGTCCGATTTCGTTAATGATTCGCTAATCGATACCTAATTATTAGACTTAAAAGCTGCGCTACTTCTTATCTTGGGAATCCCGCGGGATTTTTTCTGGGAATGATTTTAAATAGCCAGATTTAAAAAAAACATGTCAATGACATTTTTTACTGGTCGATAGCAAATTTAATGTAACAAAATGAGTGATACTTTATCCCGGGAATCCCGCGAGAATTTTCCCGGGAGCGGTTTGAAGCTGTTCGGAGGTATAAAAATCAACGTATTCTGACTCAGTTTTGCCTAAAATAATAGCTTGTGTTCTTTTTTAAAATTCTACGATACTTTGTGCCCCGAGAAACCCGCGGGAATTGCAAGTCAAGCGTGGATGAAATCGCCGGCATATCCTAGTTATTAAATATTTAAATTAGGTTTCTATGGTGGGTCAAATATATAATGAGGCGGATTTGGCACTGAAATTGAGTATTTTTACGAGGGGAAAAATTCAATAGGCTGCTGTTGTATATTCTAGAATGTGAAGAATTCTCAACAGTAGCAATGATATTACTGACATTCACTTGAGTCCAAAAATTGATTTTATAAAAGATTCGTTTAGCCCAACAGGACATGTATTAAACAGACTGACGGACAGACTAATTTCAATACCCTACACATTTTTGTTGTATTTATTATTAGTAAAGTAAATAACAGTGAAAAAATTATACTGCAAGGTTCGCTTATAATTAGTTTTTACATTGGATTGTAAACCGTAGTCGTAAGTCTAGTAAGTAATTAAATGTACAAAACTGTTGGTGATCTTTATTAAAATAAAATAAAATAATATCCATAACACAAATGTAATAATTGGACCTACTGATGCAAAATGGAACCAACACACATACAGACAGTTTTGAGAAAAATCCGTTTTTATCAATATTTTGCAAAAAATATATTTAGAATATTGTATATTCTAATGTACTATGTAAAGTCTAAATATTGTATGCAAAGTTTTAATAAAAACGGCTTTTTCTCAAAACTGTCAGTGTGTGGGTTGGTTCCATTTTACATAAGGAGGTCCAACTATGCTTCTTTTGGGAGGGACATTACAAGTTGATGATATTTTGTTTGCTCGCAGGTTTAGCGGGGGGCCCACTTCGAAACTCGAGACGATCGAACTGCGCGGTTTCGATGAGCCGATCAAGAAAAATGAGACTGCGAACAACAAAGAGACTGAGGTATTGTTATTTTACGAAACGCTTAAAAATAATTATTGTTTTTTTTTCATTTACACGTATCAAAATTCAGTGCAGGCTATTTACTACTATTATTATTACACCCACGCTGCATTGCAGTGTACCGCGCTAATACGCGAATTGAAATGGTTTTCTCAGCAGTCAATTACAAATCGTGCAAACTTTATCACTGCTTAATTACCGAAAAAATGAATATGCTTCTCGTCTCACAGATAGCATTTGAGAGCCATTTTACTAATTGAACTACTAACATGAAAGCTACCATACGTATATATACACAAGTGCGACTTGGCCTTTACTAAATTTTGGCAACCTGTGGCCCCTGCCTGCTGAAAGGTTCCGACCACTGGTTTAGAACACAATTTAAATCCCAATAAATAATCAGATGTTTGTCTTTATTAAGAAATGGAGCAATAGCGGCGGTTCGCGGTCCCCGGCCGAGAGATGGCGCGACACGTCTTCGCCGGTCGCACCGACACCCACCGACTCGAACAACACCAGCAATGTTAGTATTTTTATCATCACATTTGTTCAAAATGTGCGTCCGTTGTAAGTACACAAAATAAATTAGAAAAACATGAACCCCTTTGAGTTGTTTAAGAGTTAATATTATTTTTGCCCAAAACTGCCAGCAAAACACGCCATAACCTAGAGAATGATATCGTCTCTTTTATTTAAATACAAATTCTATGTAGTTAGAGGGAGAAAGCATCAGTTCAAAGTTCGTTTCAATTATCTGTATTTGACCACAAATTTGTGGTGCTTCCCAATTAACAGGGATTTTATAACAGGACCAATTATTTTATACCAGGACAAGGATTCCGGTGTTGACTCGAAGACTGAAGAACCACCACAGAACAACAATGAGGATCAACAGGAATTCAACCTTGACGAGTTTCTCAAGTTCGACGCCTTGCCAGATGTGCTTACCGTAAGTGCTTTCTAAAGGCTCATTTACACTTATTAAGTACTTAGTAAATTATTACTTTAACGTTTCTGCCGTTCACTGTGGGGACTTGAATGAGCTCTCCCAGTTAAGGTTTGGGAAAAACCAATGGTATGGTTTGGAATTTTTCGTTAAATGTGTCATAAAATTTCTTCGAAGCCGGCAAGCATTGGTAACACCACTGGTAGTGATGTGGTTGACATTGATGGTGGTGTGGTCCAAATTGGTAGTTTTTTGGTCCACGTTGGTCATCACTATGAGCCATATTGGTAAATATGGTTGGTCCCCATTGGCAGTGACATGATCTACATTAGTAGTGATGTAGTCCACATTGGTACTGATTTGGTCACAATTGACACTGTTGGTCTAGATTAGTAGTGATGTGGTCCATACTGATAGATAATGGTTTGGTCCCCATTTGCAGTGACGTGATCTACATTAGTAGTGGCGTGTTCCACATTGGTACTGATTGGTCACAATTGACACTGTTGGTCTAGATTAGTAGTGATGTGGTCCATACTGATAGATAATGGTTTGGTCCCATTTGCAGTGACGTGATCTACATTAGTAGTGGCGTGTTCCACATTGGTACTGATTTGGTCACAATTGACACTGTTGGTCTAGATTAGTAGTGATGTGGTCCATACTGATAGATAATGGTTTGGTCCCCATTTGCAGTGACGTGATCTACATTAGTAGTGGCGTGTTCCACATTGGTACTGATTTGGTCACAATTGACACTGTTGGTCTAGATTAGTAGTGATGTGGTCCATACTGATAGATAATGGTTTGGTCCCATTTGCAGTGACGTGATCTACATTAGTAGTGGCGTGTTCCACATTGGTACTGATTTGGTCACAATTGACACTGTTGGTCTAGATTAGTAGTGATGTGGTCCATACTGATAGATAATGGTTTGGTCCCCATTTGCAGTGACGTGATCTACATTAGTAGTGGCGTGTTCCACATTGGTACTGATTTGGTCTCCATTGACACTCAAATAGTCTAGACTAGTAGTTATGTGGTACTTATTGATAGTGAAGTAGTTGGTCCACATTAGTAGTGATGTGGTCGACATTAGTAGTAATATGGCCCACATTGGTAATGGAGGTTTGGAGTGGTAGTGAAGTAGTTCATTGATATTAAGTTATTTCTTGTGTTTTCAGAACGGAGTTGGTGAAACGGAGGGAGGTAGTCGTTTCAGCCGTTGGTTCCGTCGCGAAAGTCCCACTAACGACTCGAAACATTACGAGAGGCTACTTAGTAATATGGTTGATGGTAACTATATTTAAATTTTCTGATTACATAGTAGCTTATGTAATATGTATGTATATATAAAACATTAAAAAAAAAAAAAATAACTATTATTATATAATGTACTGGAACTCGGTTAACCTAGTCTTTGGTTATGCTAGAAGGGTTATAAAAGTTGTATATTCACACTATCACAGGAAGTATGGCTACTAATAAACCCTAAGTTGCAATATTTTGGAGTAGGAAATGAAAGGGTATAAAATTGGTGCCTAATTATTTCACAGTATGTGCAGTGTCCATAGGCCATGGTAACCGCTTTCCATCAAGTGGGCTGTTTGCCTGTCTTCTCAACCCCTGCAATATATATATATATATGTATATGTGTATATATATATATATATATATATACTAACTGTCCCGGCAGACGTCGTCCTGCCCGAAAACATAGGGGTTGATCGTAGAGGGTTGAAATTTTAGGATTGTATGTATTTTTTAATACAATGCTAATAAAAAATATATCTTAAAATATTTGGGGACGGACTACCCGTTAAAATTTAAGGGGATGAAAAATATATGTCCGATTCTTGGACCTTATCCAATATGCACAAAAAATTCATGACAACGCTCAAACCGTTTCAGAGGAGTATGTAACTAACATTGTGACACGAGAATTTTATATATAAGGATATATATATAAAATCCTAAATGAGTGAATTTGATTGTTTGTCATAGATCTAGACAGCTCGCCGCAGGTGGAGCGGCACGCGCACGCGCCCTCGGCGCCCGAGCCGCAGCACGTGTTCGCGCCCATCTCGCCGGCGGGCGCGCCGCCCCGCGCCGCGCCGCCGCCGCCCTCGCTCATGGACCTGCTGCTGCGGGCCAACGAGGCCAGGCAAGGTACTGCCGCCGCCGCCCTTCGCCCTCCACCAGCTCGCAACGTGATACTTCTTAGGCGCGTTAGGGAATGATGATAAGAGTACATTTTTACGATGCGACACCCTGAAGTTAGCTATAGTCGACATTTTAGTTTTGAAGTTATACTTTCACGATGCGCGCGCACACCGTTACACGAAAAAGCTACACCATGAAGTTGGCTATAGTCAACCGACACCCTGAAGTTAGCTATAGTCAACATTTTAGTTTTGAAGTTATACTTTTACGATGCGCACGCACACTGTCACGAAAAACCGACATCCTGAAGTTAGCTATAATCAACATTTTAGTTTTTCTATTGTTAGTGTCGTTTTTTCTACAAACGTAGAATAAGGCAAAAGATAAAATTTTGAAAAGATTTTTATCTTGATACGCCAAGAAGTATAACTTCTAACGCGTGTACATAAGTACACACACAATTTTTTGTCAATTATTTTATTTTATTGCAGGAGTTCAGGCAGACAGGCAGACGGCCCACTTGATGGAAAGCGGTTACCATCGCCTATGGACATTTGCAACACTAAAGGTGCTGCAAATGCGCTGCTGCTCTCTTAAGGGAGACTGGAACCTGGTCACTAATGCTGGAACACAGCTCATGGTCGTTATCGTGACATACTTTAGATCAGGGGTGGTAGCCATCTAGTCGGGCAAATTCCCTACCACCTGGCTGTGGGTTGCTTTGTCGCCTAGCCTTTTTTTTCGATTATTATTAGCATTGGCAGGCAAACATGCAGACGGCCCTATGGATGTTTGCAACACGAGGGACCTAGCCGGCCTCTAAGGAATTTTATATATATGTATTGATTATAAAATACATTTTATTCCTTGTTACAACTCTTGAATATTGTTCATTGGATAATAATTTCAAGACTAGGTATTATAGTTCCTGAGATATAGTGATGACTCACTATATATGTGGATTTCAATTGTATAGTATATGTAGAATATAGATTTTGATGTACATAGTTATGACATCATAAATATTTACGAGACAACGGAGTCAATTAGCAGATCAATTGTGTTATTTAAAACGTTATTAAAATGATTACAATCATGATATTTTGAGAGGAACGTCAGTATTGCTTAAGTTGACTTTTTGATTTGGTGGCAGCGGTGAACAGCGTGGGCGGTGGCAAGATCCACAGCCTGGAGGAGCTGGAGGCGCGGCTGCGGCCGCAACACACCGCGCCGCCGCCGCACCCCGTGCCCGACCACGATCTCACCGCTTTCAAACAACTCGTGAGTGTACTGGATGAAATTTCTCGAAAAAGCGCTTGTCGTTAATACATACATACATAACTTCACGCCAGGTCCCTTGCGGGGTAGGCACGAACTACAGAGCGCCATACAGGCTTATTCTTACACACCTCACTTGCTTCTTTGACATTCATAGCTCTTGTCATGCACCTTCTGCAATGCACTTGTCGTTAATACCTATATGGAAAAGATTTAATAAAATGAATATATAAAAAATAAAAATAGCCTATATTGCTGAAAATAAGAAAACCTAATCCGCTAATTGGTATCTAGTTTTGTCTCTGATAAATATCTAAGCGTTAAACTTACTATATAAGTACTGATATTTAATAAGATTCACGGATAAATAAAACAGACTGTTCGCACACGTATTTATTGCCGGACTAACGATATTTGTATCTACCTTATATTATGTGGTATAAAAAATGACACATACATTACAGTCTCCCACTCAGCTTGTCTTTGGACAAAGGCCCTCAAGCTGTTTGCTGCCCATTTTTCCTTGTTCTGGACCATAATGTTCCTGCTGTTTGTTTAAGATAGTGGAAAAGTTTTATAATTGAACTTTGAAAGCAAAATATATTATGTAGCAGATCACTGCCAACGGGGAGCGTGCCCGGAAAGCTGGCTGTATTGCTGCGCTGTATGGCAATACTTAATTGTTGTGTGAAATATGAGCCAGCCTTCTGATCACGGGTAGTGTCAAAGAGTTTATTTTGATTTTTCATTTTGATTAAAACTTAGTTGATATGTCTCTAAATTAGTATATTTTGGAAATGATTTAATTTTAGTATATACTTCTTGTGGCTTTACAATTCTGCAATACAACAGCCTATGAACGGCCCACTGCTGGCGCCGGACTTTCCACTATTGGTGAACGAACTTGTCCAAGGCTGCTTGGCTGAATTTGATGTGTCAAATCCTCGAGAACAGTGGTCAATGTACTGTCTGTTCCCCAATAATTGGAAGATTCGAGCTCAGCAGTGAAACTTTTATGAGCTGTTATTAGTATTAAGTGATTTTGTAATATCTGTTGATGTGCATAGTTGTATGTTATATTTCAGTTAGCTCAAGTGTCCGGTGGGCACGCTGTGCCAGCGACTTCTGAACCACCCCCCAGGCACCTCCACCAACCCCAGCCGCAGCCTCAACCCCAACCTCAGCCCATGACCCTGTTACAGGTGAGCAAAATACCGTTATCTCAAATATCGCCCAGTATCCCTATTAATATTATAAATGCGAAAGTAACTCTGTCTGTCTGTCTGTCTGTCTGTCTGTCTGTCTGTCTGTCTGTCTGTTCCGTTTTCACGTAAAAACTACTGGACCGATTTGGCTTAAATTCGGTACGTATGTAAATTAAATACTGAGGATGGACAAGGGATAATTTTAATTTTGGCCTTTTTGGTAATTTTGGCCTATTTGGTAATTTTGGCCTATTTGGTAATTTTGGCCTTATTGATCATTTTGACCATTTTGGTCATTTTGGCCTATTTGGTCATTTTGGCCTATTTGGTCATTTTGGCCTTTTTGGTCATTTTGGCCTTTTTGATCATTTTGGCCTATTTGGTCATTTTGGCCTTTTTGATCATTTTGACTTTTTTGGTCATTTTGGCCTATTTGGTCATTTTGTCCTATTTGGTCATTTTGGCCTATTTGGTCTTTTGGCCTTTTTGATCATTTTGACCTTTTTGGTTATTTTAGCCTTTTTGGTCATTTTGGCCTTTTTGATCATTTTGACCTTTTTGGTCATTTTCGCCTATTTGGTCATTTTGGCCTTTTTGATCATTTTGACCTTTTTGACCTTTTTGGTCATTTTGGCCTTTTTGATCATTTTGACCTTTTTGGTCATTTTCGCCTATATGGTCATTTTGGCCTTTTTGATCATTTTGACCTTTTTGGTCATTTTGACCTTTTTGGTCATTTTGGCCTATTTGGTCATTTTTGACTTTTTAGTCATTTTGGCCTTTTTGATCATTTTGACCTTTTTGGTCATTTTGGCCTTTTTGATCATTTTGACCTTTTTGGTCATTTTCGCCTATTTGGTCATTTTGGCCTTTTGATCATTTTGACCTTTTTGACCTTTTTGGTCATTTTGGCCTTTTTGATCATTTTGACCTTTTTGGTCATTTTGGCCTATTTGGTCATTTTGTCCTATTTGGTCATTTTGGCCTATTTGGTCTTTTGGCCTTTTTGATCATTTTGACCTTTTTGGTTATTTTAGCCTTCTTGGTCATTTTGGCCTTTTTGATCATTTTGACCTTTTTGGTCATTTTCGCCTATTTGGTCATTTTGGCCTTTTTGATCATTTTGACCATTTTGACCTTTTTGACCTTTTTGGTCATTTTGGCCTTTTTGATCATTTTGACCTTTTTGGTCATTTTCGCCTATTTGGTCATTTTGGCCTATTTGGTCATTTTGGCCTTTTTGGTCATTTTGGTCATTTTGGCCTATTTGGTCATTTTGACCTTTTTGGTCATTTTCGCCTATTTGGTCATTTTGGCCTATTTGGTCATTTTGTCCTTTTTGGCCTATTTGGTCTTTTGGCCTTTTTGATCATTTTGACTTTTTTGGTCATTTTGGCCTATTTGGTCATTTTGGCCTTTTTGGTCAAGTTTTGTAATTTATTTTGTTGACAGATAAACGGGGGATGGTATAAAATGAAGTGAATCTTCCGTGGGCAAATACATAAAAATGTAATATAATATAACCTGTAGCACTTGCTCTATAAACAAGAGACACGCACTAGAGGTTAACCCGCGGCGCAGCCGCGGGGTAAACTCTAGTAGACAATAAATCTGCAAAAGTTCTAAAGTCCTATATTTCCAGACGGTGCTATAATTTTTCTTATCTCGCGTTATGATTACGTAAATAACACTAATAGGTCATTTACAATAAATTTATTAACCTCCTAACTCCTCCAAACGAATAAAAATTTATCTCGCCTTTGCTCCGGAATCTGAGAGGCTTCATGTCGACTTCTCCGGCAGCTAAAGGGAAAAATTAACTCACCATCTGTCATCACCAGTCCATTTCCCTCCCCACTTTCCTGTTTGCTGCCATAGAAGTGGGTAGAATTTAAACGAGGGTTTATTAAATATTAAAGTGGACGTCATCATTCTTTCCTACACATTTACATCAACAGATGTTGAACAAAAGTATGGAACAACAACAGAAGGTCCACCAGCAGCAACAGCAGCAGCAACAACAGCAACAGCAACAACAGCCACACATACCTCAGGAGCTCCTTTACAAGCTACTGCAGGTCCAGGTATATGCAAGTATTCTTTGGCAATATATATCTTCCAACTTATACAAGTACATCGATCTTATAGTTTTGTAGATAGATATTATACATTATAATTTTATAGATGCATATTTTATAAATACTCTTTGATTAGTCTCTTTGGTTACAACTCTGGTCCCGACAAAAACAAAATCCACCTGCATAGCTGAATCAAAACACATTTTATTATCTGCCAGCATTTAAACTACTTGTAACTCTTTTGTGGTCGTCTTCTTTTGTTTACTTTGTGTTTGATATTTGTGATTAGTAAACGGTCCATTGTTTTATTGTACTCTTTTAAGGCAGTCATTAGCCAGGTTAAGTCGACTTCGATACGGGGACATTGCATTTGTGCAGAATAAAACGATGACCTGATGGAGGGGGAGGCAGTCGAGCGAGAACCACGAGCGAAGCGAGACGTGTACTACAATCAGAAATCTAATAAGTGACGGACTTTGCGTGTTTTATTGACTTACGAACTTCTGCATTACGTTTGGACTTGTTGTGTTCGGTTATTTTTCTACCTGTGTTATGCGTGTTTTTATAGTTAATAAACTCTATAATGATTCCAACGGCATTTTAATTGAAGTCTCGCACTCGTAACAATATATTCATTTGTATTTTAATTGATTGAGAATTCATGTGAACACTACTAATGGCTAGTTCCATTCCAAAAGAAATTTGACATTTCTTGTATGGAGTTTGTTAAAAAATTGACAATTCTTGTAGCGCCAGCAACAACAACAGCAGCACGTTGGCAACGACATAGGTGGCTTGGGGCTCAGTGCTGCCGACAGGGAGCTACTGCAGAGGCCCGAGGCGCAAGCTATTGTGCATGGTGAGATTTATCATAGTAATAATGGCAACTTATAAACGTCCCACCTTTGGGCTATGTCTTCCCTAATTCTGATGACCGGATGAAGTACCATCTACATTTGTCCAGGCGAATTGGTAGGTTACAGATGTAACACTAGTGACGCCTTTATTTTAATAAAGTAGAATAATATATATATATTTATATTACACACTGAAAATATCTTTATACTTGGCATATCACAATGATAAACTGATATCTTCATAAGTCCTGTTATGACATGTTAATTCAGGTCTTTTTCTTTTAAAAAGAAGAAATATTCTTACAGTTTGCTAGAGTGGAATTGGAGTGAACATTTGTAACTGAATATTTTAGTGTGACATAACAGATATAAAACCGGTCCTAAGACAGTTCCTTCTGATACACCAGCCTTTATTTCTTCAAGTGTGTTAGGAAGTTTGTCAAACTCCACATGCTATATCCGAGATATATTTTTATATTGTTAAAAACCATTCAAATATCTGAATATCATTTACGTAACATCTTCCTGAGCTTATAAAATTGTTTCCACCAAATCACACTGTATCTGAAGCTTATACAATGTCCTTACACAATGGCTTTTACACTACTTACTTAATAAGACAAACTCACATAATTTCCTCTATTTTTTCATTTTATTGGTGGAATACAGCATAGCAGGCTGATGACTCACCTGATGGATAGTGGTTACCGTCTTCTATGGTCAATGCAACATCAAAGCAGGAATTGCTCCCGACCTTGAAGAGGGCGACTGCAATTCCGAAATACTGAAACAAGGGTAGTAGCTATCCAGACGCCTTACTGCACCTCGTTGTGGGTTGTTTAGTCGCCTCCTTACGACAGGTCGCCCGACTTGAGAAATAGTATTATTTTCCTATTTCCACATGGATAGAAATATAATATAAACCTGATTTCTGTGTTTCAACTAGGTTTAAAGGCTGGTGAAATAACAGTGCAGCACCTTATGCAACAGTTGGGTAACCCAGGACTTCAAAGTCGTCACCGCGAAGTTCTACTCACCATACTCCGACTTCACCAACAACAGAGACAGGTAAATTTAATTTAACATGTGATATAATCGCTGCAGACTGTTACACAATAATAAGAATTGTATTGTATGAAAAAGTGTCTATTTTGTTGTTATCATTAAGCAGACATTACAGGTAAAGTTGGCAACAGATCGACATGGCAATTTTCTAGTTATGTGACTTCACATCCTAGGTAGTCGACGATATCTTTAATTTTTTGGGATGCATCAAAATGGGTAAAAAACTATTATTATTACCTTTTTATTTCAAGTAATATTTTCAAACAGCCCCTATCTAGTGTGTGATAGACAGGTTATTTATAATAATAAATATTAGTTCAATGTCAGAATTAAAGAAATTTTAGAACTGTTAAATAATTTAATTTTAAACTAATGTGGTAAGTCTTGGCCCAGTATAATTATCACTCATATAGAAGCAAGCACAATCAAGGTGTAATAAATAGTATACTGTTTTAATATTAGAATTAATCTTAATTTATAGGTACCTAGTCCGATAGAATGATTTTTTCATTACCATCTATATACGTCAAAACAAATGTTTGTATTGTTTACTTTTGTGCGTTCCTAAACCATTGTACGATTGTGATGAATCTTTGCTACTGCTCTGAACGCCCGCGAGAGTATTTGACCCAAAAAACAATATACATCCAAACAATGCTTTAGTTTATGCGGCATTGCAACGCATGCCGGGTGCAGCTAATATTAGATCAAATTAAGTGCGATCCGATGACACCGGCACTTTGAATTTTTAGGGTTTCACCCACTGGATTATTATTTTACTAGCTGTGCCCGCGACGTCGTTCGCGTGGAATTTAATTTCAAAACCCCCCGATTTTGAAACATTCTACATTGATGCTCCGCTTCTGTTATTCTTAGCGTGATGATATATAGCCTATAGCCTTCCTCGATAAATGTACCAACACTGAAAGAATTTTTTAAATCCGACCAGTGGTTCCCGAGATTAGCGCGTTCAAACAAACAAACCTTTCAGCTTTATAATATGAGTATAGATTTCTGATTTAAATGTGGTTTGAGAAATGGTAAAAATGAAAAATCTCACTTCTCAGCAAATGGGTGGGTCTCCTTTGCCCGGAGGTGTCGGCGTGGGTGGCATGGGCGCCGCGCCGCAGCTGGTGGTGCCACCACATCACCAGCCTCTGAGGCTGTCTCCGTTGCCACATCAGGGTAAACATTATATTTCTTTTTCTTTGTTTGCTCATGGTACACTTTTATTACCACTGGACAGGTTGCTGGAATTTTATTTTTTGTGTTTGTTTCATTGACGCCATTTTGGCGTTTTTGCATTTATTTGAATAAAAATGAATCTCAGATATATGAATGAATATGAAGAAAAGAATTATTAGCTAGAAGTGATGCTGGACAGTTTCTTGAACAGCGATAACACGTTGCGAAGCACAAATATTAGGAAGTACAGATAAATTGGCTTGGAGACGTTTTTGCGTTTGTAGTAGTGTACTGTCAGCATATAAATAGATAAACGAATACTTTTTATATATTTTTATAGGCAAGTGTTTAATATGGAACTAATAATATTAAACGATATCTACTTATATATTAAAATGAATGTTTGTCTGTATGTCCTTTATAGAATCGTAAACTATACAATTGATCATGTGATGATGTTTAGCAAAGTTGTTGTGCATGAGCCAAAGAAGGTTTCTGAGCAATTGGACCCGGTGGGTGGCGCTGCTGTCGGTATATCGATTGAAACTTTTCTGGGCAGGACGACGTCTGCCGGGACAACTAGTGAAATAATCAATATTAAACATTGTGAATTTAAATGTTAACTTACATGTATGACCTTCTAAACATGTTTTCCGATGGAACTCACTTTGAATAAAAACTATTGAATTTGATATTCAAGACACTAAGTGTGATAGTAATATGCAAAACATAATATGTAACATCTTTGTGTTTTTTATGCCACCTTGTAGGCACACTTGCCCACTTGATGGCAAGTGGTTACCGTCGCCCATGGATATTGCAACACCAATTTACTACTAATGTGCCTTACTAAAACCTGACCACTAATGACAGAACTTATTACTTAGACGTGTTGCCTACCTCATTGACATTTTAAATATCTGTTTATGTTATAGTATAATTAATCAAGCTCAGTAAGACACTTGATTTTTGAAGTGATAACTTCGTCTGGGAGGGTAAACCGCTTCGTTACGTAACGCGTTACGGCGCCAGTCTGTCTGGCTTCCCTTTCTCTCACGTTAGTTTAAGTTATCACATTTATCAGGCGTCCCAAGACGCACACCGTCTGTTTTTTCAAAGTATATAAATTATTGATTGAAAAGCCAGTGGTGTTCTACTATATCAAAACGCAAGAGAAGAAAATCCTTTAGCATTTTACTGACCGATTGTTATCAGTTGTGTTGTTTAATGTTTTATATCAAACATGATGATGATCTGGAGGGAACTTTCCGTTGGTGACACCTCTGGTGTTGCATACCCTGTAGGCGACGGAAACCACTTTCCATCAGGTCGGCCGTCTGGCTGTTGGCCTGCTTCAGGCTATAAAAAAGTTTTTGTTCTTTATTGTTAAAATGAAATTATGTCCATGGACGCAGCGTTCTGTGTTTCGCCAATAATGGCGACCAGCCCAAACACGTTGACGGTACATCATCCAGGTAGTGTTTTACTTATTATCATCAATAATTAGTTCAATTTGCAAAAAGACCACAATATTATGTTGCTAGGGAGTTTGTTAATTTAATAGT